>CAHIKZ030001601.1:0-497500 GCA_903632075.3 Acanthosepion pharaonis
TTGTACTATACTCAATTATATATGGTAATTGTGAAGGTTGGAATTTTCCAAAATTACTAAGCAGAGGAGGAGGGTATGATTATTCCAGACTCAAGAGTAATTCTCAACAAATATATTTAACAACAAAATACTTGCTTTAAATTAAATCATCTGTTTAATGAAAGCCAAATTATAAATATTTTACAAGCTTTTGCTTTTAATCTTAGTCTGTCACCTTCTATTAACCTGTTTTAAAAAACAGATTAAAAATGTAATAAATATAGACTACCCAGTGATGCATCAAACTGAAGGGCTCGACTGAAAATAATAAATGAAACTTAAAAGAAATAGAAGTGAATTGGAAATTTTATTATACAATCATTATATTAAAAACGTATTACTTCATTATTTTCAGTTTGATTTGTATTATTGAATTCTCCAATAAAGCAGTTAAAAAAATGATCCTCTAATGGGATTTGAACTTTGAATCAGATTTAATCATATCCAGAATGACCAACATATCATGCTATTAAAAATGTCCTACATTCCTCAATAACAGCACCAGACAAGTGTTTAAAATCTATGAATAATCTCGTATTTCTAAAAACTATACATAGTTAATCCAATATTTAACTCATTATATGCTACTGTTAAACACCCTGGAATATTTATCACAGAATGAATAAATCCTAGATCTATTTTTAATACAGTTTGTTCAAGTCTCACTCAATATCTACTTGTTTTTTGCTTATAAAACTTTTTTCTTTATAAAATTTGAGTGAAATATTTTTTAAAAACTTTTTTCCCTTTACAAATTTTCTATCTGCTCTTTTTCACTTTCTTCTCTCCAGGAATGCACTTGCTTTTATTTTTTGTTATCTTTTTTCTTTAAACCTTTTAATCTCCTCTGTTGTTGCCGCTTAAAATATCTTTTATTGTTAATGTCATTTTGTTGTTCCGACAATATTGTGAAATTCACTTCCTAAGAAAAAATAAAACCAAATAAACTTTTGCAAAGATCATCCTGAAAAAACAAAAGCTTAATCCCACACAGTAAATAAAAAACTGCAAAAAAGTTTGTCTAGTTTTTACCCCTGAAATAAAAAATCACAACATCAGTGTAATGTATTAAGTGTTAAACACACACATGCACAAATCTAAACATAACACACACGCGCACACACACACACACACACACACACACACACACACTTCTTCCCTTATTTTCTTTTTGATTTCTTTTCAATTATTCATTCTAGTCTGTTGCTTCAATTCTATTCTTCCTGAGGCTATCAGCCTATATATTAATGTTATATAATAATATAGCAATATGATGCAATATTCAACTTGCTTGTGGCAGTTTACTCTTCTTGATATAAAATAACAAAAATAGGTCATGAATGTAATATTTGATATCAACTAGAACTAGAAGTTACAACTTCATTTCAACAATGAATATACCAGTAAAATACCAGTAATTGTGATAGTTAAATATTGACTATGGAAGGGTTTTATCTTTCCATACAGCATAAAGGGTAACTGGCAACTTCTCAACAATGTTTATTAGAAGTCCTCATAAATACATAATTTGGCCTTATGCCATTTTTTAATGTTGCAATAAAAATTCAGTTAAATATATGAATTTTAAAAAAAAGGTACTTGAAATCTTTTCTGAAATCCCTCCCCAAGATATTTAAATTAAATGTGATGTGATCTAAAAGTTCATGATGATGTTTTTCAAATAAGATATGATTTAATAAATATTTAGTTCAAGTTCATGATCTCTCATTTGAGTCAAAGGCCCCATTTAGGCTTTTTGCAGGGACTAACTTAAAATCTTGCCTGTAGGGTGGATTTTCAGCTAATTATTGAAATTTATATTATTTATTTCTCAAGTTGTCTTGTTTTTTAAGTATATATTTTTATTTTTAATTAATGTTTATTGTGCAAATAATAATAAAATAATAATAATTTAATAATGACTTCAAATGTATTTATTTATTCAATTATTTTATTATTATTTAAGATCATAATAAAAAGATTTTATTTCTCTGTGTCTTTTTTTTATATTAATGTTTTTCCTAAAGAATTAAAAAAGCACAAACAATCCAGTTTGCATCCTTGGCACACAATAAAAGGTTTCATTCTTCTGTTAATTTCTCCGAAATATTTTTCATATAATCACTACACTGCATATGTGCTCGTCTAAAAATAAAAACAGAAAAAATTCAATATTGATATGCAAATATGTTCATTACATCTCTATTTATATCTAAAAACATTACTTTTTTTGTTGTTGTAATATCAGCTTTATTCTATTCTAACAAGAATTTTTTTTTTTTTTTTTTTTTTTTTTTTTTTTTGTCTGCTGGGAAAAGGTGCATCTTGATTGGTTGATGTTTAATTGAAACTGATGACATTTATTTTCCAAGGAAAGGTTATGAGAACATTTATTATGAAAATATAGAAGAGGCAAAGGGAAGCTACATTATTGTGGTGGGAAAAGTAACTAAAACCGAGATGCCAGGTCTGGACCAATAGCATTTTGCCCATTCTTTTTTGGATTTTGTCAAGAATCTGTAGATACATAGCTGAAATGCCAGACTCAATATGGCAGCAATATTTAATGCATGAATGAATGGTAGACTTATAAATTGTACAAGATAGATTCTGGCAAAAAAAATTGTCTATCACTACATAGTGAACTGACCTTCCTAGCAGACTTAGCAATTGATTCAATATAATCATTCCGCTTCATGTCAGAGGAAAAAGTGAGACCAAGAAGCTGCAATGAGTTGCTTTACGGGAGCTTAAAAAGCCTGCCAATGAATCTTGTCCTCTTTGACATCTTTAAACTCAGGTGATTAGATCTCTTATAATGATCAACCAGCCAAGTTGAATGTTTATCTTGTGGTATGCAAAGTTTATTTTCTATAGTTTATTGTTGAATACTGTCAGCTGGTTGCTATACTTGCCTTATTAAATTTATAGATAATCAGTTCCATTTATTCACACATAGTTTTTGAACCATAGACCTGAAAGGTTAGTTTACCACTGAGCTATATTTAAAAATACATTTATGCATTTTTTTGTCTGAATTTCTGGGATGAAGAGTTATCATAATTTACAATATTCAGATTCAGATTATTGTCCTCATCTTTGTTACTTTTATCACAACATTCTGCCCTCCAGCCTTGCTCGGGTTGATTACGCAGATTGTTATACACTCTAGGAAGGCTTGAGGCCACAATGATTGAAACGTTGTGACAAAAACAGCAAGGATAAGGACAATAATCTGAATATAAATAGTGTAAATAGCATCTGTGTTTGTTCCAAAGTTGTTTGTTTGAGACAAAGGTATTGAAGAACAAGCAAGCATTTTAAATATTTAGAATTTTTGCAAGTTTAATGAAACCTTTGGATTTTGAAACACGCATTTGAATAAATCCAATTTGTTAGAAGTTACGTGCATTGCATCATGAGTTTTTTTCTTTTTCCATACATGATGTATGAGTTGGTATAAAAACATTACTGGATTATAATCTGGTGGACTCTCTGACTGATTCCAGTCATGTGAGAAAACTGTCTTTGTGGATGAGTTCATGAATTCTTTCCATATTTTATTGGTGATTAATTATCCTGAATAATTAACATCTTGACTGACCTTGAAAGGTGTGTGCCACTCAAAAATTTGTATTTGACCTATAGAATGTTTGACAAAAGCCTAACAAATCACCTACCAAAGGTCTTGATAGCAGATTTAGTTTTAGTAGTATGTATATTTTGATGATGGACTGTTGCTCAAATATATCAGATATTGTAAAGATTGCAGAGCCATTCCAATACATTACAAAACCTTGATAATAACCAAATATGAGTAGATAGTCTGCCAATAGATTTTAAACTGACTTAGTCCCAGTGAGTATTAACTGTGCACACAATGGTGTTGAATAATGCAAGCAGTGAATGTAGTCCATATTCCTTGTCAGTTGAATCAAGTCACCTTTGTTTAAGCCAGACCAACTAGTTGATCATGGGACCCCATCTGTAGTAAGTGGATCAGCATTGGGAATTAAACTGTTTAAAATTAAGTTTTTCTCAAAGAAAATTTTAAAACTTTAAAAATAGAATTTCCTCCTTTTTTTTGTGTGTATTTTCATGTTTGTGAAATTAACCTTTTTTTTTTTGCTTTTTTTTTTTTGTAACCATGATTGGCACCAAAATATATATGCCAATATCCAAAGATTTAATATACCTTTGTCCCATAATAGTTGTTACATTTGAATGCACATTTCATATGCTTAATGAAACAACAATTATGGGACAGAAGTAGCATAATTCTTTTATTTCCTTATTCACAGTATCAAAAAAAAAACTTATTTTCACTCCAGGGTTTTTATCCTACATATTTCTTATTTAAAAAGAAAAAATTCTTTTGAGTATTGAAACTGAACCATTAACTGAATCAACAGCTCAATTATCATTTTTTATGTCAATACATTGTCGATACTAAAAGGACTGAAACTACCATCATCTACCACTAATGGCTTAAAGTTAGTCTCAGGTCTCATTTCATACTGAAAATATCTAAACCCTATTCTTGTTCATTTTTTTTTTTTTTAACATTTCTGCTTTTGAGTGACAGCAAAATTACTAACATGTAAAGTCTGTCCGGAAAATATCCAGCCATTAAATCAAAAAAAAAAAAAAAAATAGCCACCCTAGGGTAGTAGCACTTTAGTCCTCTTCAAAGTGGAATCTCACTTATACTTGTCCTGACAGTGGGGACACCACTGTGTGATGTAATGGTTAGCAAGCTTATCTCACTAGAACAGTTACAACACTGAATAATGAGTTTGATCCTCACTGGGTGCCCCCTACTTTGGGCCCGGTGACACATCTAAGCTATGCTTGGAAAATCACTATCCTGACACCGTTTCTACTTTTCAAAAGAGTCTACAAATTCTTCTTTCAGGACTGCCATCATATTCTTCTTAATCCAAAATATTTCAAAAGTAATTTTTAGCATTAAAAAATAGTTCAAAGTAAAATTAGGACTGTAGTGTGTTGTGGGTGGACAGACTTGATTGATGCAATATTTTGCAAAAACAAATACCTGAGAACTGAAGAATCTACTCAGATTCAATGGAACAGTCCCACAGTACCCAAGCTCACTCAGTGATATCTCACTGCTAACTGAACAACGCTACTGGAGAGTATCTATTCATGCATGTGCAGGAAAGTCCCCCACTGATTGCTTGCCAAATAAAATCAAGGCTGCCCAACTGGTTCTCAAAATATTCAAAATGGTTGCATACATTCCGGACTGACTTTGTACTTATGTTTAAGTTAAAATGATTTATTTATTAATACTCATCTGAGGAAAATTAATTAAACTTTAAAAAAAAACATTGATATAAATTGTTTCTAAATATATTATCTGCTTGGCAGAAAATCCAACTTATTGGTCATTTAAAAACATATCCATTTTTATTTAATATACATATGTTATAATGTTATATATTTTTGATGTTACATTGTACAATGTAAGAGATAGGTTCTTAGTGCAAAAAAAATTGATAATTTTAAAAAAAAATCAATAATTGATAAAGCCGATCAAAAATCGATAAATTCAATTTTTTCCCCATTTTGTTCAAACTTAGTATATAGGTTACTTACATCATGACGAGCTCAACGATACCTCATTTTATTTCTACACTGCTTTTGCAAAAACCGCAAAAAAACGATTTCAACATAAATTTTAAACTAAAAACTCCCTCAATTTTCAAGCAATCTAAACATACTTCACTCAATTGTAGCCAACAATAAGTTGATTTTTAACAGTTGTTTAAATTGATAATTGAGTCCATCCATATAGTGAAAACCCGCGTCAATAGCGAAAATGGCGATTTTTACTGGTTCTTATTTTTCTTATTTTACGTTGATCTTTTAACCAATTTTCATCAAACTTAACAATTGCTTTATAAATGTATCCTATTTTACATTTAATGGCATTTTGACAAATTGAAAATTTAAAAACTAAAAAAATAATTGTGGTCTGAAGTGGGGTTTTCATGTTAATTAAAAAAAATAATTTCGATTGAATAAATAAAGACTACTTCTTTTTATATCAGTAACTGCATAAACTCAAAATGTTTTTTAAGCTAGTTTTTAAAGATTAATTGAAGAAGATACACTGTTGCATCTAAACATGATAGCATTGTTTTGCCCCATTTTTAATTGAAAACTTGCAATGATCGAAATCAGCTGGTTGATGCCTGCTAGTTTTATATATATTAATGACAATTTTCCCAAATTAAGCATAGTCCATAGGAGGAAATTCCGTTGGAGATTGTCTGAAGTTCATTTCGGGAGAAATATGATCCAAGCTGCATCATGGTTATCATCTATATAATAAATGACAAAACATCAATGTGTCACTGTGTCACACTTTTTCAAATTTATGTTAAAATTGTAAGTTAAATCAAATATACCATTTTGGAATCAGGCTTGATTCGTGAGCAATTTAAAAACATTCCGGGCCGGATCCGGATTCAACCCTGTAAAATTTGAGATTTCCCAAGATTTTTATTACTGCAATTTTTTATTTTCCGCCATCTTGTCTTCTACTGATAAAAACAAATGGGACAATATTTAACTTTCAATATATAATGTTCAAATAAAAAAATGTTAAAAATTAGTGTTTAAAAAAAATAAAATTGTCCATGATTTATTTTCAACTTTACTGCTAGAGGATTTAGCCAAACATATACCATTTTGGAATCAGGCCGATTGTCAGCAGAAAATTCAAAACATTTCGGGTCAGATCGTTTTCTGCAATCTTGAAATTTGGGATTCCCAAATTTTCATTACTGCAATTGTTTTCAGCGATTTTTTTACGTGATTTTTTCGACGAAATTTTTTTCAGATAACTTGGAAATAAATTTGGGAATAATCAAAATTAACTGCGAAATCCAGCGAAAGAACCCATGAAATAAAAAAAATAATTTTTTTGTACGGAAAGTAAGGACCAATGTACATCAAATTGTCTTTAAATTAATTTGGGGCAAAAAGAATTATCGTTGAACTTTTTGGGTAAGATTAAATATTAATGCAATACTTAAATGCAGCGATCCATTTTGAGTTTTTCTGTGGTTTATTGTTGAAAATTGCGTCAACTCTTTCCCTACTCTATTATGATGAAGGCCCAATCAAGAATATCCGGAATGAGAAATAAAAAAAATATTGGAATTTAAATATTTTAATTAAAGTTTATAATATTTACCTTAATAATATTTGCTGCTAAATACATAAATACACAGAATATATTTTGTCGCCATAATTTTGAAAATTTGTTTTCCGTTTCTTGAATGGACACGCATACAAAAACTCTTTTAAAATTATGACTCAAAACAAAAAAATGTAAAATATATCTGATTTATCCATGATCTTTGTGCTTCTTTGCGGTCCTAAATCTCTTTAAATAAAATGCGGCATATTGTTTGACACTTTTCTTTGAACTGAATTATTGAGATTGAAATGAATATAAAGTTCATCTGGAATTTGAACTGTTTTTACCGATCGCATTTTCTACGTTGTTTGCCGTCAAGACAACTTCTATTGCATGTCCCTTCAGCACGTAGGCGATTTTGAATTCTACAGTTTCTAACTCTTTGGCTACCATTAAATAACCAATTTGCTCTTTGGTTTACATTGCGGCAATTTCTGGTTGCCTTTCATTTGAATTCAGTGTTTTCTTTTCCTAGACTAGCTGTCACCCAAGGCCAAAGATTATAGCTCTAATTTTTTTTTGTGAAAATGGAAGGAGACAGTTATATTTTTTCAAGGGATTAATTGACTGCAACAGAATAGTCGGAAAATCAACTTGTGGCGGGAACTTTTTCCAAAAATAACTGGTATTAAACACTAATCTCACATCCGGTCATGATAAATAATTATTTTTCCGTAAATGATCATGACTCTCTAACAGCTTCCTGCCTTGTTGCTCAAAGTAAGTTTTAACCATTTACCAACTCATTGTCCATTATCAAATTAAGATAAGGAATTTATTCAAGAATTTACAAGCTTTAAGTAGTGTCAGTAGCTCGTTTCAGGAAAATAAATCATAATTCTCAATGTCTGTAGTTTTAACGTATTATTCACCAAAAGAAAATGTTCATACAACAGATTAAATGTAAATCTGACACAAAATAATATTAAAAATGTTTGAGACAAAAAAAGACTTTTCGTTGATAACAGAAAGAATATATGGTTTGATTTATGTTCAAAATTATAACATAAGAGATAGTCTAAAAAAACTTGGCTTTCTTGGAGCACCAAAGAGAAAATTAATGGAAATGCGGCGTGCTGGTGAAAGAGGTCGATAATATAATTTGAAAGAGTAATTTTACACATGGCGAGAAATTCAATGCTGGTCGCGGGGAGCAGGAACGAAACATTTTTCATGACTTCCAGACACTATTCTCTGAATAATTTAATTTTTCTCCTGATTTTATAATCAAAAAGAATTTCGCGTGCGTTAACAACTTTTTTCCTTTTTTGTTTGGCTTGACTGAAAATTTTCTGTGAATGCAAGGTTTTCATTAGTCCAAAAATAATTTCACATAGAATCGTCAATTTCTTTCATTCTTCTTTAATAAGTCCTCCGAATTTGAAGGGAGTGGGTAAAGGGAGTTATTATTATTTCGCCTCAAAATATAATCCTCTACACTCTTAGATGAAGAAAATCTGAACACACAAAAAAACAAAACGCTGAAAAAAAAGATTTTCTGGACTCTGCGGGCACGTAAATTTTATTTGTTTGATTTCAGTGTTGGCTTTTTACAAGAGAGTGATCATTTCAACGATTGACACATTGCGCTGAATTGTATTCTTGGTCTTGGTTTTCTTGGTGTACATCCGATATCCTTCATAGCAAAGTTTCTGTTGATCTTGATGAATCCCTTGGTTGAATGAAATGTAATACTAACAATATATGTACGTTATCTTAATGGTGAATGGCCTTTAAACGGTAATCGATTAATTAATGTTGGGATTTCGTGCACTGAAATTTTGTCCACGGGATTTTTCACACCAAATTGGTAGATTTCGACTTCAATCACTTTCCCATCACCAGAATGTAACTTCCCTGTGCCTTTTTCTATAAATAGTGATAATTGTTCTAGTGAACTTTGGGATAAAACCACAAATTAAAAGTCGTAGTACTAGATTGGCAGCTACAGATCTCATGATTTTATTGTTGAAATTGCTAGATATAACCGTAATTATATGAGTTTGGTTTTTTCTTCTCTCCTGTCTCACCTGTGAAACCTCTTCCGGCTTCTACGATCTTGAAAAAAATTTAGATGCAACGTCAATCCCAAATCTTCTATCTCCTTGAATCTTTTTTTTTTTTTATTATCTTCTTTCCTAAATAACACCTTTTTTCTTTGGGAAACAGTTAACCGCTTGCGTCTTTGTGGCTACATTTTCTTGCTTGGGGTGGAATTTAAAAAAAAAAAAAATCAGTTTATACTGCTCTGAACTTGCTATGCCCCTATTGACTCAGATAAAAAAAAAAGTTAAATATGGTGTGATGGTAAAAGATTTTTTTTTTTTTTTTTTGTGATAGGGGAATTTTCTGTTTTTGGCCCTCGCCAAATTCAATACACGATTTAAAAAAAAAAAGGTTCTGTCTGAGTTACCTCCTCGATTAATTTCCTAATTTTTTGAAACCGCTATTTGGGGACGCTCTCCATATACTATATAAACTCTGGCGATATCTTGTCTCGTTCTCTTTTCTCCATCTTTTCAACTGATGGTAGAATTTCAAAAAAAATTTGTTTCATAGTTTGGGGAATTGTCTATCAATGGTTTCCTTCGGGAAACATGAACTTTATTTCACACACGTACGTTTGAACAATTAAAAGATCAGTTTGCTTCACAATCTTTCTACGTTCATTCATAATGAGAACTAATTATCGTCTTTGTCATTTGTAACATTTATTGTCTGTTATATTGGGGAAAATTTATAGCTGTTTATACATACATATAAATATATAAATTTTTCGTTGTTTTCTATACATTTCCTTTTACAGAATTTTCTGTTGGCGGGCTCATACAACGGAGATTCTGCCATGTTTGTAGTGAGGATATTTCAGTAGACGCACGTGTTTGTCTGAAATAGCATACAAACGGCTTTGGTTACAGGTTCTAAAATGGATCACAAAAAGGTTTTTGTATCAGAATATTGTCTATGTCACTGTTATAGGATCTATCTGTCTAAGTTCAGAAATGGGAAAAAAAGCATTAAAAATGGAGCTTATGTTAACTCAGCCCTTTAAAAAAGCACACCGACAAATTTTTAAAAACAGTTGTGACCTTTAGCCTCCTCATTTAGTTCCTTAACCTTTCCCTGTCTATAAATACTGGGTGACCCTTTGACTCGATCTCTTTTTTCCTCAGGCCTTGGGCATTTACCACCCTATCAATATGTGAGCTCTCACAGATACAGCGTTTCCCAAATTCTGGGAACACACTAAGAACAAAACAATACACGTACGTACGAACACTCACCACAATACACACATAACACCACCACAAATTCAATGTAACTGTCCATCTGTTTTGTAACTTTTTGTTAACATATATATTTGTTTGTATATAATTTTCGGTCTTGCTTGTTTTCTTTGGACTTAATTAAAGTCCAACATTCTCATGTAGATGGACCGGCTAGCAGGAAATTTTAACCCACGTGTGTTCTTTATATCTTCACCCCACGGTCCTCTACGCAAGTACCTTAATCAATAGAGCAAGCCTTATTTTGTTATAACTTTCTTCTTCAGCCAGTTTGACGATCATAGTTAAGCAACATCTTTTTGGTGTGTAATTAATAAGTGACCGTTTATCGTTATCATCGTAACTTCACAGCCTGGCTGACCATGGAAGCACCACAGATAACATGGCAAACAGATTGCTTCATCTCTTTCTATTCTGAAACTAGTACAAGGCATCATTCAACCTCATACCTGTCCTCCCATCTCTTTCGATGACTGCCTCTTCTCCCATATTTTGTCGTAGGATTGGATTGGTGAGACATGCTCAATTCACAAACGTGCAAGAATATTGATATGACCAGAGAACACATCTGTTGTTGTTGTAAATTTTTGCATGTTTCCATCTTGACACATACATTTTAGCATGGACTACAGTACTTGAACCATAGTAACTAAAATGCATAAATTACATATCTATAATTCTCAAAATGTGTGTGCGTGTGTGTGTGATCGGATGTTGTTTATGCGTTTCCACAGTTTTCATCCGATTTCGCTGAAATTTTATTTTGTTTGATAGATAATTCTTCAGTGCCGGTTTTGAGTCCAAATTGGTTGGAAAAAATTACAACCCTGAAGGTAAAAAATCGAAAAAACTGATTTCTTACACTTTGCGGAAAAACCAAAGGCAAAATCTAATGTCTGTAAAAAAAAAACAAAAAAACAAAAAAAAACATAGAAATCTAACACAAAAGATTCTTACAATTATAAATAAAAACTATCGTATATTATTATTTTGACGGTCCATAGAAGAGGACCCTTCTTTGCAAGATTGAAAACACAAAAACCTCTCTTTTCAGAGCCCCCCTCATTATAATTGTTACCCCTCCCCCCATTTGGGGATGTGCTTCAGTTGCACCCAATTGATTTTCGGGTGGGCTTGACTTTAAACATGAACTGCATCATTTGAACGACAAAAATTCTTAGTAATGAAACACCCGGTCGAAGACGGGTTATACTGCTAGTATACTGATATATCTAAATTCCTAAATCATAAATACCTTTAAATTTCTTTTTTTTATATCCGTAAAAAAATTCCCAATGCATTCCCAATGCTTTCTCTGTGGCTTTCAATTCAGAGCTTTTCTTCTTCTAGGCTGGGTTTCAAACAAGTCTTAAGAAGCTCAGTCTGCCCAGTTACCTAACCCGTAGCTTTAGGGAGGAGGGTTATATTCATACCCTTTTTCAAGGGTAATATTGTAAAATGAATACAAATTATCTTGAATGGAATTTGAACTCGGCTCTTTGATTTTATTTTCCATGCTGCTATCAGTCAACACAGAGACACATTTCTTGAATTAAACGCATTTATTTTTTAAAACTGCTAATGCAATGTTAGATGACAGATTTTACGAAAAGTTATATGGCATCTATAAAAAAAATTAAACAAGAAAACAAAGCGAATACGAGTGCGATGGCCCCGGGCACCCATATCGGGAAGGGATCCATTCAAAGAGAGAAATAATAATTTTGTTTATATTTGATTTGAATGAAGTGTTTATTTCATGTTTCATTTATTTTTACATATTTAAAATCTCTTCCTTTCTCACATTTCTCAGTATTAAGCTCTATACGCATCCGCCTACTTGAGTCTTTTCATACAATCAAGGTGTTGGCCCCGGGCATCAGCAAACCAAAACGTCACTGTTTTCCAAGCAAAGAATTCTGAAAGGAAATAGCATGAGTATTACTTCTGTCACAACAAAGATATGAAAATTGGAAGAGAAAGAATGCAAAAACAGAATGGGTGAATTTCTCGTTGTTTACCAGTGGACTGGACTGACATTTTGTTAGAAAATATTCAACACTTGAGATTTGATTAGGAAAAATGCAAAGTTACTTCAAAGAATATCATAAATATTCAAAGGTACAAATGTAAGTAAAAAATTAAAGTAAAATAGTTGCATACTATCACACACACACACATACAGTGGGGAGAAACAAATATTCGTACACATACAAATTTTTAATTTATTGTATTTCCAACTAATGAATGAACATATTTTTTATATAGTTAACTGTACACAGATGCATAATAACTAAATATGCATAGAAAACAGGAAAATTGATTTAATAGAAAGAAATCCCCTTTATCCATTTTAAAGAAGGTGAAAAATATTCGTGCAATGCAAATTTCAAATTTTAAAACTTTTAAATTGCTTTAATGCTCCAGATTATTCAAGTAGAATATTTTTGAATGTTTCAATAACGTTATCAGTAGTTATTTTAGCCTAAAATATACAAACAGGACATTCTATAACTGATATTCATGCAAGAAGGTTATCATCATGGCAAGAGGTTAATAATTGACAAATTTGCAAAAAGAAATTATTGTTATGCTCTGGAAAGAAGGTAAAAGTTAAGGAAAATCTCAGACAACCTGAATATTGATTTACTACCATTAATCTATTCATTGCAAGGTATAAAAACTCAAATCTGTTGAAAACCAAAGAAGTTGGTCCACAGAAACCACCAAGAAAGGAAACAGGTCAAATTAAACAAAATCCAAGATTTCTTTCAAGATCTGGATGAAATTTTCACCAGTAATCTGATTAAACGAAAAATCCAATGAAATTCATAGAAACTATCTAAAGTCAGGTTGAAAATTCACATTCTATTGAAAAACATGATAGGTTGAAATTTGTTCGTTGATAAAGAAAAAAAAATTGTATTGAAAAGAGTATTATGGACAAACGAAACCAAAATTGAGTTGTTTGGATGTAATTCTAGAAATCATGTATGGGGGAAATGGCGATGCCTTCAAAAAAAAAAAACACAGTTCCAACAGTGAAATTTGGTGGTGGCAGGATTATGGTTTGGGGATGTTTTTCAGCAAAAAGGAATGGCAACATATCAGTAATAGATGGTAGAATGAATGCCACAGCATATCAAAATATTTTGAAAGCAAATTTAATGATTTCGATAGAAAATCTTGAACTTCCTTCTGATTGGATCTTCCAACAAGATAATGATCCTAAGCACCCTGCAAAATCTACAAAAAATGGTTTGCTGAAAATAATGTAAATATCCTGAAATGGCCAATACAGTCCCCAGATTTAAACCCAATAGAGGGTCTGTGACATTATTTGAAAATTCAAATCCAATTGAGAGCTCCAAAAAACATCCCGGATTTGAAGACCATATATGAAGAAGAATGGAACAAAATACCAACTAAAATTTCCAAATCATTAATTGAGAACTACAAAAAGAGATTTCTTGCTGTAAATGAATAATGGCGATTCTACAAAGTATTAAATGAAGATTATGTATTGTCTTTTTTTGGATTATACGAATACATTTTTTCATTCATGAAAATGGATAAATGGAATTTATTTCTTTTAAATCAATTTTTTTATGTTTTATACATATTTAGTTTTTATGCAACTCTGTAGTTAATTATATGAAAAGTATGTTTATTCATTAGTTGGAAATACAATAAATTAAAAGTTTTATGTGTACGAATATTTTTTCCTCAACTACTGTATATATATATATATATATATATATATATATATATATATATATATATATATATATATACATATATAAAAAAGCCCTTTTTTTATTTATTAAATTTTATTGAAGAAATAATTACAATAGTTTAGAATCTTAAATTAACTATGGCTTCAGATTCGGGATTTTGTTAAAAATAATTTCAAATATTTCAAGCAAAATTGGAGAATTTTCTTAATAATCATGATCTCAGAGCTCTGTTTTTACTTGTTGGGTGTACTGAAAGATCTTGTTTGAATTATCCATAAAATTGAAAACATTTATAAATTAAAACATATAATTTTATGAAATTAATCTAAAAGGTTTGTGTCAAATGTTTTATTAATAGTTTATACTGAAACGGTTCAACGTTTGTATTGAACGTTTCTAGGGGAAGATACGTACCAGACAATTGCGTCCCTAAACAAATGCATTCCTTGGATAATTACGTTTTTTCTTTTAATTTTTGAAGATTTTTGAAGGAAATTACCATAATTTTTGGGAAAAAAGCATAGGTCTGTAAATATAAAATTTTAAATGGGAATAAAAGAATAAAATTAAAACGTTATTTTTGTTTTTTCGTTGAGATTTAACAATGTTGCAAGATCACCATACACTTATTTTGCTTTTATTTTTTTCGGCGTTTTATTTGGTAATATAAATTTTCCTCGTCCACAAATATTTTTCCATCAATTTTTGATTTTCAGAACTTAAAAATGGGTTCCAAATAAAAATATAATCTATAAAATCCAAAATCTATTAGATGTAAAATGGTAATACTGCTGGAGTTAATGAAACTTTTAGCTTAAATTTTCTCTTGGTTTAAAAATCATTTTTTCTAAAATTTGTTAAATAAAAAATAACCACCTTTCTGCTTGTTTAGATGTAATTAAAAGGTATTGGTGTGCAAATTTCTATAGAAAAAGAACTCTTTAAAAAAATGATAAGTTCAATCTTTTTACAAAGCGGTTAGGGCAATTATCCAGGGACACTTTTGTATAAGGGATGCAATTGTCTGATACGCAACTGTCAATCGATTTTTAATGAACATGAACATAAGCATTTTGAACATGATAAATAATTTGTACGCAAAAAATGAATTGTATGAACAATCAATTTGTTTTGATGTGATTTTATTAATAAATTTCCATAAACTACTGTAATTTTGTTCTTCTAAAATTTAATAAATAAAAACCGTCACTATATATATGCTGTGTGTGTTGTTTGTGTGTATGTTGTGTGTGTGTGTGTGTGTGTGGAAGTGTTTGAGATGAGATACAGATAGACAGACAAACAGATATTATTACATATTTAAAATTGATAACGTTGTATGAATGCTGCAAAGGAGAAATGCTTTCTTGTTTTTTCTTCCATTTTCAGTGTTGGCTAATTATCTTATATGACTTCTAAAATGCCATCAAACCAAAATTCATTTCATTGCCATCAAACTGCAATTGTGGATTTGTTTTTTCATGGTGGGAAATGTCAGCTGTAATGAGAATTAAAAGGAAAAAATGCAAATTTTGCATTTTTTATACGTGATTGAACAGGATTTGTGAATTCACCTCCATATATTTTTATTGATTTATTTTTTTTACTTTTATATGTTATTATTATTGTTTTTTTAAAAAATCGCTGTTATATAAATAAGCCCAGATTTCTGTTCCATTTTTGCTTTCTCGACTATTCTATTTTAGTAACGTGTTGTAGGTTCAGAAAGGGAACGATTACGAGATTAAATCGTAGTAGTGTTAAAGGGCTTTTTTAAACAGCATTCAAATGTTACAAATATTTATCAAAGGGCAGATACTTATAGAAATGGCAAAACAGAAAACTCCTGAAAATTTTTTTTATCCTTTGAAAGAAATCGTTAACAATCTCTTTAATGAAGAATATATTTCTGTCAATATAAATAAATTTGATTATATATAAATGAATAAAAATCTGACACGGTAATCCAGTGACGAAATGTCGGAATAAATTCAACAAACACTTTCTTTCATAATGATACAACCCTGAAAAGCTGAACTAATTAAAATATATATGACATGTAAACACAAAAAGTGGAATCGGCATTTTTAGCGCAAATTCTGGTGGAAATTTTTAACAACAGATCTTTATTTGGCAACGCATATTTAGACAACGACATTTTGGCTGCAAAAATGTTGGGGACGAAATTCTAGTAATGACATTTTGTCAGCGGACATTTCGGCGACGGAATTTTGCCATTGGATAAAATAAATAAAAAATATGTTGGCAACGGACCTTTGAAAGCGAATATTGTGAAATGCGAACATTTGGGCGATATATATATATATCGGATATATATTTTAGCGATATATATTTTGGCGACGTACATTTTGGCAGCTGCCATTATGATGTTGGCGTAGGATATTATGTTAGCTAGGATTTTGATCAGTACCGTCCATCGGACAACTGAAAATATGGCGGAAGGATTTTAACGCCGGATTATTTATCTGAGACAATCTGGCAGGGTTGATTATGTTGCTGGTTGTTTTTAAGAAAGATGAATATTTGCTAGTCCTTGCGAAATCTTTTTCTTCCGGAATCAAAAGGACAAAAATCTATTGAACTGTCATTGATTTAATTTTTAAAAAAATGTTTGGGGATCTTAGACAATAATTTTAATGACTCATTGGAAATCTCTTTAAGTTGGTTTTAACTAGTTCTACTTCGAAATTTACAGTAGAACAATTGTTATAGCAAACACGAGACGAAAAGTCGGCGGGGTTCCATGAATTAATTTCTTTGCACTTCTTTCGATTCAGAAAACATTTCGACAATGATTGGATCCGTCTTTGAGATTGTGAAAGCGATTCAATAGTCGGTTAAATCCAGAAATAAGCACTATGGTCGTGTCGACGTTAAGAATTAGAGAATAGACAATGTGAGAAATTCTCTTCGACAGAGGTTAGTGGGATACATTGCCGAACTCCAGCCATCGAAGGATGGTAAGTGTCAAACGTTACACAGAGCAAGAAAAACAGGAACTGGTCGCGGAGGCTCAAACTGCCACATCTTAAAGAGACATCCAACGTATAAAATATCCATTCTTTTGTTCTTCCGTTAAGATATGCTGAAAGCAAGAGAATATGAGGGAAGTGCGTCAATCGACCTGTATTCGACTGATCACGGACATCTCGAAAATTGAACAGGCAGAAGAGAGGAAATTTGAAAAAAAAATTAAGATGTCGCATGGAATCGAATACAACTTTCAAAACATAAACAGCTACATGAAAAAGGAAGGCCAACCATAGAAAATCTCATTGAAACGTTTGATGAAAATGAGCTTTGCATGTCGACAAAAAACTGACCATTTAGATTGAGTGGGTTAGCCAGGCCAATTTTTAAAGAGAAACCAAAATATTATTCAAAATTTTTAGTGTATATATTTACTTTGAATGCCAAAATCCTGCAATAAAAACAAAACCAAGATAATATATTATAAATAGACAGATATTTGTTTATATATAAATATATATTTATATATCACATGTGTGCACACGATATATATATATATTATTTATAAATATATATTATAGTTCTTGGTTGTGTGATCATATTTATTGGACAAAAGGTGTTATGCAACAGAAGGATTTAAAAATTTATGTTGATGGTGAGATTGAATGAAAAGATTGTTTGACAGAATTATCAGGCCGTATAGGTTGAAGGGTAACTATTTATGGGTTTTCCCTTATGTTGTATAGAATCGGTTACTTCTGCTTTATTGTTTCATTTTAATGGGTATTGAATTCGTTATAAACAGGAATATGTTGATTTCCTTTTTGTATTTTCAGGTGGTTATTTGATGTTAATAGAAATTATTTTTATTATTATTATTATTATTATTATTCATGTGACGTATAATTAAACCTAAGGAGCAGAAAAGTCGCGTCGCCCTTCCAGGGACAAACATATATATAAAAAATCGAGAATATTGAGACAATTTTTAGCGATGATTGTGTTTCTGAACAGGAATATAGAATGTCGATATTTGATGTCAATACAAACATGATATTATTATTTATGGGAAAATCAGAATTCCATTGTTTTCACTACTGAAGAAAAGCCGATTTTATTTTAAACAATGACTAAACTGAAAATACTTTGCTTTGATCCTCTTTTAACAGCCCTTAAAACATTGGTAGAGGTTTATTCGAATAATAGGTTGTAAAAAATCCTCTCTACCGGGACGCTGTTAATTTCAGAGCTAAAAGGTCCAACTACAAGAATAATGAATTGGGATTCAAATTGTCCAACTTGAAGATGAATGTCTAAAACAAACACGTAGATGACGATATATATATATATATATATATATATATATATATATATATATATATATATATATATATAAATAAACAAATATATGTATTAAACAACACAATTTTACAATGGACATAGACAATAATATTTGCGTGAGTGTGAACATTTGTGTTTGTTTTTTGGTGAATGTTCGTACGTACGTGTATGTGTATATAATGTTCATGGCGTCTTCCCGCAAGTGGGGAGACGTTATCTTCTAAGAGAGCTTACATTGTGGATGTGTTCGCTGAAATGAAGAAATGAAAAAGAGAACGAGGCAAGAAGTCGCTCAGTATTTATAGTGTAGGGAGAGTGACCCCTAGTGAATAATTATGGAATTAAGGAACAGCTAACTCCGACAAGAGAATGTAGAAATCTAATTTTACAATGGTTATCGCAAAATGAGAAAACAGTGCCAACACCAAAACCAGGACCACTACCTTTGTGTCTGGTGTAATATGAAAAGGTCAGCCATTACACACTAGTGATCTATGGAAGGGAACATGTCTCCAGAGATTTATTGCCAGCAACTTGATTGGATAAATGAAGTTTTATGGTGACAGATACGTGGGAAAACTAGATCACTAGAATGGCAGATTCTTTCACAATCTTCATACTCATCAGATTTCGCATCCACAGTTTTACATTTATTTCGATTAATAAAACATTTCATTAAAAGACAAAGAAGTTGGAAATAGTTTGTTTTCAAAATTTGGGGTAAAAATCAGATTTCTTTAAACTTGGAATCAAACGGGTCGAGCTGTTGGTTTTAAGAATATGAAAGTTGTTGTCCATTACAATCTACAGGAACATGAAAGGACCATCACTACAGATATTCATTGCCAGTAACTTGATCGAGTAAACAAAACATTTATATTGAAAGTATCCTGCTCTGTTAAAGATATTATTTTACAGCATGATGATGGAAGGAGAAACTCTACGAAACAAATGACAAAATAAGAATGTCACAATGAAATATTCTACCACATCCTCCATAATTACCTGATCTAACCATCACACTTTGATTTTGTTGTCAATTACAATATTTATTATCATGTTTTATTTAGTGAAATTTACGTATGTATACATTTAGGAAAAACCTAATTATTTTGGACGATCTCATTAGGCCAGGGGAGTGGTGGTTCACCCCTGGTTAGTTATAAAAGATGGTCACTTGGACTAATCAACGGTCCAAACAAGTAGTTACAACTGATGGCCGTGCTACTCTAGTGGAAGCAAGCCGATAACTACTTGTGCTGTAGAAACTAAATACATAAAAAGTTGATCGAAGCACTAGAGCATTTTATAGATGGATGAACATTCAAACACAAAGAAGTTGAAAACAGTTTTTCAAATTTAGTGGTGTTAAATCTATTTTTCTTTAAATATGGACTTCAAAAATGTGTCTTCCTCTTTTGCCAGTCATTGAAAATAAAATGTAATTATATTTTTGCCAAATACTATTTAAATAAATTTAACGTACATCAGTTTTTATATCATATGTGTTAAAATATAATTACTTCCTTAACACCACACACACACACACACACACACATACATACACACAGATATATGTGTGGGGGGTGAATAATGACAAAAGGAAAACTTCTCTAAGCCGACGCGTTTCGTCCTCTGAGCCAAATGCCCCTCAGAAAACCCTCAGCAGACGAAACGCTTCGGCTAAGATAAATTTTCCTTTTGTCTTTAATCATATTGTGCTTTTTCAAATATACTCTATCTGAAATTTTTACACACACACACACACACACAATCACACACACACACACACACACACACACACACACACATATATATATATATATATATATATATATATATATATATATATATATATATATATATATATACTAGCAGTAGAGCCCGGCGTTGCCCAGGGATGTAACAGTAAGAGATAGATCAAGTATCGACCATCATAAAGACTGAAAAATAAAATTGACAAAGATTATTGTTTAAGGTCTTAATTTTATTTTTTTTTAATTATTTATTTTTTTTTTACGAATTGGTCAAACCCAACTCAAACAAAAACATTGTTTTCAATCCTTATGAGCCTACCGATTGAATAGAATTGTATTATAAACAATTGTCTTGTAAATGGAATTTTTAAAGCATTCTGAATGTAAAAATAAAGGAAAAAGTGTGCAAGACAATAAGAAACACTATCTGCCAAAAAAAAGTGAAGTTTTTTTTTAAATCGGTTGAAAAATGTAGGAAATCCGATCCCATATATAAACGAACACACACACACACACACACACACACACACACACACACACACACACAACCTGGGTTTTAAAATAAGTATAACTCGATAACTCGATATTAATAAGTATAACTCGATATGAGCTGTCCCCCTTCCATTACTGCCTCTTAATCGTGTTTTCAAATTGATTTTGTGCAAAAACAATTGTGTTTTTCCAAATTTTGGCGCTGTCAGAACCACCGCAAGGTAATTTTACGAAGTTCTGTGAAGTTTTGTTAAAATCAGTTGAAAAATGTAGGAAATCCGATCCAATATATAAACGTACAGACACACACACACAATCTGCGTTTTATAATAAGTAAAGATATATATATATATATATATATATATATATATATATATATATATATACAAAAGAAAAATCTGTAATGTTATCTGTCTTGGACTGGCATCTCGTTTTTGCCACCGTTTTGACGTGGCTTCCCTTCGTTTTTCCCATAAATATTTTCATAGCAATTACCCTCATGAGCTCTCCTCCTTGCTACCGCGATCGCATGAATTTAAGCGTACTACTAGATTCGTAACTAGGTTTCAATGTTTTATTGTTGAAATAGCTCGCTATAACCCTAAGTCCTATTCTAATAGTTTCTTTTCTCACACTTCTCACATGTGGAACTCTCTTCCGACATTTTGCTTAGCTGCCACTATATTTCATGAAGATGATGATAACTGCGACCCGATTTCGTGTAATGCCATCGTTTTATTTATCCCCAAATATAGCCTGCGTGGGTGTGTTTTTTTAGTCCTGCTAGGGACTTACATTCTCTTACGCAACAGTGGGCTTCTCTTGCAGTAGATGTTAGTGTCATAATAATAATAATAATAATAATAATAATATATACACCCACACACGATTGTTTATCAAAGCATAATATCTGTTCTTTAACTACGACAGCATTCTAAAAGGAACACAAAAGTTTCAGGATTACTGTTGTGGTAGGATCCACCTAATTTGCATAGTGGAGTACTGACCATATAAATATGGTTGGTACCGGGAAGAGAGGGGGGAATCAAGAGATTCACTCTCAGTCGAACTCTCTGCATTTTGCAGTAAGGGACCCGGACGAGGCCTTGCCGAGAGGCAGGGTTTCGTATACAAAAGGTATATTAAATATTTGAACCTTTAGGCGGGTTCAGAAATACATTTTGTCCGAGCCTACATTTTGTGTCAACACATTCTCCAGGATTAGTCTTACCAGGAATATACAAAAGACTATATGTAAATATTGTATACTAAACTTTCTTGTTTCAATACATTTTGTTCTAAGTACATTTTGTGTTGCATTATTATTCCATGCATTAGTCAAGTTTCAACAATTACAAATCTAGATTTCAATATCGTCTCCTTCCTTCTCAATCTTTATATTCTTCCTTTGAATGAGAGCACATATACTCGCTTCGTAGATGTTTATTGGTTGCTTTCTTAGTCTCAGCTCTCGTGACTATTCTATT
The DNA here is from genome assembly GCA_903632075.3 of Acanthosepion pharaonis. Taxonomy (NCBI): domain Eukaryota; kingdom Metazoa; phylum Mollusca; class Cephalopoda; order Sepiida; family Sepiidae; genus Acanthosepion; species Acanthosepion pharaonis. Next base: position 22,363 of record CAHIKZ030001601.1, read on the forward strand.
TAGGATGGTAACATCTGTGTTGTGCAACCCCAGAAGCATTAGGACATCATCTGCTCTTTCATAGAGTCTACCAATATTCTGGTGCGTGCTTTGTACAGGATTTTGTCAGAACCCTGACGATCCGAACTGAGTAGGAATAGTTTGAAACTTGTCGGCGTGAAATTCCGACAGTGATTGATTGTTTTTGCTTAAGTTTTAATATGAAACCAAAAAACAAAAAAAAACGCGAAAACGGTACTGTGGTAGTGATAGAAGGATGAAAACGTAATATCCGCTCCCAGATTCTTTGGCGTGTCTGGTTTCAGTAGATTGCGAAAGCCAACATGTGGTGATGGCAAGTCGCTGGCCAACCTGTTGATATCCGCCTTCTTTGTCTACCCATTCTAGCTTCCCTCAAGAAATGATTCTATTAATTCTGTATCCTCCCCAAATCGCCCATGAAATCGTGCGAGGAAAGGAATCCGAAGAAAATTATCCGTCATTCATTCAGACTGTGATGCACAGTATTGTGGCCTGAAGAACGCAACACAGGGAAGGACATTTGTCCAGCGGTGGACTAGCAAGGGCTACTGCTGACATTTCCTTATTATCATCTACGGGCCTGAATATTCGAGAAATCTTATTAGATAAATATGCACTCTACTGTTTAATAAATAAAAACAGAGCATCTACACAAATATAAGTATTCACTAAAAATAATAAGTCATAAAATATGTTGGATTAATTACTTGAAAACCATTCTAATATATATTATATATATATATATATATATATATATATATATATATATATACTAGCTTAAAAGGCGGCATTCAAGATGCGGAGGGCTCTTTATTGGGCCTTTATCATAATAAATAGGGAGGAGTAGATGCGATAGGCAGCAATAAACTACAGATGAACTCAAAATTGATCGTTGCATTGAAGTATTGCTTTAATATTTAAGCTTACCATTTAAATGTTGAACTATAATTCTTCTGTCGCCACTTAATTTAAAGACAATTTGATTTGACATTGGTCCTTACTTCCCATACAATTATTTTTATTTCATGGTGAATTTCGCTGGATTTCGCAATTAATTTAGATTATTCACAAATTTATTTCCAAGTTATAAAAATTGTTAGCGTACAAAAAAAAAAAAATCTTCGCAAAAACTCACGTAAGAAAATCGCCGAAAACAATCGCAGTAATGAAATATTGGGAATCCAAAATTTCAAGACTGCGGGTCCGGATCCGACTCGGAATGTCTTTAATTTGCTCACGGAGTCGGCCTGATTCCAAAGTCGTGTATGTTGGACTACGGCCTCTAGGAGTAAAGTTGAAAAAGTGTTACACAGTGACACACTGACATTCGCATTTATTATATAGAAGATGAGCTACTGAAAGTTGTATCCCTTTAATTGAAAAAGTGTGAAACAGTGACACATTAACATTAGCATTGTATACCGTAATTCCCCATGTATAATACGCCTTCATCCATAATACGCACCATTAAAATTGTGATGAAAATGTGGGAAAATGCTCTACTCACACATAATACGCACGCCTTGTTTAGTAATCAAACCCCATAAATTGTGCCTTTCCAATTTCATTACATCCAGCGATTTCTACTCTTATTTAAAATGGTTTTAAACATAGAATAATATTATTCTAATTTACTTTTATAATTCTTATTTTATTTTACATTTGTAAGTATTTGTTAGGTACATATGATTGTATTTGACATCCTTATGTAGTCGCAATCGTCAAAGAGGGTGGCTACTGGAAGACGCTACGTTTGGCAACAGGATTCTTCACTATGGCACACAAGTAGAAAAATCCAATCATGGCTGACAGACAATTGCTGCAACCACGTCACCACTTATAATCTGGCCACTATCTCCTTAGACTGCAACACTTTATTATTATCTGTGGGGCGCAGTTGATCTTGTAAAACCAAAGATGAACTGAAGGCAATGATTATGGCAGCATTCACCAACAGAAAAAAAGGAGACCGTCCAGAAGTCTTACCGGAGATTCCGAAGTCGTCTGGAGACCGTGGGTGAAGCCAATGGCGATTTTATTTTAGTATTTCAAGATATTTTGAGTAATTTTGGTAAGTATATCTGTTAAAATGAGATGTCAACGTTATTATTTTTTTGCGTAATTTAGACAATTTACCCATCGCATCCTCTGTGTGTATATAGATATGTGTGTGTGTGTGTGTGTGTGTGTGTGTAAAAATAAAAATAGGCACATTTGTCCATTTAATTTATTAACCTTTTTTTTTTAATGCGAATAGCTTTTCGCAAATGTGGATATTGTAGATCTTGGGTAGTTGATTTTGTTCAGCGGCATATCAACCTCTATAGGTTATTTAATGCCGAAATCTAAATGTTATGAATTCAGTTGTATGCCGTCAACTCCAACTGCATTTTTACTGCCCAAAGACAGAGACGTAACTTAAGATATGATAAATATATATATGCAAACTACTCGAGATAAAATTTGTATTTAATACCCCCACGTAAACGAGGTCAGGTTGTGACACAAGGTTGGTTTAATATTTAATGCCCGATCACGTTTAAACCCGGACTAGGAAAAAATTGCATAACATTTTGAAAGTGTAAATTGTAAAAAAAACCCCGGTTCGAGCAACTGATCCTCTCTGGTGCAATAAGAAGGTGCTTTTGAAAATTTTTAATAAGAAAAAAAAAAGGATATTGAATAACTTAATAATATTTTTCCTCATTTTATTTTCTATCCTCTGACGGAATCGCTTAAAATTCTCTGCCTAAAAGATAGAGACAAATGAAAGATGATAAATAATGTTTTGCAAACTACTCGAGAAAGCAATTTGTATTTACTTTATCCCCCATCCAAATAACACACGCACGAACTCAGGTTGTGACACAACATCGGTTTAATTTATGGGGAATATTGGATATATCATAAACCCGGGCTATGAAAACAAAATTGCCCGAGTATATATATCAAACGTCGGTTGTAAATGGCCTTGGTGGGTGCACCGATATCTCTCTAGTGAAATGAGCGGGCACGGCTTCGGTCTTTTTCTTTTTATGCCGGCACCTCTCATATATGATTTTCCTCAGTTGCGTTTTTTTTTTTTTTTTGACAGGGGCATTTTAATTGATATATACTTTATATAAAAGACACAGACGCGACTGACAGATGATAGTTCAATTACAAAATAACCGAGAGAGCAATTTTGTATTTATCAATATATCCATATAGGTCATATATATGACACATTTATATTTTATTATATATATATATATATATAATATAAATTGTTCAAAAATTAACAGCATAATAATTGTCCATCCCAAAATATTTAAAAAAAAAAATAAGGTAATTGGTTTTTTGACCCAAAGTTTTTAAGATAAGACGTTTAGCGATCTTGATACCATTTGTCGTAGGAATCACCAAAGAATCCTTTGCGTTATTCAACTAGAAAAAGAACAGGTTAAAATCGTTTTGTGTCAGCCCCACTACGTCTTCCCAACTGAGCAATGGTGAGAGGAAAAAGATCATTCAGACCTTCAGTAATGGTACCAACATTCATACTCTGGCTTCCATCTTCAAAGTCCATTCAAGAACCATCAAGAGAACGGTGAATAAGTTTAAAAAAGAGGGAACAGTAGAGAGGAAAACTGGATCAGGAGGTCACAACAGGAAGAGGGATCATCATTTCAATTTAGAGCTAAAGAGATCAATTAGAAAAGATCCAACTCAATCTATAAGACGTTTGACACGTGAGAAAGGAGTTTCAGCTATGACAGTCCAAAGAGCAATGAAAAAGACTTGAAAATGAAATCGTACGTGAAACCTCTGAGGCACCTTGTTACTCCATGACAGAAAGTTAGAAGGTTAGAGAGGGCGAAGATAATCTTGAATAAGTTGAAAAACGATCCTGGAATTATATATATATATATCAATCATTCATGACCTTCCCATCCTTAGCTATGATTAATTAATCGCGAATATGTCATTTTCGTTTATGATCGATTTCATCACGATCCTTCTGTTAAGCTTGCAGAATAATTATACGTTCTTATTGCTCATACGAGAGTCTAATAGTATAAAAATCTCAGAGAATTCCAGTAAGATATTTTTTAATCATTTCTAAGATACCACAGTTCAAAACTTAACCTAACAATTCTGCTGTTACACGATTTGGACAATTTTTCTGCTGCACCCGATGTGTGAGTATATATATATATAGATATAGAGAGAGTAATTGATTGAGTCTGAAAGATATTTGAGACTTAACAGCAGTGCACATCCACTACCGAGAATTGAAACCCTGGCAATTAGGTTGTCAAGCAAACATCATATCAACTATTCCAACGGTCCTCGGTGTCGAAAAGATTGCAAATCAGACTCAAATATAGGACGAAACAGTCGTCCAGTGCTTTCTGCTGAGGTTTCTTTTCAGACTCAATAAATTACTTAATATAATTATCAAATCGTCCTAATAATTTCTCTCTCTCTCTCTCTATATATATATATATATATATATATATATATATATATATATATATATATATATATATATATATATATATATATATATATATATATATTAGAGAAAGATTCTTCACATATGCTTCTTATAATATATAGATACAGGGGCTGATGAAATTTCGCCGAGATTATTTTTTCTGTTGTTATTATTATTATTGTTGCTGTTTTTTCATCGGCCGACTACATAATACACACACGCAAATGGGTGTTGAAAAGTTCTCGGTGTAGCCCATGGTGAAAATCAGTATATCAATGACCAGACGTCAAAATATTGATTTTGGGAAGTGGGTCGAGCCGAGAACTTTTCAGCATTCTCCCGTGTATCTTTTTTAATACGTATACTTGAAATATAGTTTAGCAATTTTTTTTTTTTTTTTTTAAAAAGCTAACTCTACGGGTATCTTTTGTTATATGAATCAATATGTCGTGTAACGTTAATCCAGCGGTAGCCTTCCTCCAGGTTGTATTTTTAGAAGATCCAACATTTCCACGAGGGCAGCTATATTTTACTACGTTCTACTTTGGGAATCCACAAAGAATTCGACTTCATTATAATATCACAATCTCACTTTTCCGCCTTCCACTCTACACTGTTACCCCTTCTCTTTTTCTCTTTCCCTTCCAATCTCTCCCCACTCCCGTCACTCTCTTCTCTTTCTCTCTCTCTCTCTCTCTTGCAAACTGAAAAGTATTATTGGTTGTTACTCACAGGTAAAACTTAGTAGTTAGCATTATGGACCGAAGGCTACAAGGTCTTTCTATTGGTAGACACTAAAACATTTAACTAATAAGATTTACTAAACTTAATCAAACTGGAGAAAGGGGACTGAAATATTGTTTTGCAGCAGTCTTCCAAAAGATAAAGGCCTGCCTTGAAAATTAGCATTCCTTGGACTGGCTTTTTTCTGAGCCCAAACACTGACCATGATAGGAAAAGCACAAGTATATTGTTCACCAAGATGGCTAGAGAATAGATGATTCGTTTGCTCATGATAGAAACGAAATAACAAAGCCAAACGCAAGCACAGGTCTTATTGGGTAGAGGATGTGGAAAGCACATTGTACATTGACTTGGCAAAAGGCACAGGAGCCAAACAGGGGCTCGGAATTTCCTGGGATCTCAGATATTGAACACTGGTAATAACATTTTGTGCGTCTTACAGTCCATGTCACTAAACGGCGGCAGATTAAAACGAAATGATTAATGGGATTGCAATGGAGGCTTAAAATAAACTTTTGATCCAACATAAAATTCATCTCAGAGGCTTATGGTAATATTCTAAGAATTGCTGCTTCTTGCGAATAGTGCTTCTAGCTCAACTAAAAATAGTGAGAAACAACATTTTCACATATAAATGACGGATTGCCATTTATTGCAGAGGTAAAAGGCAATGGATTGAATGTACAAATGGAAGGAAGGAATTTCAACACGGAAATATTTTCTTGTATTTTTATACAAAGTAATAAAGGATTAACAAAACGAGAAAAAATATATTAATGTGTATACAGCTAAAATGGAAGAAAAAACATTAAACTTAGCTGTTAGGAAATGCGTGTGTCTGTGGGGAAGAGTCTAGTGTTGGTGTTGCTGCATACAATAGACTAACTTAAAAGGAGGAAACAGAGAAAGTGGGAGATATCCTCACTCTTTTATAGTATTTAACCAGTGCCAACTAACGGCGTTTTGGTAGACCAAGTGTAGGTAATCCTTATAACATGATGGTGTTGTTATAACAGTGTATAGGAAAAGAGCGCAAAAGTCTCATTTCCTTCTTTATGTCTCTTTTAACACAAAGAAAATGCTGCAGACATGTCTCATTCCATTCTGGGGTTTTTTGCTCCCCAGTGAACCACATGTCGCATTGAACACAATACAGAAATTACACAGAAAATCTAAGATTACTTGACTACACGCAGGCACATGTAATAATTCTGCCAAATCAACAAATAACTCTTCTTAAATGTAAGTCTCTCTCAGTTTGACATCTGAGTTCTTTGTTGATTTGATAGAATTATTACATGTGCTTGCGTGCAGTCAAGTCTTTGATAAAAATTTTACACACACACATACATGCTCATATTTATACTATTTACATTGTTCGGACTCTTGTTTTTATTGTCATATTCACGACGTTTCGGTCGTTGTATGCTCTGGCCTTCGTCAGATGATATACGTTGGAATTTCGAACCGAACCCTTTATTTAGTCATCGATTTGTAGATTGTTATAATTTTACATGCCATGCCTTTTCTGGATATCTCCGTTTTCAGTTAATTCCCTTTAGTAACTCAACTCTGAAATTTTTTTTATTTTTATTTTTATTTTTTTTTCGTTGTTGTTGTTCACCTCTACTGTGGCCAGGTATTGAACTCACAACTCTTTGAGTTAAGTCACTTTTGGATTACTTCAAGCAACGCTTTTATATACTGTGTCCATGGATACATCAGTGAGTGAATTTTGGGGGCTTGTAAACTTAATGTCTCAGTAAACATTTTTTACCAGAGCTCATAGTACATTTTTTGTGGAACAATCTACTCCAGTTGAATAAATAAAGGATTCGGTTCGAAATTTCAGCGTATATCACCTGAAGAAGACCGGGGCGTACAATGGCCGAAACGTGGTGTATGTGACAATAAAGATAAGGACGACTATCCGAATAAGTGTAAATTACTTCATCTCAGAAATATAGACAGACACATGTTCATATGAAAAAGGACATCTATACATACACGCCTTTTCAATTCTTTCCGTTTAATTTGATCGGGCAATAAAATATGTTGTTAATTGTAAATAATTGTTTGTATATTAATTCTTACTCTCTTGTTTAAGGAAACTCAAATGTGTACACTACACTATCACTAAGTATCCTTCAACAAATTGGACCATATCAATTAAATTAATATTTCATTACAGGCTCTGCTCCGCCATATATGTAATAATGAACACGCTGTCTCATGTACAATAGTCAATAAGTTTATAAATACGAGCAGTACGCAATCTTCATTGAGAAAATTAGGAGAGCAATGAATTCTTCCACAAATTCAATTAATTATTGTCTTCCTTTTGAATATACCTTTGTGTGGGTGTACGTGATTTTTTCTGTGCACCGATGGCATATCTATGAGAATATATTTATGAACAGTCAAAAATTAGCTCTCCTTGTAAGATATGAAATAAAATAGCATCTTCTTCTTCTCTGTGCCGTGTCCCTTCAGGACATGGACGATCATTCCTTTCTACAATTTCCCGTCCTTTATAGCTCTCAGTAAAATTTGTCTTTTTGCTATCTTTCCCAATCCATGTTCCGCCATCCATTTATTCAAGCTCTCTATGTAGGTTACGCGCTGCTTTCATCTGTTCCTCTTGCTACCAATCTGCCCGGTGCGTATCAAATTTCCCAAGCCCTCTTTCCTCATTGTGCATTGTAGAAATTTCAACTGTCTGTTCCTCGTATTAAATATAAGTGTCCTTTTTGTTTCGATTGTCTCTAAAACTTTGTTGTTTATCACATAGTGTCTTGCGGGTGTTAAATTTATTAAGCTTTCTTTCCTCATGATGGGTAAAATAGCATACATTCTTTAAATGAAAAATTCATTGTATTGTAAATAGCAACGCTATAGATTTCCCAAGATATTTTCAGTATCTACCGAGTTTAATTAATTCTTTACGTACTCGGCTTTTAAGAATATTTTGTCTTGTATATAAAATAGGAATAACTGTAAAAAAAATTAGCCAGTAATGATAAGACATTTATAGTCGTAGTTCGTCATTTATGTAATAACATATCACATCATACCGATCTATCCGAGGACAAAAATAATATTTTGTCACGTGATAGGGAAGAGCACAAATAATTAATGCCGATTCAGTATTGATCCAAAATGGACGCTTGCAAGTAGCAAATATTTAATGAATTTCGTCAGGATAGTTTACATAGGTTTGAATAAGCAACGTAAAATCCACAAGTTTTCTACCAGCTCAACCGGAATAACTGAGGAGATTCAGATAGTTTTGAAAATGCGTCGGATACCGCTGTTGATATCTGCATTCGTATTTAAATAACTTTTCTAATTGTATTGCATTAAGATCTCCAATGAGATTTTGAAATATCCCTGATCTACAGAATTAGAAATGAAGTATGCTCACTGAAACTAAAAATATCAATGTAATACGCATATCACAAATTTGTAGCCAATCAGACGAAATAAATTTAAAATTGTATTTTGGTATCATGACATTAATTAAAAAAAAATGAGAACATATAATGTGAACATACGGTATAGCATTATTTACTTGATCTCTCCACTAAGACCAAATGTGACACAGGGTCTTTTGTGGGTGGGGACATGCGCATTCGTATACATATTTGCCAATGAGAAAATTGCCCAGTAGTCCCAGCTCTTTTAGTGCAATGATGAAAGTGCTACAGCAGGATTGGAATTCTCGGGAATTGAAGCTTTCTCCCATCTCAAATGAGGAGGGAACAGATACTGCACTTTGATCCAAACCAAAAGGCCAAGATGCATTTATCTCTATCTATAAAAGGCAGGATGTGTGTGTAACGAATGTACGGCCGCATTTTTTTGACGGATTTGAACCAAAATTTACATGCACATGCTCCAAGTTAGCGGAAAGGCCAAAACCGACTTTGCATTTCCCAACTCCCATCGATAGTGGAAATAATCGATTTTTCATGCTTCTACGGCAGTTTTCATGTAGTTTGCGGCCATTTTCTACTGGCCAGAGTGAGAGCCTATAGCTGGCTGCCACGAATAGGCAGGAAGATTATATTGGCCAGTGTGAGAGCCAACAGCTGACTGACACGAATGTCAACTAGCATGCTAGCATGCAAAAAAAATCGATAGCTGCATTCGTCACAAGTGGGAAAAATTTAAATCTGCATGGCACTTTACTCCAATTGGCTCATTCGCTTGCTTAAACTCAACGTTGATTCTGATTCCGCAGAACTGGGTTGGGTGTGAAAAATTATTTGTTGTTAACATTCTTTTTTCATTCGGTTTTTCCAGTTACGAGTCCTTTTTTAAAGCTGATCGTTTTGTGTTCATTTTGTTTAGTTCTTTTTTCGTAACAGATTTAATGTTTAGTATAGTGCTTAGAAAAAATTCGTAGTGTGAGATAGGCAAGAAGTAAGGCATGTAGCAACATCAGCACGGCAGAGGGCACTCCTTTAAAGGCAAGGAAGGGCAAAAATATTTTAAGTCAAGTGATAGCGATTGCTGTATGAGTCGTACGATTTTTGAATCAAGCACGGGCAACGCCGGGTCATGCTGCTAGTAGAATCTAAAGATGAAATAATTTAAAACACGCGAAAAAAAAAGGTGTTTGTTTTTTTGTTTTTTTTTTTTTTTGTGTGTCACGTGAATAATTTCATCTTTAGATTCTATAAATACATCTCAGACTTTTGGTTAGCATCAAAGTGTAGTATGTGAAAGTAAAGTTCAATTTATTTTTAATTAAACTTTAATTTTAGGGCAGTGGGCCATTAGCCCCTCAAAAGCTTGAGAAAAAAAATTTAAAATGAGCCTGAAGTTAGCCTTATTGAACTGAAAGAGAACAAACTACTGATGGGGGAATTGAAATGAAAGGATTGATAGGGTGGTTATCTCTTGCTCTTTGAAAATGGTTGTGCCATTTTTAGTTGGTTTTCCCGCCACCTGGTTAGACGAAGCGGGATTTTCTGGAGCAAATGATGCCCTCATAAAGAAACGTAATTCATTATATATTTAAACGAAAGGGGACATGACTGAAGCTGATTCAAGGCTTGGAACTTCAAATTGACAAGTTGGTCGATAGACACCAGGAGCAGTGTAGTCATTAGTCAAGATTTATATTTTCTACTACATTTTGCTTTTGTAAATAACATGTGTTTCCTCTTACTTGGAATTTCTATTTGTGCCTATGTGGGCCTGAAAACTATTTGACATCAAAAATGGGGGGCACAAAGAATAAAAGATTGAGAAACACTCCTTTAGCGCCTATTATAGTGTTAATATGCACGGAAATGATTCTTTCTTTTTAAGTTATATGACAATCATTCGCACTATAATAGTCAAATGAAAGTTGTCTTGAATGGCCACTCTCTAGATCATTTTATATTAATACGGATGTTCACATGTCTCTAACCTTGAATGTACATTGTTCTTAGTTTTCATCAACGACCTTCCTGATGGCATCGGTCCTAAACTTGGTACCTATACTAATGACAGTTATTTACTCCTATTTTAATGGTAAGTTTGATCGGTTCCTCAACTTCATATTGGTAGCTCATGTTAACAGGGACAAGAAAGGGCTTGTTAATTTTAACGCCTCTAAAACGAAGCTGCTCTATACTTACACTATTTACATAATTCAGATTTTTGTCCTCGTCTTTATTGCCATATTCACGACGTTTCTCCTGTTATACCCTCCGGCCTTCTTCAAGTGATATTTGTTGGAATTTCGAATCGAACTGTTTATTTAGTCCACTGGGATAGATTGTTCTAATTCCACGTGTCATGCCTAAATATCGTGAATATAGCAATAAAGATAAGGGCAAAAGTTCAAATTATGTAAATAGTGTAAATAGTTGCAATACCTCATTTCAGAAATATAAATAGATGAAACTGCTCTCTTTTGATCATTTCAGGGAACCTTTCTTGTCCTCCATTAGTATGGCAGATGCTAACCTCTAGTATAGAGTTTCATCGCACCTTTTCGGGCTAAAGTTTTTCGTTGAAATGGAGCGGTAAGATTATATTGAATCAATTGTTAGATCTGCTGCTAGGAAAGTTGGCTCACTGTGTCGTTCTAGGCATCTTTTCTCACTAGAATCTTACATATTTATAAGTCGACCGTTCGTTCATGCATTGAATATTGCTGCTATGTGTGGTTTGATGCCTTTACCATGTATTTAGAGATTCTTGATGAAGTCCAAAGAAGAAATGTTATCGGTCTTGACTTGGCATCCCAGCTTCAATCACTTTCTCACCGCCGTAACTTAGCTTCCATGTGCCTTTTCTATAAATATTTTCATTTTTCTGATGATCTTTCCTCTGTTGTACCTCGACTTTACGAATTTAAGCGCAGTACTAGATTGTCAGATAGGTCTCGTCATTTTACAGTTAAAATTGGTAGATGTAACCGTAAGTTCTATGCTAACAGCTTCTTCTGATGCACTTCTCGCTTATGGAACTCACTTTCAGATTCTTGTTTTCCAGTCAACTTTGATCTTCAAGAATTAAAATGAAGTGTCAATCGTTATCTACTATCTTCTTAATTCCAATTCTTTTATTATTCTCTCTCCTCAATAATGTTTTCTTTTTCTCATATTCTCTCACACTCAGTAACTCCTTGTATCTTAGTTGCTTTATTGCCTTGCTTAGTGTGAAATGATTTTAAAAAATTCACTTATTCATTATTGTCCTGAAATGATATGTACATAAAGCTGACACGTGACTACAAACGGAGAAAAAATGATTAAAGCACAAGAAACTGTTGTAAACGTCAAATATAAACCCTGCCACAAATATATATACTCTGAAATACATTAAATTTAGTGTCTTATAATAATGACAATCATCAAAACCTGAGACGTTAGGATGAAAACGGCAAAAAAGACGTGCGTGCGCGCACTCACAAACAGGCCAAAAGTTGCACAGAAATCAGTCAGAAAACATCGATCATTAAAAGTCACATAGATACCAGTCAGAAAACATCGATCATCAAAAGTCACATAGAAGTCAGTGAGAAAACATCGATCATCAAAAGTTATATAGAAATCAGTCAGAAAACATCGATCATCAAAAGTCACATAGAAATCAGTGAGAAAACATTGATCATCAAAAGTCACATAAAAATCAGTCAGAAAACATCGATCATCAAAAGTCACATAGAAATCAGTGAGAAAACATTGATCATCAAAAGTCACATAGAAATCAGTCAGAAAACATCGATCATCAAAAAACACATAGAAATCAGTCAGATAATAAAAATTCCCTGAAACATTATTCGTGTTATCTTAAAATGACAGATGCAGAGACATTAGGCATTAAGGCCAAATCTTCTCGTTTTTCTCGCACTTCTCGCTTTTGGAACTCTCTTTTGGCTTCCTGCTTCCCAGTCAATTTTGATCTTTAAGAATTTAAATGCAATGTCAATCGTTATCTTCTATCTTCTTGTTTTTTTTTTTTTTGTTTTTTTTTATTATTCTCTCTCCTTAATGGTGGCATTTATTTCTTATATTCTCTAACACTCAGTCAGCCCTTGCATCTTAGTGGATTTATTGCCTTGGTTGGGATGAAATGATTAAAAAAGCAGAAAATAAATAAAGTCACACACACACACACACACACACACGCATACACACGCGCGCGCACACACATTCCCGCACAAAATCTTAAGTTTGACACGGGATTTGCACACCATGAAATATTCCCTGAAACGCATTAATGTCTTGCCCTAAAAATTAAAAGTATAGAGATTTGGGATATTAGGGAAATATCCTGTGAAACAAATTAATCTTATTATCCTAAATTCACAATTATAGGGACTTGATATATTGCTACCAGAGTAGAAAACATACACATGCAGAGAGCAAGGGGAAAAATTAGAGAAAATTTCACTCAGAAAACCGATCTCAACAACATTCTCCGAAATACATGAAAAACAAGAAACTAAGTTTTAAAAATCATTCAAAAAACCAACCTCGGAAAATATTAATCCAAAAACATTAGAAACAAAGAAGAAATATCTTAGTTTTTCTCCACTCTCCAAGGCCCACATTAGGCATTAGTAAGACAATGGAAGGAAATACTAGAATAACACAAGAGAAATTCATTGCAAAAATGAATTGTGCCTGGAAACATTTTATGTATCACACTAGAATATACAAATACTTGGACATTTTGCACATCCGTGCTTGCCAAAAAAAAAAAAAAAAAAAAAACAATGTATCAAAAGACGGTTTTTCTATTGACACTGCTATTAAATACCTTTAATCTTCGACAACGCTTATTGTTTTAAAAAGCAATGATTAGAATTTTAATAAAACCTAAACATATGATGAAAGTGAATTTATATATTCTTTTTTTGTTCTTGAGAATTTAGCAAAAATATTAAACACTATTTATTAGATTGTTTATTTACAATAATAATTTTATTTTACAACATTCTAAAAACTAATACAATTAAAACTAATATAATGCAAAATTTATCATTTACCAATTTATAAAGAAATAAATATGAAAACATTTTTTATTCATAACTCTAGTATAAATATTCTTAACTAAATTATTAAAATATTTGAACCAATTATTATTTATTATTGTATAAAGTTTGAATTGATTGGCAATTAGCCGATGTTTTGCTAACCATTTACAATAAACAATCTAATAAATAAATAGTTTTTATTATTTTTGTTGAAGTTTTATTACAATTCTTATGATCGTTTTTTTAAAACCATAACCATTGCCGTGGAGTGAAGGTAATTCGAATAAAAGCGGTGTCAATGGAAAAACCGTCCTTTTGACACACTCCTCTACTTGGCTTTGCCGAGACGCTGTTAGATGACGCTGTTAAACAGTTACAGAAACGGGACACTTTTGTTTTTTCTCTTTTCCCTCTTTTCCTTTTAGTATGCGATAGAAGTGACATCCACCGGAACCTTGTCCCGGGCATATCTTTCCCCTTATTGACTGAATTTTCACACATACACACACACGTGTGCCACGCACACAATTCATAATTCGTAAATTTTAAAGACTTCTTTCTTTCACATGCATACTAGTGTACTTTCTCTCTTTTTTACACAATTATATAAGAACCCATGGAAATATCGCCTTTTTGAAATTTATTCTATTTCCATTCACGTCCGCTAACATTGACGACTCGCCATTTTCATAGGTAAATTTTGTTTACCGCTGCCTTTAGACCGACTGGGGGCAATACTGCAAAGTATGTTGACCGCGGACGAGATTTGAACATGTACCAACGGCAGCAATATAAAGATCAGAATAGACAACTAAACCCACCCCAAAAATTAAAAAAAATTGTTTCTAGGATCACAAGGAAATTCGAATGCAGAAAATATGAAGAAAATATTCATTGAAATGCCTCGATATTCTTATTATTCGAAAATGACAGTTTTAGAGATCGGAGATAATAGAACAAGAACAGAAAACAAAGTAAAACACAAGAAAGTCAGTCTGAAGAGTCACACAGGAATCTAAGCTAAGGAAATATACCCTGAAACACATTGATAATAATATTAAAATATGTACAATTATAGACAACCGAAGATATTATGACCAAAATAGAAAAGAAAGCAAAACGCATCCCAAAAACAGTCTCCAGAAAATATAATCTAAAACACATTAATCTCATTGTCCTTAACAATTTTAGAGAGCTGATATATAATGACCAAAGTAGAAAACAAATTTAAAAAATAAAAAAATCGGTCTCAAGAGACAAACAAAAATCCGAACGCAGAAAAAATATTCTCGGAACATATTCGTCTTCTTGTAAAAAAAAAAAAAAAAAAAAAAAAGAAAAGAAAAAGAAGACAATTATATAGTGAAGTGAGATATGAATTTTAAAATAAAAAATAAAGCAAAACACGTACAAAAATGTCTGAAGAATCACACAGAAAACCGACTGCAGAAAATTGTGTTTTTTTAAGCATTAATTTTATTGCCCTAAAAAATCACTATTTTTGAGACCTGGGATTTTGGGATCAAAATAGAAAACAATGTACGACACCAAAGACGCCATTCTCAAGGGTCCCACAGAAATCCAACCATAAAACCTATTCTGAAATATAGTAATTTTATTGTATAAAATCTGACAATTATAGAAGCCAAAGATATGAGGATGAAAATAGAAGATAAATTAAAACACAAGAAACTCGGTTTCAGGCATCACACGAATACACAACCTAAAATATTTATTTTAATAAAAGGCACTTTTATACAATTGTGTAGAGTAAATGGCCATGGTTAATTGTCAAAATTCCCAACAAATGAAATTGGCAAAGTTTCCAATGAACAATAACCAAAGAAAAAACAGTATATACGTAAGGCTAGGCAAAACAACAGTAATAAGACAAAAAGTTCACAAAGTAAGAATCTTGTTAACACTAAAAAGGGATACAGTCAAGCGATTGTAGCATTCAAACTTCAAGACAAAGCAAAAATATGGCCGATGAAACCGAGAAATATTCCATTCATTGGTTAAGAAGAAATCCCAGCATTCATCTATATGATTTATTTACACTATTTCCATCGTTTGAATTGTTGTCCTCATCTTTATTGTCATATTCACGACGTTTCTTCAGGTGATATACGTTGGAATTTCGAACCGAACCCTTTAGAGCACGAGGGAAAATTATTTTAGTGCCATATCTCGGTATCAATAAATCAACGAGTTTTTTTCCTCACACCTCTTTGGTCAAGTCACTTTTTGGATTACAAAACCAACGTTTTTATCCACTGGGCCATTTATCCTTGGAGACATCAGTGAGTGAACTTTGGGGACTTATAAACCTATTATCTCAGTAAGCTTTTTTTTTACTAAATCATATTACAATTTCTGCTATTGTTGTTTTTCTCTAGCTCTCTGTATTACTGGGTCCTATACTGAAGTTAGCAGATGTAGATGTGTATTCAACAACAGAAGATGTGTATTCCTTAAATTGGTAATTTAAGCCTTGCTTTATCAAGATGGCCTCCCGTGGCCAAAGTGATAGCAGAACGTTTTCCTAACTCAAGAAAATACTAGAACACTTAAGAATAAACAAGAACAGTATATGTCTGGAAAATCAGAAGTCAAAATAGCTACAAGTGAAAGAAATGAAGCAAATAGAAAAAGAGAGAAAAAAAAAAAAAAAAACAATAAGGAGTGAGTGTAAAGTTAAAAAAGACGACGAAAAGAACAAATAACCACGACATTCTACACATAAGCGGAGATGGGCGCATAGGCGCACGCGCACGAACACACATACACCACGCATGCACATATACAATATGAAAAAAATGTTTTACCAATGAAAAGCGTATATAAAAAAGAAAAATTGAGATGTATAAACAGTCAATTGCTGATACTTCTCTGACGAGCGGACGAAGTAATTCGCGGAGGGTCCGTCTACGAAAAGGACTTAACAAACATAATCAACAATTTGGAAATAAGAAAATTCAACAATAATTTCCAAAAAGACTTGTAAAAGATCATAAAATGAATAACAACTAAAAAAATATTCATAAAAATAGATAAATCCAGGATACTCTATAAAACAGAAACCAACAATTACAATAAACAAGTCGATCAAGAATTAACTAAATTTTACAAAACAACTAATAACGCAACAGAAAGTGATATAAACAAAGAAAATTAAGAAACTGCAATGGAAGAGCTACTGAAAAAAATACAAGAAATAATAAAATACTACAAAACCCTAGGATTTACAATAGATATAATATCAAATCAAAAAAATAATTAATTTCTTATTTATAACATTCAACCTAAACAACGGAACTTGAAAACCACACAGAAAAAAACAAAAAACAACCCAATATACAATAACAAAAATTCTAACCACCCCAACGTATTCAAACAAATACCCATATCTATAAATAAAATAATTTCAACAAATTCTAGTAGTCTAAAAATATTCAATGAAAATAGAAAAAAACATATAAACAGCGGATATTAAAAAAAAAACCTAGAATATAAAAACGAAAATAAGTCAAACAAAAACAACAGAAGAAGAAATTTAATTTTGTTCACACCCAACTTCACAACAATACAATAAAAACGAAAATAGGGGAAATATTCTTCAAAATAAGTGACAAACACTTCCTTAAAAAGAGAAAATTATCAAAAATTATCAGCAAAAATACAATCAAAATTAGTTATAGCTGTATGGATAATATGGAGAAAATAATAACTAAGCTCAATAAAAAAATATTCAACAAAGCCAATAACAATTACAAAGACAATGACAATAACATGCAGCAAAATAACAACACTAAATATAACTGCAGAAACAAAGAAATTTGCCCACTTAACAAGAAATGCTTAACTAATGACATACTATACAAAGCTATCGTAGATAAAAACATTAGCGCAGTCAAAAAAATTTACATAGGGGCAACAGAAAAAAACTTTTAAAGAAAGATATTATGACTACAAAATGTCATTCGAAATAAATAAATACTCAAACGATACAACCCTATCAAAATATATAAAATAAAACAATATCTCCACCACAATCAAATGGAAAATTATAAAAGGAGCATCCCCTTACAATACCAACAGTAAAAACTGCAACTTATTCTTAGAGGAAAAATTAGCAACAATTATTATTAAAAACCAAAATAAATTCTTAAAAAAGAGAAGTGAAATAATAGCTAAATGTAGGCATATAAATAAATATTTAATTTGCTATCTAAGCACTAGCTAAAAATAAATAATAAACAGATAAATATAAATAAAATAAATATAACCTTAAAAAGTAATACAAGCTGTAATAATTAAATAAAAGAAACAAATACAATATAAACTTAATTTATTAATAAATGAGAAAATATAAAAGTACACATCTATGCGTGTGTGTACATGTAGACATATAGACACACAAACACCAAAAAATGAACTTAACCTGCCATAATTAATACATCAATATAGAAAATCAAGGCAAAACAAATAAACTATTAAACATTAAATAAAAATAAAAATGAAATATTAAATAAACAATAACATATGATATATGCATACACTTATTTTAATTACATACACTACTTAACAATTACATATACCTGCGCGTATACTGCGTGCGATGTAGTACGTGTGCAGGTGTGCGGGAGTGTACATTATATATGTGTATATGTACATGTGTATATGTAAAAAATAATTTAAAAAATTATATAACTTCACCATTTATGCACTAGTTTATTGCTAACAAAGAACAGGCTTAAGTGTACACGTACCAATGTACGGACGTCTGTGTGCATATATCTACGCATACGTATATCTAAGCATGCGCACGAATAGAAGTGTACGTGTGCGTATGCACAAGAGAATAATTATAGAAATATGCACAAATTATAGCAATAAATAAATTTAATTTATAAATCTAAACTCCGACAATTAATACTTATAATATCACCAAATCCAATTAAAATGTGAAATAATACCCCAATTAACATATATAAATCTGTGTATGTATGCATGTATATGTATGAGCATATGTATGCATAAATGTTTAACATTTAAGCATTTATATCATTAGTATAATATCTATATATATATCTATATATATATAATATATATATATATATATATATATATATATATATATATATATATATATATATATATAGTCATCCACACACAGACTGTTTCGCTGTATCATAGCGAATCAGTGTGGCTAGACGTCCAGTTACCTCGAGCTAGGATCGAGCCCTAGTTGAATTGGCGTCAGTCGGAGATTCTACCCCTAAGCCATTGGCGCACGGCAGGGATGAAGGTGAATTTAAGCGTATTTATTTTTAGATAAACATACAGTAACTGAATGAATTTAAACGTATTTATTTTAGAAAAACACACCATGACTGATATATATATATATATATATATATATATATATATATATATATATATATATATGTGTGTGTGTGTGTGTGTGTGTGTGTGTGTGTGTGTGTGTGTTATAACAATATGTAATTTTGTATAATTTTATATATCAACAAACAGTATTTAGAAAAAGATAAAAAATAACGGACACATATAATCAAGACAGATATAATAGTAGGATATCCGAAATTGACAATGATACTGCCAAGATAGCTAATAACTTAAATATTGTGGATAGAGTAGAGAAGATTCATATCAAAGATGCTTACATTTTATTTAAGGACCACAAACCTTACATTTTATTTAAGGTCCACAAACCTAACTTCGCTAATAATATACAGTCTAGACTAATAAATCCAATAAAACTGAACTAGGTCTAATCTAAAAAAATATGATTAAAAAATAACGGATAAATTACTAATTACAACCTTTACTAATCTTTAGAAGATACTATCAAATGGTTTGCCAATATGAGTGATAAGGATAGAGCTACATTTGTTAAGTTTGATATTATAGATTTTTATTCCTCTATCTCTAGTTATTAGTATTAAATTGCAAAAAACTATATGGAGGTAACGAGTGATGAGACTAATATCATCTTAACTGTAAGTAAATTACAGTTAGCACTTTATAATTCCACCTGGACTAAGTGCCTTAATCACCAATTTCATGTCCCTATAGAAGGATATGATTCAGCCCAGTATTAGTATTTTTTTTAATATTTTAGATATACTTAGTAGAATTGTTCATCCATAACTAGTAGGCCTATAAAGAGATGATGGACTCATTTTCATCCCAACGGTAATGGTACGGAAGTTACAAAAGAAAATCATTCGGGCCTTTAAGTTACTAGGGTTTAGGATTGAAATTTCGTCTAAACTTAAAATAGTTGATTATCTACACTTGACCCTTAACCTTAATAAACCTTTAAACCTTACCATAAAGACAATGAAACCCCCAACTATATTAATGTTAGTTCTAACCACCCCAATGACATTGTGAGACAAATATCCGCTACCGTGGGCACTAGAATTAGTAGATTATCGTCCAACATAAGAATCTTTAATAAAAATAAATTGTATGGAAATGCTCTCCATAAAAGTGGCTTCAAAAATAAATTATCTTACCTAACACCCATAAGTAACAACAAAATATCTATAGTTAGATGTAGGCATAGAAATAGAAAAAGAAAAATTATATGGTTCAATACCCCTCCCCTTGTAAACTATCAAATATTAATATCGGACAGCATTTTCTAAAGTTAATAAGTAAACATTTTCATAAAAACAACCCTCTAAGTAAGATCTTTCATGGGAAAACTATCAAAATTAGCTATTACTGCACCAATAACATGTACAAAATTATCAACTCTCATAATAACTATATTTTAAGTAAATTTTATGTGATAAACAATAACCTGGCATGTAACCCGCCCCGTAATTGTAAAAATAGAGAAAATTGCCCAGTTGGGGACAAAAGCAGATCTACTAGGGTGATATGCCAAGCATCTATTTCCCTGAAGAAAATATGTTAAATTATAATGTTTACATTAGAATTTCCGCGAAGGAATGGAAACAGAGATTTTATAGCCAGAGGCACTCTTTTACCAATCCTAAATTGAAATACAAGACAGCTCTTTCAAAGAAATTTTGGGAATTGAGAAAGGCCTGAACCCTCAGATAAACCGGAAAATCGTAGGTTTCGCTCATACTCCTAATAGCCTTAGAGACAGGTGTAACCTATATTTAGAAAAAAAAAGAATAGTAACATATAATAATCAATGCAAACTATTAAATCAAAGGAATGAATTAGTTCTAAAATGTAGACACAGAAGTAGATTTAAACTTCTATAATAACATAGATCTTACTTTATTACTTTTTAACTCTCAAAGTCCTCTAATGTTGAATATATAATTGTATTTAATTTCCATATTTCCTTTTTTTCTCTATATTAATCTTATTTTATAACTGTCCCCTGTTTTATGTACTCTCTTTTCTTTGATCACCTTTTTTATATTTTTAAAACTTTTTTGTTTTGTTTTTTCTTCGTTTTTTTTTAATATTACCGGGTATAGTTTGGTTCTCTTAAGAATTTAACTTATCCTTAAAGTTATAAATGGATAATTTAATTTATCTTTAAATTGTTTAATCCTAAGATTTTTTTATTCCTTAATAATATAAAGTTTCTTTAAATATAATCTTTCTTTATATAAATCATCTAAACCCGATTTATTGTTAATTTTGTGGATACATCTCAATTGAAAATATAATTCGGTATTTTTTAGTGCGAACCTAAAAATTTTTATATATAAATAAAAAAAAACTATGTTTATTTATGAACTCCCTTTTCGGTCATCGTTTAGTTACAATTCAACACCTCATTCTTCATACAACCACAACTTAGTGTCATAAGGTTAATATCCGGGTTAAATCGGTTGAGCCTCTTCCCTTTTAGACAGATACCTTCCGTCCTCCCCTTACCGCCGACTCGGGCATTTTGTCAGGCTGAAACGTCGATTTGGGTATCAATTTCTCGACTGCTGTCTAAGCTACATTCTAAATCTCTCATTCCGATATGAATATAGCTCATCCACTAAGGTTGAATAAGAACAATGTACTTAGCATTGGCTGTAATAGATTTATACACAAATGAGGTAATTTGGGCCTTTTTTTGTAGCTGTGTAACATATATATATATATATATATATATATATATATATATATATATATATATATATATATTAGTAATAAAAGTATTGGTAATCCGTATGGAATTTCCAAGAGGATATAGATCAGTTGAGAACACTATGTCAAAAGACAACACAAATTATTATATAATGACAAACACTTAAAAAAACATAGGTGATATTTTATTTCATTGAAGCCGATAAAACATGGCTTCAAATTCTCAGACCTGTAAACCTAATGAAGATGGAAAAATTAACTTGAGGTTTATAAATTTAAGAATAGTGATTTTATATAGATAGTAGGAGAAAGAAAGATGCTATTGTCAAGTTATCATCGTGTAGGCAGTGGGGAAAAGAAAACGATCTCCGTTGTATTAACACCTGTGGTGACCTAAAATGACATTCGGATTCTAGACAAAAATCGTTACGTTTAATTGGCAATTGAGAATACATTTGAAAAAAGATTTTAAGTGTAAATTCGAAAAATCTGTCTGGATCCTTCCTCGGGTAAGACTTTGACACATATGTATTCAACTTTAAAAACCTGTTATAATTTATATTAAAAATAGTAGTAGGTTAAGAATATTAAAAAAAATTCAGAAACTAGTTAAAGATTTCAATTCAACCGTAAAAAAGATCTATTCAAAACAAAATATAAAACTATATATACATATATTTTTACACACACACACACACACGCACACACACACAGACACATATATATATATACGTGCGTGCGTGTCTTTAAAATATAATTATCTATGAGATTCTCCATAAATAATAAAAGTACTATGACATACAGAAGAAAAATCTATAAGTAAAATCTATGTAAAGAAACAATTAGATATATAAAGTCTATAAAATAAGCAATAGTTCCAAACTTTTATAATTTAAATAAACTTATTAAAGTTTAACGGGATATGAAGGGATTTTTAAAAAAAATTTATTTTAAAAAATAAAGTTAATTGAATCAGAATTATCTAATAATCTACTAAGGTTAAAACTTAAATATCTACTAAGGTTAAAGTTCACAGATTTAAGTTCAATAAGTATCCGTATATCTATTTATATGAAAAACATATAGTACCCAAATTGGTCAAACATATATTTAACCGCTTTCAGTTCTTAATATGTACATTATACTAATGACCGACGCAGTGGAAATAACAGATTTTTAAAAGCGCAAACAGATAATACATACAAAATGCACATGGTTAACATTGGTGTAAAATATGAGCACTATACATGTGTATCTCTATATCTACACATATATGCATACTCATATATGCAATAAATACAAACTCATATATGTAATAAATACATACAAAATATACAGATAAAAACCATCTACACCTAACCCAATCATATAGTTATATACAAACTAGCAGCATGGCCCGGCGTTGCCCGTACTTGATTCAAAAATTGTACGACTCATACAGCAATCGCTATCACTTGACTTAAAATATTTTTGCCCTTCCTTGCCTTTAAAGGAGTGCCCTTTGCCGTGCTGATGTTGTTACATGCTTTACTTCTTGCCTATCTCACACTGCGAAGTTCTATACTAAACAATTAAATCTGTTATGAAAAAACTAAAAAAAATGAACACAAAACGATCAGCTTTAAAAAAGGACTCGTAACTGGAAAAACCGAATGAAAAAAAATGTTAACAACAAATACTTTTTCACACCCAACCCAGTTCTGTGGAATCAGAATCAACGTTGAGTTTAAGCAAGCGAATGCGCCAAATAGAGTAAAGTGCCATGCAGATTTAAATTTTTCCCACTTGTGACGAATGCAGCTATCGATTTTTTTTGCATGCTGTTGGCTCTCATGCTGGCCAATAGAATCTTCCTGCCTATTCGTGGCAGCCAGCTATAGGTTCTCACTCTGGCCAGAAGAAAATGGTCGCAAACTACATGAAAACTGCCGTAGAAGCATGAAAAAATCGATTATTTCCACTATCGATGGGAGTTGGGAAATGCAAAGTCAGTCTTGGCCTTCCCGCAAACTTGGAGCATGTGCATGTAAATTTTGGTGGAAATTCGTCGAAAATTGCGGCCGTGCATTCGTTACACACACACACACACACACACATCCTGCCTTTTATATATATATATTGTATTGAGCATTTTTTTATTATTTTAGCTGTTGGTAGGGAGAGCTTTACCTTTGATTGTGATAGATGCTATTTTCAGTACTCTAATTATTTTATTAGATGCTTTTGTCAGTACCCTAATTATTTTATATTCAATGTTTTTTTTTTTTTTGTCTTTTTTTTTTTTTTTTAAGCATTTTACCCCAAGCAAGTCAGAAGTCACCAGAAGCTAACGGCGTTCGTTCTGTTTTCCGCAGTGACGCTTTCAGACGTTTGAGTAGCCGGCAGTAACTTCCGGCCGGGTGCGATACACTTACCCGTGCTTTAAAATTGATTTCGTGCAAAAACAATTGTGTTTTTCCAATTGTTGACGCTGTCAGAACCACCGCCGGGTAATTTTACGTCGTCCTGTGAAGTTTTGTTGAAATCGATTGAAAAATGTAGGAAATACAATATAAATATATACCACACACACACACACACACACACACACACACACACACACACACACGCACACAATCTGCGTTTTATAATAATTTATTATTGTTTGAATTTATGAGCATATGTCTGTATTTATACGCTTATGTATACGCATACATGCACATCTACGCACGCACGTATATAGGTATACGTATGCGCACATATATTCAATAAACGTGCGTAGTCAGGTACATGTACACTTATGTCTGTGCTTTGTTATTAAGAAACTAGTGCTTAAATAGTGAAGTTATTTCTTCTATTTTTAGTGTATTAATTATGGTTGGTTAGGTTAATAGAATTTGTTTATATATATATATATATATATATATATATATATATATATAGGAAACTTTATGACAAAGTGAAAAAGTTTACTTGTGACGCGTTTCATCCTTCAGAACTTCATCGAGCTAAATTTGTTATGTTGGTAGTACTACACATGCGCACGGCAGAGGGGTGCTGATAAGTTTAGATTTTTTTTTTTTCTCAAACGAATTCATTTAAAGCCTTTTTCTTTTACTTTCCATCACTTTTGTAAGTAAGTATTCCACACTGTGATAATAGAAGATCTGTCAGGAATAGTGAAATCTTGTAAGAGCCAGGGCGCAAATTTCTTGTAGATGACTTTGAGATTAAGGCACTCCATAGACATCTGAATTATTTTTTCCTTTGATCATGGTAATGTTATAATCTTCCTAAAACCAGATCTTCTTCTGATTCATGTTACACAAATTTCCATCACTGGCCGGATGTGACCGCTCTGAAAGCCAAAACTGAACTACAAATTCCGTCAACTGCGCATCTGCTCCGCACATACCTTCCGTTTTACTTACACACTCAAAGAAAAATACAATCTAGATTTTCCACCCAATAGCACCCACTCCCACCTAAAGCAATGAAATAAAAATTGATAAGATATAAAGGCTCATCAAAGGGACATCTTTGGCAGTCGGTCGGCACAACAGGCAGGATTAACAACGCTCGTTGGAACGTAGCCTTCCATCTCCAAAGACAACTCGCCAAAGGCCGTCGCCGCAGTAAGTCACAACTCACCCTCCCTCTCCTACCGTACGCCTCTGCAGACGACTTTTACGATTATACTTAACTCTTTTTTCGACGAGAGACATTTACATCAATTTACCATTTGTTTTATTTTTCGTTAATACAATTGTTTATTTCTTAAACCTCCGTCGTTTCGTCTTTGTTCTGCCACTATACGCTTAATATAACAGTTGGATTTTTATGTCAAAGTTGTGGTCAGTCTCGTTGTGGTCAGTCTCGTTGAGGTTTCTCCTGTGTATTTTTTGTGACAAATATTACAGATGATAGAGTAAACTTCTCCTTCAGGTTTTAACTTATTTTGTTTAGTATAGACTAAATCTTTTATTGTTTTGAATATAGTCGTAACGATTTTTATGTTGAGTTTAGATAGATTCTTTTCGATTGTAGATGTGATAGAATTAGTAGGCAGGATAATATATCTTTTATTTTTTTTGATTTCTCAGGAGGGGCAGTTTTTTGATTTGGAATATTTTGTGGGCCTTCTGTTTCGAATTGAATATAAAATAATTAGGTTACTGGAGTAGTTTGAAAGTGTTTCAATGTATTTCTCCTCTTCGTGTAAATAATCCAGGCTGCATATTCTGAGTGTTCTTAAGTAGAATTGGATGATTATGCCGGATTTTTATATTGTTGTTAAGATGGGAACAGAAATTTATTAAGTTGTTTTTTATTGGATGCTTTCCGGTGGACACCGAGTTTTAAACTGTTTTTAATACGATGTAGCTTTAATACGATATCTAGGAAGGATAAGGAATTGTGTTCTTCCATTTCGTATGTAAATTCGATTGTGCATTCGACTTTATTTAGTTGATCAGGTAAATCAGTATCACGAGGATATATTTCATTATCACGAGAATATATAAGTAGATCATCATCAATATAACGAAAGTATGTTGATTGCTTGAGGAAATGTTTTGGAAAGGACCGAATTCGAGAAATTCTAAGAAGATACATGGCATCATTACACTGAGAGGCGATCCCATTGGTAATCCAAATTTTTGGTTCTAACACTCATTATTGAATGCTACAGTCAAACTGAAAAGGAAAGCACTTGCTATAATTTTTGCTATAAAAAGATTTCACAGGATTATATTAGGAAGAAATTTCACACTACAAACTAATCATCGCCCATTATTGAGTATATTAGGTTCTAAGAAAGGGAACACCACACATATTGCAAACAGACTACAACGTTGTGCTACGATTTTGTTGAACTGTGTTTTCAAGATGGAATTTCTATCATCAAAGAAATTGGAACAGGCTGATGATTTATACAGATTGATATCGAAATCTAAAGAAGATCTTGAAAATACTGTAATTGCTTCGCTGGAATCTGAAAGTGGAATTAAAAGCCTGCAGTCATATATCGAAAGATAGATGATCGCCTAAGCGTGTATCACGCATGGCACATAACTGACTGACTGTGTAACACTATTAAATAATTGTCGATTACAATAGACGATATCAAAATTTATTCTAAAAAGGATGTTTATTCAAAAAACTATGAATGACGTTAAGTCGAAATGGAGTGAAACTAAAATTAGAACTGCTAATAATAATACAGCATTTTCTATTTGTGATGGAGTCATTTTGTAAGCGGAATGTGTAGTAATTCCGTTATCACTACAAAAAAGGATTTTAAAACATTTCCACGTAGGATATTCAGGAATACTGAGGATGAAGTCCTTGATGATTAATATATATATATATATATATATATATATATATATATATTAATCATTTCACCCCAAACAAGGCAGAAATGACACTAATACGCAGGGGTTACAGGGAGTGAAAGTGAGAGAAAAGGCTGAGTATAGGGAAAATTGAGGAATGGTCAAAAGATGAACTGGATTCAAGAAGATAGAAGATGGCGATTGACGTTGCATTTAAATTTTTGAACATTGCAGTTATCAGAGAAGCAAGCAAACGGAATAGAGTTGCATAAGCGGGAAGTGCAAGAAAAGAAACTGATGAAGTAGAAGTGGCGGTTGCATTTAGATATTTCAACAGTAAACGGATGGGACCTAGATGCCAATCTAGTAGCATGCTTAAATTCATGTAGTCGGGTACTAGGGAAAAAAGCTCAGTTGCCATTAAATTATTTATAGAAAGACAGAGGGAAGTCACGCCTCATCGGTGAGAAAGTGACTGGAGTCGAGATGCCAGGTCAGGATCGATTACATTGCAGATCCTTCTTTGGATTTTTTGAAGAACATCGAGATGAATAGCAGGAACACCAGACCAAATATTTCAGAGAAATGTATGCTGAAGCATTTTATCGTTTGTATATTTCAGAGTATCTATATTTATACAGGGATAAAAAGTTTGTTTATGCTTATCTTTTTGGTAGCAACATGTGCTGTCAGAGCGCTGTCCCCGGACATCTGCTTCGTTTGGCCGTCAAAGCTGAACAGAGATAAAATTTGATTTCTGTTTCAATTGGTGGCAAAAAAATCTGTTCCGTTGCATGATGGGAGTTTCATATTTATTTAACTATTTTTTATAATCTAACCTTTTCTTTTTTTATTGTTAATTATTATTTTTATCTATATTTTAAAGTAACTTTATTAAATAATTTTTAATTTTTCTTTACTAATTATTCATTATTTTGGTTTCATACTCCTACATAGTCTAGTAAAAAGGGTCAGAGTTTATTTAGTGATTTATTTGTTGCTAGCACCACAAGTTCGCCAAATATTGATTGCTGGACAAAAGTGCACCAGGAGACATAAAATGAAACCCTTTCATCCTCGCAACAAAAGTGGTGATTCCTGCAACAAATTTATGAAGTTGAGGTACCAGACAGGAAAGCTCATCAGAACAAATTGCCATTAAAATATTTATAGAAAATGAACAAGGAACGGATATGTACTATTTAAGTAATTACAAATTGATGATCTATTTATATCAAATTGTCACTGCATCTTCACTTACAGTTCAGTCATAGTATCTGCCACAAACTGGATCTGCTTCCTGTCAAAATATCAATAAATTCATCTAGGACATGAGATGTAGCTCAAAGACGCTGCACCTTGATCTTTCCATTGATTAACTTTAACTGAACCCAAACCAAATCAATAATAATAAATGGCGTATTTTATTTGGTGGATAAGCCGCAATTTCTTATTTTTAAGATGCAAGGTAGGAATTAACGAGGAGACACAGAAAAATTAAGAATAAACTTTAAATAAAATGGTATGTTTAGATTTTAGTGCTACACCTAACCCCATGATGTTAGGTTTGACACAGGGTCACACACATACAATTGGGGTTATATGTCCTGTTCCCTCGAAACTTCTCTTTTTGAGACATCTCAGGGGTCATCAAGTGTCACTATTCATTTTAGTACAATGGGAAGTGTAAAGCTTGGATAGGGATGAGAACTGAACTGGAATATTTAACCCTAGATTTGTTGATAAAGTGATTCATAAAGCCAAGGATCCCTTTCCCACCAAATTTTGATGTTTGTTCAACACCATATATATATATATATATATATATATAGAGAGAGAAGAGAGAGAGAGAGGGAGGGAGATAATTGAGTAGCCAAGTGGTTAGAACGTTCGACCTTGAGACCGGAGTTTGAATACCACCATAGCCAATTTATCAGGAAGGTGATGTCATCGGCCGAGGAGGCGATATCAGCGTGCGGCTTTGGAAAGTACCTGCAAAACCATACTCCAGGTTGACTCTAGCTTTGTGAGGGAAATTAGGTAGACGGAAATCTTCGGAAGACGTTGATGGCTCTGCTGTTACGAAGTTACAAGCCATCATGTCCTAGCGTTGTTCAAGCTGTTTATGCGTTCGGTCCCAGGAAACTGTAACTAAGGTCAGCATAGTTGCAGTATAAGGTGGACTCTGTAGGTGTTGAACAAGCAAAAATATTCCCCAGCGGGTGTCTGCAATAGAGATTGGCTAGTCGCTCTAGCATACACGTGTACACATAGAACTAGTGTCCGATTTTCGCTGTTAATATAAAATGGCCACAAATTGACACTGATGTTTTGGTACCGATTTCTGGTGGGTTCTAGATTGAAACATTTCATCGTTCAGCTGCGGATCAGACTTTATTGAATGTTGATAATTTGTCAACAAAAGAATGCCTTAAAGATGGGAGATGAAAAGTTGCACTTTCGTCTTATTATGCTCGATGAATTTCGGAAAGGAGTAAGCGTAGGAACTGTGACAAAACAAGAAGATTTATGTGGATCGTGCACCAGCTCTTCGGGCTATCAAAATGTGGTTTGGCAGATTTCGTCATGGTGATTTTAACCCAAATGATCAACCACGCCCCGGGCGACCTTCTGACGTCTATGAAGATGCTCTGCTGGCCAATGTGGATACTAAAACCAAAAATTTCGACGGAAGAGATTGCTAAGAGTTTGAAAATCGATATCTCAACTGTCTTTCGACATTTGAAGAGACTTGGATTCAAGAAAAACGGCCGATTTTGGCAGATCAATAAGGTGTCATTTTTCACGACGACGATGACGACGACGTAAAGCCGCATGCTGTAAAACAGACTTTGCAGAAGCTGAAAAAGTTGAAATGTGAAAAACTCCAGCACCCACCGAATTCTTATGACTCGGCTCCTTCGGATTTTCATTTGTTTCACTCTCTACAGAATAATTTACATGACAGAAAATTTTACTCTGTACAGTTAGTCGAAAACTATCTGACAAGCTTCACCCCCCCCCAAAAAAAAATGGCACCAACAAGCTTGTTAAACGATTGGTGAAAGTTATTAAAACCAATGGAGACTATGTACTTGACTAATAAATGTTTTTTTATGAGTATGTAAATTTTTGTTTTAAATTTTCTAATCGGGCACGAACTTTTTCAAAAGGTTTGTTTCTTAGCTGATTGATGTTACCTTCAGCATTACGATCCTAGAGTTTCGAAGACGGACCCTCCGGGAAATACTCCGTCGACTCGTCAGAAGGTATCAGCAATTGACTGCTTATACTTCTCGAGTTTTGTTTTTTAAATGCACTTTTCATTAATGTAAGTTTTTTTTTAATAGTTTATGTGTGCGTGTGTGTGTGTGTGTGTGTTTGTGTATGTGAGTGTGCGCGTACAGCGTGCGCGTGTGCGTACGTGTAAAATATCATATTTATCTTTTCCTTCCTTTTTTCACTTTACACTCACTTCTTAACTCTTTTCCTCTTTTTCTTCTTTTCTTCTTTTCTTTTAATTGTTGCGATTTTGTTTTCCAGTTTTCTAGACATGTTGAGCGTTCTAATGTTTTTCTTGAATTAGTAAAATCGTATTTCACTTTTTTACATAAATAATCAATTTTAATGTGTAAATAATAAAGTAAATATTTATATATGTCTTCATTGTTTCGTTTTCTTATCTGATTTAGTGGTACATTAAGTACTATTAGAGTATTAGTTACAGGAGGTTGTGTACGCTGACTGTATTGGTTGAATAAGTCCTGTGAGAAGACACATCCTTGCCTTACGCCTTTTTCTATTTTTGTATACTCGCTGAGCTAATTCTCGATGCGAATGCATGTCGTTTGCTGCCAGTATAGGTTCTTGATTATTCTGATATCTTTCCCAAATACATCAAGATTGCTGAGCAGTTCTAGCATGTCCTTGTGGCGTACTTTGTCGAGTGCCTTTGCGTAGTCTATAAAACATAGATACACGTCCTTCTGCATTTGTATTGCTCTTTCTGATAACATGCCCTCCTACCACCCGGTCAACACTCCTCCCCCTTCCCCTGGACATGCGCAGAGGTTCACACCATGTTTCCTGTCTAAGAAGGTGTTCCCGGTACTTTCTCTCTCTCTCTCTGGCCTCTGTACTAGTACTGATGTGTTTCTCCCGTGACGTGCGCAGTCTGTGGCATTGCCTCTTCATTTTGAGGGTACACGGTTGACAGTTCAGTGGTTGCTGTTTCCGACTGGTAGTTAGGAGCCCTAACTCTTGCGTAGCGTCTTGAGCGGCCGCTCTGATCAACAGTTGTATAATATCGGGGTGTTTGTAGTGCCATGACGCGCATGGAACGGTGTCCCTGCAGTCACCTCCGGTGGGCAACCCTGAGGCTACATTATGATGCAGGCTGTGCCAACTCCTCTCTGCTCATGTTGTGGTCGATAACCATCTGCTTCTCTTACTTCAGGCCTTCTTATCTTCCAACAATTACTCCACATGAAGACTCAAATGAACCAAAAAAGTAAACCTAAACTAGCCCCTCAAAAATCACCTAAACCCCTCAACATTTAATTCTCCAATATCCGTGGCATTAGAACAAACTTCTGCAGTATGGAATCTTTCCTCACTGCAAACTGCCCGGATATACTGGCTCTGTGTGAGACAAACCTTATCTCGTCTATTCCTTCCTCTGATCTCTCGATCCCCGGCTACCTTCCTCTCCTCAGGAAAGACTCTCTAACCCACATGCACGGCCTTGGTTGTCTCTCGAATCGCCAGACCTTTCGTACATGTGTCTCCGACTATCTCTCCTCAATACCGTAAGCTATCTCTTCTTCCTCTATCGCTCTCCATCCTCTCAAGACTGTGGGATACTAGATAGCATATCTGACAGCATAGACAAGGCCCTCTCTCTCTCCACCCGTTTGCTCACATATTCGTGTTTGGTGACTTTAACGTCCATCACACCAAGTGGCTCGAGAATGCTACTACTGACCGGGCTGGCATTCAAACACTTAACTTCTCAATTTCTCAATCCCTCACGCAGATAGTTGACTTCCCCACGCGTTTTGCCCTCAACCTGGCAGGTAAGGCCTCTCTTCTCGATCTGTGTTTTACCTCCATCCCCGAATCTTGTAGCGCCACACAGCTCTGCCCGCTTGGTAACTCCGATCACGCCGTGGTATCTGTCAACATTTCCTTCAACTCCACACCCCGCAAAGAACCTCCCATCACTAGAACCTCGTTCTACTATCAACGAGCGGATTGGGACTCGTTCCGTGACTTCCTCCGCGATGTCCCCTGGGATGTTGTCTTTACACTCCCTGTCCAAGAATGTGCTTCTGAGGTCTCATCCTGGGTTAAAGCTGGAATCGACGCTTTCATCCCCTCAAGGAAATTTAAGGTCAAGTCGCACTCCTCCCCTTGGTTCTCCGCTGCTTGCTCAGCCGCCATTGCCCATAGGAATCACTTCTTTCACATATTTCGTAGCGACATGTCGGACTGCAATAGACGTCTCTTTGCCTCCGCCCGTAACGAGTGTAAGCGTGTCCTCAACGAAGCTAAGTCAATATTTGCTGCTCGGATGAAGGAACGTATTGCATCTCGCAAATTTGGCTCCAAAGATTATTGGCGGGTCTGCAAGAGTGTCCTGAACAATAGAAAACCCTCCATACCTCCTTTATTCAACCAGTTCGAGGTCTTGACCTCCTCTACCGACAAGGCTGAATGCTTTGCTCGGAAATTCTCATTTAATTCAACGCTCGACTCCACCGGTGTACCCATACCAGACTTCCCTCCAAGAACTGAGGCCCTATTGAGCGGCTTACACATAACCCCGTCATTGGTACTGGGCATTATCTCCAACTTAGACCCCCCACAAAGCTAGTGGTGGAGATGGCATACCAGCCATTGTCTTGAAGAAATGCGCGCCTGAGCTAGCGCCCGCCCTCTCTAAACTGTATAATTACTGCCTCAAGGAATCCTGTTTTCCTGACTGCTGGAAGTCCTCATCCATTGTTCCTGTGTTTAAGAACTCTGGAGACCCCTCTGACCCCTCTAATTACCGTCCTATTAGTCTCCTACCCCTCTTCGGCAACGTCTTCGAAGCCCTAATCAATGCCGAAGTGTTTAATCACCTTACATCCCATAATCTGCTCTCAGACAAGCAATATGGTTTCCGCTACGCCCGATCTACAGCTGATGTGCTTACGGCCATCACTGAAACCGTCTACCAAGCCCTTCAAAATAACGGTGAGGCTCGTGCCGTGGCCCTAAACATCTCCAAAGCATTCGATAGGGTTTGGCATGCCGGCCTTCTTCGTAAGCTCCAGGGTTATGGTATTACTGGTCGACTGTTTGATCTAATACAATCATTCCTGTCAAACCGAGAATTGAAGGTCGTTCTCAACGGATTCTCCTCCAGTTCCTATCCCACGAACGCAGGTGTTTCCCAAGGCACCATCCTTGGCCCCACTCTTTTCCTTATTTTCATCAATGACCTTCCTGACGCCATAGATTCCCATGTTGACATCTACGCAGACGACACTACAATTTACTCCTGCCTCAAAAACAAATCTAGTGTCGGCGACAAAACTAACCTGGCCGTGCGTCTTGAAATGGACCTCCAATCGGTTGTTAACTGGGGCAAGAATTGGCTGGTCAACTTTAACGCCTCAAAAACTAAATTACTCTCCATTAATCACCATAGAGATCCTTCCCTGACCCCCATTAAAATGTCTGATAGTTAACTTCCTGAGAGCAACTCTCTGCGTCTGCTCGGTCTCACGCTGACTGCTGACCTGAGATGGAACAAATACATTGAGTCAATTGCTTCTTCCACCGCGAGGAAAATTGGCTCTCTGTGCCGCGCCAGGAAATTTTTCTCCCCTGAATCGATACTTCAAATATACAAAACAACCATTCGCCCTTGCATGGAGTATTGCTGCCATATATGGGCTGGAGCACCTTCTGCTTACCTCGGAGTTCTTGACAAGATCCAGAGACGGATATGTAATCTAATTGGCCCTGATCTGGCGTCTCGTCTGCAGTCACTCTCTCACAGACGCGACGTCGCCTCTCTCTGTCTTTTCTACAAATACTTCCATGGTAATTGCTCCGATGAGCTGCTTTCACTGGTTCCCAGACTCCATGAATTCAAGCGCCCTATGAGGCTGGCATCGCGCTCCTACCCTTACACTATAGAAATTTTTAAATGTAGCCGTCTCTTCTACTCCAATAGCTTCATACCTCGCACCTCTCGCCAGTGGAACACCCTTCCCAATTACTGTTTCCCTGAAAGCTATAATCTCCAACTATTCAAATGTAATGTCAATCGACACCTCCAGTTACCTTGATCTACCCACTATCCTTCTCCTCATCCTTTCTTCTATCACTCCTATCCGCTCTCGCTCCAAATCTTCCGCAACCCCCTGCATCCTAATGGCTTCACGCCTTGCTTGGGGCGTAATGCTTAAAAAAAAAAAAAGTTCCTTGTTCCGGTGTCTTTGACAAACCCGTACTGTTCTTGTCCTATCTCCGGTCCGATTTTGCTGCGTGCTCTATTCATCAGAATATGGATGATGATTTTTGGAGGGGACTGTATATGCTTTGACATCGTGAGTCAGTGAGAGCACCAGTTAAGCAACGGGAATTATGGAAATTCAAACAGGGTATGATAATAGAAGCCCGATAGATGGAACATTCCAATTCTGAAATGTGACATCCCTCGATCTACGATGTCATGTATGGTGATTTTTTAAGTGTAGCTTAGATGTGGTACAAGGCTGAAAGTATGGGGAAACCAGTGAGGATCGAACCCACTACCCAGTCGTAATTGTCCTGGCTACGATGTTACGTATGTATGGAGAATGTCTATTAGAAAGTATTATTACCTACCTTGGACAGCATAGTAGCTGATTACGGATCCCAGGTGATCATGACCAGAGACGCCTGGCCCGATCTCTCTGCGGTAGAAGACAAGTGACACTAGCTTAAATAGCACCCACATTAAATGCAGGATTCTAGTTAAGATCATTTACTTATAATCTACTTAGAAGCTATAACACATTTTCAAACTAATGAAAGATCCTTTTCTTCAGTTTTGATCGGTCTGGAATATGGAATATTATAAATATTTCAATTAAATCCCCTTTATATTTTCTATAAATATTTTCACGGTAATTACTCTTATGAGCTTTCGTCCTTGGTATCTCGACTTCACAAATTTAACTGCAGTACTAGATTGGCACATAGGTTTCATAATTTGACTGTTGAAATTACTATATGTAACCATAAGCTCTATTCTAATTATTTTTTCTCTCGCATTTCTCGTTTGTGGAACACTCTTCTGGCTTCTTGCTTTCCTACTAAGTAAAATCGTCAAAAATTTAAATTGTCATTTTTTGTCTTTTTGAATTCTGTTTTTTTATTGTCCTTTTTCCTTTATAATTTTTTCATTTTTTTTCACTCTCAGAGACGACTTGCGTCTTAGTGGCTTTACTGACTTGCTTTGGGTGAAATTATTATAAAAAGCTATCAAAATCATTGTTGGGACCGTCTACCCAGGTTTTCGTTGCTATCTGAGTGTCGGGATCCCAAACATTTAACAACAGCAACACATCTTTTAAATGAAACATATAAAAGGTTATGTTCTGGAGGAAAAGTAGAAACAGAGCGTCAGTTGAAATAACATTTATATATTCTTTTCAGAAATATACAACAGTAATAAAATCTTCAATTTTCCTTGCTGTGAAGTTTGTTTTATAAAGTAATTAAGTTTCCTTAGTATAGTGAAAAACGTGTGGACATACTTCATGACGGTCAGCCGAATGTGTTTGTGAGTTCATAGATAAAGGCTTAGTAGGCGGTTGCTGGTTAAGTCCTTAGTCGGTGTTTGCTGGCTGTCTCTCTTCCATTGTGTGTGTGTGTGTGTGTGTATGTGTGTGTGTGTGTGTGTTTGTGCGTGCGTGGCCTTCGAAATTGTTGTAAGTCCCGAGAAGCAGTTGGCTTTTATTTTTATATCTGTGAGGAGATTGAAAAATATAATTTCACGTAAGGTGTAAACTTTTTGAATACATGGTTTTCATTGGTTAGAAAATAATTTCACACTGGCTCGCGAAAATCTTTTTCTCGAATTTGCTATTTTCTTATTGGTCCAACAATAACACGTGGTAGGTTTACAACTACGTCCACAAGTATTTTAGCGGTATTTGCCCTTGTAATGATTATTTATCAAACAAACCTTCTGATGGGATTTTATTGGTTGAAAATATATATAGATATATAGAATTTAATTCCTATAGCATATCTAGCAAATCAGTTTAGTGTTCTTTAGTTTTCATGAGATATAGGAAGAAAGGATCTATTATGGTACTCCTGTCAATAGGGCGGCTTTTAAGCTAGTATAAAATAAGCTAAGGACCCAATTTCAAAGTCGGCAGAGATTGAATATAATATGTTATAATAATAATAATAACACAGTAATATTAAGATGGTGATCAAAACCCGCTACTCAGTGTTTCATGTGGTAACACAATCTTCGGGCGGATTTTATTGCATGAAACACTGAGTAGCGGATTAGTAGGATTTGTTTATTCACTATACACGACTGAACAATCTTCAAATTTGATAAGTATATTTACTGGATCAAGGGAAGGGTTTAGAGTAAAATTATTTTTATTCTTCATGAGGAAAGGAAGAGTTGACCACTTTTCTCTTAAATGGATCCTAACAAGTATGAATCACTTTTTTTAGTTTTTAGTGTAAGGCTACATTATTATTATTATTATTATTATTATTATTATTCGGCAAGAAAAAAATAATAAAAGCACAATATCACAAATCAATTTCCCACAGAACATATTTTTTATATTTTATAGTATTTTTATTGGAAACTTACTGGGTACAAATGAAATTTATTTTGTTTTTATTCTATGAGTTTATTTGCTCTTAACCGGTGTCAATGATAATGAAACATTTTTGGAACGATGTGTATTAATGTGTTGTATCCTTAAATAGGTTACAAACAGAGAAAGGCGGTACTCGAGTGAAGGAACAGCACATGCGCGTAGATGAAATAAGAGAGGTTTATTGTAAAAAAGAATACACTACTGAAAGATAGAGAATCGGGTGGCAGGCTAGTAATTCCCGAAGTCATCCCCAGGTATATCTTGTGCTCACTATATATAGTTACTGATATAGTCAGTCCACATAAGCGATAGGAAATGTGGGACATTTCATTACAACACCTCCTCCTGGGCTAATTCTCCCATTAAATTTTGCTCAATACCTTTTTGTAGTCAGGACATAATTGTTTGACATTTTTCCTCTTCCTAGTACTTCTCCGTCTCACCAATTTTTGTACTGCTGAATTATGAGGCATTATCGGTTTTCGGGGAGCTGTTACTTTCGGCACTGGTGTGGTTGGAGATATTTCCATCGGTACAGGTGAAGATATGGGAACAGATATTTCGAATGCATCCTATATTACCTCCATTCGTAATTCTTCACTAGGCATGACATCTTTTGTATGCCTTCGCCTTAACTGATTTAAATTCTTACATTTAAATCTTCTTTCTTTGAGCATGTATATCACTCTGCCAAGTTTTTTGGTGATAATTCTATCTTCCGAGAAGCTTTTTCCATCTCTATAATTTCTGAAGAACACTCTGACTCCTGGTTTGTAAAATTTGGTCGCAAAGTTTTCCTTTTTTTATCACTCTTTTCGTTGGACTAGGCAACACTGGCCAAATTTTTCTCGCGAACATCAGTTCGGCTGGTGATAGTCCTGAATCTATGTTCAGATTGGGAGTAATTTCTATAAACCGCTAAAAACTTGTGTATACTCCCCTCATCAGTTTCCATGCCTTGATTCTTTTTCAGAGCTCTGTTAAAGGTGTCCACGAATCTTTTTGCTTGCCTATTTGGTCTAGGATGGTAAACACAGGTCGTAATGTGGTCTATGGACAAAGATGTGCAGAAATCCTTAAATTTTCTGATGGTAAATTGTGTCCCGTTGTCACTAACTAAAGTTTTTGGTACACCGAAACGACTAAAAAGCTCGTTTAGTACATTCATAGTATTTGCGAATATCAGGTGTCTACACTTAAATATTTCCGGCCACTTGGAGAAACTGTCAACGATTATAAGGTAGTAGTAACCATTTATAAGTCCAGCATAGTCAATGTGTAACCTCGTCCACGTAACAACCGTTTTAGGCCATGGCTGAATTTTTATTGGTGGTGCTTTTGCCACAAGTTGACAACCTCTACACGCTTTTACCATTTTTTCAATATCCTGGTCCATCTTAGGCCAATACGTATAGCTAAGCATTAATGATATCATTCTTGACATGCCCGGATGACTTATATGAAATTCCTTCAGGATTTTCTTTTGCAGTGTATATGGCATTACTACTCTATCTGCATATAATAGCATTTGCTCACAGATTGAGAAATGTGATATTTTAGATCCTGTTTTAAGTTTTTCTTTCGGCCATACATGTTTCTTCGTTTTTTTAATGAATTCTTCCTTATCAGCTGCTTTTTTTTTTATATCTTCTAGAGCCACAGGTAACTCCCGAATTGTATTGCATAGTAACACTGATAATTCTTTTTCATCCATTAAAGCAGCTCTCACCATGTCTTCTAATGGTTCTGCAAATTTTGGAATCAATCTAAACAAACCGTCGGCGTGTCCTAGTTTTTTCGAGGGTAGATATTCCATCTTAAAGTTATAGTTCAACAAGATTATTCCCCAGCGCTGTAACCTGTTGGCAGTATGTGTGAGTATACCCTTTCTTGATCCCAAAATTGTTAACGACAGTCTATGATCCGTCTGTAATGTAACTTTCCTTCCATGGATGAACCTGTGAAATTTTTAACCGAGTAAACTATGGCCAGGCTTTCTTTCTCGATCTGGCTATAATTTTTTCTGCAGGAAGCAGGGTTCTGGAAGCATGGGCTATGGGTTTTATAGTCCTATCTTCAAACTTGTGGAGAATTACCGCTCCGAACCCATAGTTGCTAGAGTCAGATGCTACAATTATTTCTTTTTTTTGGGGGGGGGGTCAAAATGCGCTAACGATAAATCTGGTACCAGACGGCTTTTTATTTTTTGGAAAGCATCTTCGCATTCTTTAGACCAAGTCCATTTTGCACCCTTTTTCAATAAATCGTTCAGTGGGGCTCTAAGATCATACATTTTGGGAATGTAGATACTGTAATAGATGGACAACCCTAAACACGCCTGAAGATTAGTGACGATGTTTGGTGGTGGCATATTTTTAATAGCTTCGGCCCTTTCCGGGTCCGGTCTTCTTCCGTTCTCGTCGATTATTTGTCCCAAATATTTGATCTGTTTCACGAAGAACTTGCATTTATCTGAACTTAGCTTGAAGCCATATTCGTCAGTCTTCTAGAACACTGCCTTCATATGTTTTTGTGCTGTTCGTTGTTTTCGCTCTTTAGCAGGATGCCGTCTAAGTACACTATGGCAAATTCTAGTCCAGTTAATACGGTGTCCATTATTTTCTGGAACAAACTGTGAGCCGCCTTTAACTCAAACGGGAGACGATTTAGTTTGTAGAATCCCTTGTGTGTATTAATTGCTAATAACTTCGAGCACTCTTCGTCTACTTTCACTTGTAGATATGCGTCAGACAGATCTATTTTAGAAAACACTTTGTCACAATTTAGCTTAGAAAAAATATCTTCCGGTGAAGGTAAAGGGTATGTCTAGTCTTTAAGGCGAATGCCTTAAAGACCACACATACCGGCGGGCCAAGCCCTCACGCAGGGCGCTGCCGCCGCCGACGCCGCCGTCACCGCCGCCACCGTCGCCGCCACCGTCGCCGTCACCGTCGCCGTCACCGTCGCCGTCACCGTCGCCGCCACCACCTCTCAGCATGACCACATTTCAACGACCGTTACCACTCCCAGTGTAGACTAACCACCTATCCAGCTTCGATTTGATAACATCTCAACGTCAACACCACCAAACTACAAGCGTTTCTCGTTGCCAACGCCATCAGCTCGGCAAACCCAACTCCACAACCAAGCGACTCCAACTCCAATTCCACAAGCAGCGACTTCGGCCCCGCAACCAAGCTATCACCGCAAACAGAGACACCGACCCTGCAACCAAGCGACTCCGCAAGGAAGCGACTCCAACTCCGCAACCAAGCGACTCCGACTCAATTTCCACAAGCAGCGACTTGGCCCCTGGGCAACCAAGCTATCACCACAAACAGAGACACCGACCCCGCAACCAAGCGACTCTACACCAAGCGACTCCGACTCCACAAGCATACAACCTACTTGACCCACCACCGTGACGCGAACCTGGACAACTCACCGCCGTCACTTCGTCCTGCTCAACACGTTCACAAGGCATTCCTTTTGCAGTCGCCACCTCGGCTCCGTTCAATAGAACAGGCCTACCAAACCCACGCCAATCCAATGTTATCCCCATTCAATAGAACAGGTATACCAACAAACGAAAACGGCCAACCACCGTGATCTTGATCAAACAACGCGGACCGACCATATCCTGCAGCCTCACACCAAACTCACACAAGAATTAGGTCAACTTCCTTCTCTTTATATATATAAACTTCTCCCCATTAATCATCTTAGAGACTCCTCTCTTTCCATCAGCATGACTGGTTGCTATCCTCCAGGAAAGTGACTTGTTAAGCCTTCCCGGGCTAACATTCTCAGTTCACGTGAAGTGGAAAGAATATATTGAATCCATAACTAGACAGCTGCAAAGAATGCCGATTCACTGTGTTGGGCGAAACAATTTTTCTCTTCTGAATCTATCTTGCACATCTATAAATCTACTACTCGTCCATGCTTGGAATATTGCTGCCATATATGGCCCAGTGCCTCTGCTATTTACCCGGGGCTCCGTGATAAGATCCAAAGTTGAATCAGTAATATTATTGATCCTGATCTGATGGTTCGGCTTCAGTCAATTGCCCACTGTCGTAAGGTTGCCTCTCTGCCTTTTTAAAAAATAAATTCTTTCATGGTAATCGTTCGGATGAGCTATGGTACCTAGACTCCTTGAATAACAGTTTCTTACCTCGCACTTCTCGCTTGTGGAACTCTCTCCCGACCCCATGCTTTTCAGCCAACTTTAAGCTGCAAAAATGTAAATGCAATGTCGATCGCTATCTACTGCCCACCTGATTGCTCTTCTCTCTTTCTCCTCATTACTAATGCTTCTGTCCCTAATTCTTCTATGCCATGAAACCTATTGCGTGATAGTGGCTGTACTGCCTTGCTTGGGGTGATACCGATTTTAAAAATGTGGTAAAAATATAGTTTTAAGGTGTACTATATTTATGGGTTAAAGTGCTCAATATCAGGGATAGAGTGTGTGTAAATATAAAAGTAGACATTGAGGTCAACACGGTCTGTTTTCTGATTATACGCAATATTCTTGGAAACAAAGAAACTACGCACATAAAACATCCTTTAGAAATAGTAAATACTCAAACAGCAAAATGCTTTCTAAACATACATGGGAAATTAAAAACGAAGAAACAAATCACAACAAAAATATCTTGGAAAATAAGGAAAACGGTATCAGACTATAAATCCAAAAACTGTAAATTCTGTCTGGAGGAGAAAATAACTATAACTTTCCTAGATCAACACAAATTACTAAATAAACGATCAAAATTCATCTCAAAATGCAAACAGGAAAACAAATTTTTACTACGTTACTTAAAAATCGAAAACTAAAATTGAACAAAAATAAATAAATATGAAAAAATAAAATAAATTAATCCAAATCAATAAGTAAACATATGAAGTAAATAATAAACAAATTAACAAACCACGAACTCATACATGAAGACAAGTAAACGTAATAATAACAATAACCAACAACAAATATTAAAATAATAACTAATGAGTAAAAACATTAATAAACAACAACATAAAATAACCACAAAACTGCATTCGGATCCACTATTATTTCCACTCAATTCCCCCCTACAATAATTCTAAAAATATAACCGTTATTATCAACCCAAATAACCGTTAGTATAATACAATAAACCTATCAATAATGCAACACTGGCAATATATATATATATATATATATATATATATATATATATATATATATATATATATAGCCGAGCCTAAACAACGCACGTGACTAGAATTTTAATGTCCACTGAATTTGTTCAGTTAGGCACAACAGATAAGTTTGACTCCACGTTAACTATTGAGGCTAAGTTCCAAAAACGCCTAGTTAAGTAGGTTAAAAGTGGAGTTTTACCTTCTGACATTTCTAATTTGATTAGACCCTCTGGTTCAATTCGTCCCCGTCTCTATAGTTTACCAAAAACTTATATATTGAAACCTATTCTGTCGATGATAGGGTCTTCTCAACATGGTGTGGCTAAGTGGCTTGCCGCTATATTACAGCCAATTTTGGAACGTTTTAATTCGTCCTGCATCAAAGATTCTTTTGAATTCTCTGACTTTATACAGAACTACTTGTCGACTAACAAATTTATGTGTTTCTTTGATATTTCTAGCCTTTTCACCTGAGTGCCTCTTATTGAGACTATATATATATATATATATATATATATATATATATATATATGTGTGTGTGTGTGTGTGTGTGTGTGTGTGTGTGTGTGTGTGTGTGTGCTGACGGCTTATATCATAGTCAGTTGTTTCCTCCTCTTATTTCAGAAGATATTTTTGTCGAACTTATGAAATTTGCAACGATGTCGGTTGAATTTAGTTTCGACGGTGTCATATACAGGCAAATTGATGGAGTCTCAATGGCTTCCCCTTTGGGTCCCATTTTGGCTTACATCTTTGTATGTTTCCATGAAGAGAGTTTATTATCTGATCCTAATAGACTTGATGTTTACTTTCGTTACGTCGATGACACTTTTTCTCTTCGATAGCGAAAATGAAGCAGACCTTTCTCTTATGTCCCTTAACAGCATTTCGTTCGGCCAAATAGCATTTGGTACGTGTTCCCTGTCGCCTGTCAGCCTGCTTGATTCTCTGTGTAGTAATCGTTCAATTTCTTCTCTTCCTGTTCATTTTTTTTATTTATTTATTTTCGATTACTGTTACCAATTCTCATAGTTTTTAATAATGTTCTTTGATGCCGATGCGAAATTTAGCTTCTCCACTCTCATTTATTTAAATTTCGATTTTTAGTTCTTTGAATATGAATCATGCTAGTATCGGACAGTTAATTCGACCGCGTGTATCGGCCATGATGTGGTTTAGTCTTTTCCTCACTTCCGCCAAAGTGTATGCTAGCACTTAAGTTGTAACTTTATATATACACAATTTTTTACTTCGTGTGTCTATATGTGTGTAATAGGAGTAGATGGGTCTGTCTATCGCCCGGTCAGTACTCCTTTCCCTTCTCTTGAACAGATATAGAGGCTCATCCCTTGTTTCCTGTTTACGAAGGGGGTTCCGGATCTTTTTCTTTTCCTTTTCTCTGGCCTATGTATGAATCGTGAATCCCTTGTGATATGTGCAGTCCGTGGCAACGTCTCTTCATACCGAGGGTACCGGGTTGATAGTTCTCTAGTTGCTGTTCCCGACAGGTAGTTAAGTGCCCTAACTCTTGCGTAGCGTCTTGAGTGGCTGCTCTGATCAGCAGTTGCATAATATCGGGGTGCTTGTAGTGCCATGTCGCGCATGGAGGGGTGTCCCTGCACGCACCTCGGGTGGGAAACCCCAAGGCCACATTGCGTTGCA
The DNA here is from genome assembly GCA_903632075.3 of Acanthosepion pharaonis. Taxonomy (NCBI): domain Eukaryota; kingdom Metazoa; phylum Mollusca; class Cephalopoda; order Sepiida; family Sepiidae; genus Acanthosepion; species Acanthosepion pharaonis. The sequence goes on from CAHIKZ030001601.1 coordinate 66,256, forward strand.
GGCTGCGCCAGCTCCTTTCTGCCCGTGTCACATACATACATTTCCTTTTCCAACATCCGTGGCATTCGGACCAACTTCTGCAGTGTGGAATCATTCATCGTTGAGAAGTCTCCTGACGTACTAGCTCACTGCGAGACCAACCTAATCCGTCAATTCCCTCCTCTGACTTCTCGATTTCCTCTCCTTAGAAGGGACTCTACTAACCACTTGCATGGCCTGGGAGTTTACGCACATGACCATCTCCCACTGGTTAGAGAACTCTCTCTTGAATCTACAGATCATTCATACATGTGTCTCCGTTCATCTCTCCTCAAATCTATAAACTATCTCTTCTTTCTTTATCGCTCTCCATCCTCCCAAGACTGGTGTACTCGATTGCATTTCCGATAATATAGACAAGGCTATCTCTCTACATCTATCTGCTAACATATTTGTGTTTGGTGACTTCAATGCCCACCATACCAAATGGCTTAAACACTCTGTAACTGACCTTCTTTACATACAAACAACTTTTCAATCACTCAATGTCTTACACAAGTGGTTGACTTTCCTACGCGTTTCCCCAGTAACCATAATGGTAAAGCTTCCCTTCTTGATCTCTGTTTTACCTCCATCTCTGACTGTTATCATGCAATGAACCTCTGTCCTCTTGTCAACTCTGATCATGCCGTCGTGTCTGTTAACATCTCCTTCTACCCCCCACCTACCAGTAAAGAACCGCCTACCAACAGAACATCTTTTTATTATTATTTTTTTTTTAATTTAAACGAGCAAATCGAGACTCGTTCCGTGGTTTCCTTCGCGATGTCCCCTGAAACACTGTTTTTAACTTCCCCGTCCAAAAATGCGTGTCTGGGGTCTCATCCTGGGTAAAATCTGGAATCGAAGCTTTCATCCATGCAAGAAAATATAAAGTGAAATAGTGTTCCTCCCCTTGATGTTTTGGTTCATAGAATTTCCTTGGGTTTTAGCACTTCAGTTTATTGATAACCAACGTTTGTATACCCGTTGGGACTCTTTTTGTCCCATAAAAACGTAAAATAAACTTAAGACACTTACCTATAAGGCCTTAAAGATCTGTTCGAAAACCAAATTGGGTGATGAAATAAGGTTTATTACGCTCTGCCAGAATGCCTATTCTTTAGACATTAGTCCAATCCTTAATTAAGCATAAAATTTCGGAGTTTAATAAAGTGCAACCTGGTTCAGTTCAGAGTTGTCCCGTGTACCTACGTCTCCCTTGTCTGGGTAGTATTAGTGAGATTTTCTAAACGGGTCTCCATAGCAGTTCGACAATGTTACTTTGCTGCTAATACACATGTGGTTTTCTCTGTTAAACTTGTCCTTCCATCTTAGCGCGTTTTTCTACCGCACCATAATAGTTCCCGGATTTATGTATTTATTTACATGTAGTTGATGTATACACTACATAGGAAGAACGACCAAAAGGCTGGGTGCTAGGATTAAATAACACGTGCCTACAAATATCCGGAACTCTACTTATTCGCCATTATATGTTCTGACCAATACATACGGGTCTTCCATTGCGGAACACCTTATAAATAAACGCATTTGCGCAGCTAATTTTAGTGTAGACTCATTTTCCATCTTGATCCCACTCAAATTACCACTATAAGATATTGGAGGCCATATATATGTTATCAATGAAGCCTTTGCTCTGTAAACAGAATGATTGTGTCCTTGGACTCCAATTGATTTACATTTAAATTTTTCCCCTCAGATTTAATTCCTTTTATTGATAATATATACATATTTATTAACCTCGACTTAGCTCCGTTGAGCGAGGTTCGAACCCGATTAGCTAGTTCGTTCTTCAATTTTTTTTCTTTTAATTATAATCATGTGTGGTAGTATTAAAAATACAAATAAAATTTGTTTATTTATGGCGGTTATTAAGTTTTGTACCACTAATTTTATATATACATATTTTAAGATATTTTTATGTTTATAGGTTCTTTTTATAGATACAAATATTTAAGTAAATGCTCTGTTTATAATAAACAGTATTAACGACATTTACCGGCCTAAATATCCGAGAAATTTTCATAGAAAAATGCGTCTTCCGACAGGATTCGAACCTGTATCCTATACGGAACCGTCATATAGACTGACGTGACTTAACCGATTGGGCCACAGAGCAGCGTTCGGTTAGCAAGGTCGATTTTACTGTTTTTATCTTTTTTTATCATGAAGGGTAAAATTGGTCTTACCTTTTTTATTTCCATAATAAAGTTCTGTACCCCAAAGAAAATTATGAAATATATATCTTGTACTTGCCATCCTTTTGTATGGCTCAGAGTCATGGACTCCATACAGGTACCATATACGCCAGCTAGATGTTTTCTATAAAAGCTATCTGCGTGCAATCTGTGAAGTTAAGCTTCAAGATAGGACATCTAACGTAGACCTGTTTAATAGGTGTAATATTGGAGGAATCGAGACTTTTATCATACAGTCTCAGTTATGGTGGACTGGTCATGTCTTGAGAATGTCTGATGACAGGATACCCAAGATCCTAATGTACAGCCAGTTAGATCAGGGCTACAGGAATGTAGGACGCCCATGGCTAAAATACAAAGACAAGCTGAAAAGCAACTTGTCAGCAGTTAATATACCACATAACACCCTTGAGCGCTTAGCTTTGGAGCGGGTAGAATGGAGATCAACGTGTTTTAGTGGACTCAGCAATTTTCAATCTGCTTGTCTGAATCATCTTCAAGAAGCGAGAGCAAGATCTAAAAGGTCAACCAATCTAACAGTGATCTCATCTCACAATTCTCACACTTGCTCAATATGCGGCCTTCTTTGTAAATCACTAGTGGGTCTTAAATGCCACTTAAGATTAGCGCATAAACTTTCATAACTGAATCAATAAGCTGGCAGATCCTCATACGTCGAAACCGACGGAGAGTCCATTATTATATATATATATATATATATATATATATATATATATATATAATTTCATAATTTTCTTTGGGGTACAGAACTTTATTATGGAAATAAAAAAGGTAAGACCAATTTTACTCTTCATGATAAAAAAAGAAAAAAAAAACAGCTGACCGGTTTCACCCTCACTCAACAGAGCCGGAATCGAGGGAATAAATATCATAATATAAAATATAAAAGACATATAATGTGCAATATTAAAAGCGGACATCCTTTCGAGTAGACGTCCAAGCAGACCTAGTGAAAAACACAACACGTACATCAGATGAAAGGTAACAATTCTCAACTGCCGAGCTAATTTGTTTGGCAATTTTTTTTACTTACTGTACCCAGCCAAAGCCAACGAAAATAAATAGGGCATTTAGTAGCCGTACTCGTTTTAATTTCAGAAAAAAATGTTCTAATAACAATGTGATTTACCAGTTTAAATGTAGTTGCGGAGCTGATTATATACTACTGCTGATTACTACCCTACGACTAGACACTGGAATGCATCAGCACGTACCTAAGAAAATTCGGAATGGTACACTCCATTTGAGTGACGTTGTCAACAATACATATGGTTCAGCCATTGCGAAGCACTTCATAAAAAGTTCAAATTGCGCCATCAATTTTAGAAGTGTCTCTTTCACCATCTTGAGTCGTGCTCGCTCACTTTTACATTTGAAGGCATTAGAAACAATTTAAGTCAGGTCCAGACAGACCTTCCTCTGGAAACAGAAGGAGTACTTGTTAGGACTTGACATTATTTCAATCTAGATTGTTTCGCCTTTAATATTGCACATTATATGTATTTTATATTGTATATTGGGATATTTATTCCGTAGGTTCCAGCTATGTTGTGTGAGGGCGAAACCGGTCGGCTTTTTTTGTTTATCATGACGGGTAAAATTGGTTTTATCTTTTTTATTTCCATAATATATATATATATATATATATATATATATATATATAACGTCATCCACAGACAGACTGTTTCGCTGTTTCACAGCTCCTCAGTGTGGCTAGACATCCAGTTACCCTCTATATATATATATATATATATATATATATATATATATATATATATATATATATATATATAATCTCCTTCTCGTGGGGAATCAGTTTCTTTTGTAAATGTTGAATTCATTTACTTTGAAAGATTTCCATATCAACCATAACAAGTAGTAATTCTTCCTGCTACAATCTGATGACTAACTGCAATCTCGTCCATTACAAACTGGTCATGATTCCATTACAAACCTGCAAAATGTCAATTGCTGAAACCTGACGAGTGGACGGAATAAAGGTAATTTATAAAGCAGAAGTAATAGATACAAATGATCAGAAAAAAAAAACTATATATAGGGTGTACTGAGGGTAACTTAAAAAAAAGGTGGTACAATAATATGTCATCTTTTAAGCTTGAAAGCCTTAAAAATTCTACTAAACTAGCCAAGCATGTGTGAAAATTAAAGAAAAAAAAATAAAGATCTTATGGTAAAATGGAAAATTTTAAGAAAAGTAAAGCCTTACAACAATCATAGCAATATCTGCAACCTTTGTCAACAAAAAAAATTAACTATAATAACATTTCCATACCAAAAGATCTTCTTGAATCAGAGTTATGTATCGGTAGCGATAAGCGCACATTAAAGCAATGCTTCTGTGAAGGTTGCCTGAGAATGTTAGTTATTTCATTGAAAATGAATAAACACTTGGTGAACGTTGTTTTGGAAAGTTTATTTTTCTATCCAAATAGAAATTTGTATCCTTTTTGGGAGACAGAGTTCGTAGCTCGCAGTATATTCGTACAAAGAGAGAGACAGAGCGAGAGAGTTAGAGGGAGAGGGGAGGAAATAACACTTCATTTTGTAGCAGAGGAAGATAGACCCCTTCTTCTTTGTAGGAGGTGGTACTACTGATTAGTTCTTTGGTGGTTAGAGTGGAGTGGGCCAGCTTCTTCAGCTAGCTGGCGAAAGGGTAGAGAGGACTGACTAATTTCTCTTAGATAAGTAGTCGGAGAGTGCAGTAAGTGTGTTTGGAATTTTTCTTCGATTTGGTATTGGGTCTTTGATCTTCTCTTTCGCTTATCCAAATATCTCTTTAAGACTCTCAGTGTTAATGTTAATGGGGCGTTAAGGAGATGATAAGTCGGTGATACTTTTCAGGAGATTTAAGAAACATTTTTATTTTATTTATTGAACTTAACTTAATACTCAGTTTCTGGATTTCTATCTGTTCATATGGAATTCATGTATTCAAGTTTTTAAAGTCTTTTCTTTTCTTTTTTTTTTTTTTTTTTTCGCATTCAGATGTTGAGAAAAATATCCATGGGATAATCTGACAACGTTAATTATCGTTCTAGCGTTATCTTACACATTTTTCTCAAATGGTCGTCATTGGTGACGTTCGTAGATCTACATCAAGACATATTTCTGGAGTAACATTTCTGAAGCCATTTTTGAAGTCTTCATTCATTGGCAGTTCCTTCTTCAAATGTAAAATTAATATTTTCGCAGACTCGGTTGCATTGTACCCCAATTTAAACATTTTTCCTCCCCAAAATCATTGGTCGTTGTGATTACTCTACGGATAACAATTTGTCGGGGAAAAAATAAAACAGTTTGTGATAAACAAACTATTTAAGTGGAGTACGACCATAGAATAGCCAAATGATACATTGTATGCATATATTTAAGATGGACTTATCAAAATATATATGATATTATCATGAAGTATAAGTCACTGACTAAAAAAAACATGCAATGTCGTACTTGATGCGGTTGGATGCGCGTAAAATGCATGTAAAGTAAACTGTTTTTACTCATATGTTGTTGTTGTTTTTGTTATTATTTCAAAATGATTCATATGCGGAGGAATTGTTTTTAAATTTTAATTTTATAACTCCTCTTTCTTAATAATAATAAGGCGTTCACTCTTGACTGAATGAACGATAGCTTTTAGTGCGAAGAAAGAAACACGCTCTTCTTGCCAACTATTGAGTTTGAGCTCGAGCCTTTAAAAAGGCCAAACCCAATTTCGCTAAGTACAATAAATTAGGATCCCTTTCATAAAAATTAAGTAAGACTTTCTTGAACAATGGGGCCACTACATAAAATAAAAATAACAAATTGCTAATATTACTGGTCGCATCTAATTCTTTACAAACTAAAAAGGAAGTAGCTTTTTTAATGGACAAAAGGAGTCTGACTTATCAGGCAGAACAAACAAGAGAATTCGGGGAAGAAGGCCTCACACCAAGACTACAGAGCGAAAGAGAGAAAGGCCCAGAGGCAATACGTGAGGCACTGTCTGGCAGGCGATCCGACTTGCTATCGGACGTGATGCTTTCTTTCTTTTTTTTTCTTCTTCTTCTTCATCTTTTTTCTTTCTCTTGGCCTTTCTTGTTTTGTTTTTTTTTCTTTTTACTTTCTTGTTTTGACCTCTTCTTCTTGGCGTTTATTTTTCTTTGCATGCTTCTTCTTCTTCTTCCTCCTCTTGTCGGCAATAACAACATCAGCAGCAGCGGCAGTTAGTTGCGCGCTTCCTTGATTGGTCGGTGGTGGTGTTGAGGGACGGTGATGGGACAAATTACATGACGTAGTGTAGCGTGAATAAGTTGGGGGAAAATCACTGTAGTGTTGTTCGGTTGTTGGACCTTAACCTTGGTGCTAAGTAAGCGCGCCTTGCCGAACTCCTACCGACCATTCGTCGTCTGTTACGCTTCTAAATTCCATGCTGTCCGGGATATCAGAAGGAAAAGGTAGAGAAAGAAGGAAAAGGAAAGAAAGAAAAGAGAGAGTGAGTGTGCGAAAGTAATCGAATCTGATAGAGAGAGTGGCAAGAAAGAAAGAAAGAAAGAAAGCTATATAAACATTCTACAAACTAATTTTTTTATATATAAACAAACAAAACATGGAGAATAGAGGTTTTTGGAAAAAAGTCCTATCCGAATAATTGCGTACTTATGAAAGCGCTTAGTTTTACTTACCTACCTAGAGCATTCACAATTTATATATAAAACTACACAAGAAGATTATCTTTAATTCGGAATTTTCCAGGTGCAAACATTTCGTTATTGTTGGCCTCGGACAGTCGAAGTTTCTTCTTATTTTTTTACATTGTGTCTTTCTTCACGTATAGGACCTCTTACTGAGGCCTTAAAAACATTTTAACACAAAAAAAACAAATATTGTAAAATTACTAAAATATTATTATATATATATATTCCCTCACGCTTTAATGAGAAACATGAAGTCGGTCGTCCTTGTTTCTTTAACCCCGGTGATTATATTTGACTCTCACGGACACTGAATAAATCAGACCGGTCCTGTGCTCGGCATGATAGCCAAAGGCTTTTTATTCATTTTTTATTTTTTTTAATTGAAATCTGTTTGCTGATCGAGAGAAACATCGAAACGGGGGTATTCCAAAATGCCATGTTGCTTTTAGGTGTTTCTTATATATCGCTCATGTCCTCTCCTGTTTGATTTTAAATCATTTTCTTCCGACTGAATTGTTTGTAAAGCTTTTAGCTTCAAGCTTATGACGTCATATATACACCGGTCTCTTCTTAGACTTCTTGTCATATCGCTAATTTTTTTTTCATACTCTTCTTACAACTGAATCTTTCCAGCTATTTATTTATTTATTTATTTTTCTTTCGTTTACTTTGGTAATCTTAAAGGGTTTATCAATGCTTTTTTCTTACAAAATAATGTATTCATGTTTACTTTTAGTTGTAATTTTGCTTTCGTGTTTTCAGCAATTAAATGAGGCCCTTTATAAGGGGGCTGTTTCAATATATATGTGTATTATTGGCTGAATTGCAATAATTTTTTTTTAAATATAAATCTCAAATTAATTTTTTGGTTTAATTTTTTTAAGATTATCCCTCGCTAAGATTTTTATTAATTAACTCCTGGCCTGACCCTGTAGTTTTTTTGTTTGTTTTTTTTTTTTAATTTATATGCAAGTTCCCATATAAATTAAGTCATTGACTGTCATCTGTAAGAACAGCAGTCACTTTGCGTCCGAAGTGTACGCGAATTTTTATTTTATTTGAAAAAAAAAAAAGATTGTTTATTGACAGAAAAAGTGCACTTGCAATTATTTGAATAACTTATCGTTTGTCGCTTTTTTATTTGAATCAAACCATAAATGTTTATTTTCATAAAAATCAAACACAAAGTCAATAGAAACAAACAATAAACACAGATGAACTTATAAAACGTGCTTAGTTACTATACGTTAAGTACATTTTTAAACTGTTAAAAAAATTGATTTACTTGTCAACAAAAATAAAACTACTTGTTTTTCTTTTTCTCTACGATGGTAAACTTAACTAATTTTAGTTTATCAAACAATTTTGAAGGTTATTTAAACTTTATGCTTCTCTTAATCGAATATGATCCTTAAGTCAAGTTCCTTTATTTAAACATAAATGTCACGGGTCAACGCAAATTGTCTAAAAATTGTTTATAGATTTCAATATATTTATTAAGTATCACTTCAATTGTTTCCCATAATAGTACATTTTTATCGACTAGTTTTGCCTAGCGGCAAGGGACAGAATTTTGTCTTAATTATCTCCCTTGCGTATTTATCATCATAAAATTAGTTTTGTAAAAAAAAAATCACTCAAGCTAGATCAAGTTTTTTTATGTAAAAAAAAACAAAACAATTCTTATTGTAGGAAAAACAAGAGACATTTACAATTATGAATTTTACAAAAATAATTCACTTATTACATATTTACTATGCATGTCATCATTTATATATATATTCAAAATTATAACATGCATGTTATAACATCACTACAAAAATTGCAATTTTGTTTCAACACTTCTGGTGTTTTATCAAGTGATGGTGTTGCTAAGACACCAAAGTGTTGAAACAAAATTGCCGTTTTTGTAGTGATGTTATAATTTTGAATAAATATAATTTGCTTTACTCGGTATTGAGCACTCTTTTAAGAATAGTGTTTTTGGTTATCAAAATTTTATTCCATCTGTACCAACCCTGTACTTTATATATATATATATATATATATATATATATTGGGAAAAGTATGAAAATAATATAATTCCATTTTAACCTTCTGAAAATTGATTCTTCCTTACAAAACTTTTATGTGCAAACAAACCTGAATAAATAAAACTCACAGTAGAAATCTTAATTTAATCTGAAATTTATTCATCCCATATGTTTCTATCATATTTCTCATAAAATCATATCAATCTTTTAACTCGGAGTGAAAGAGAAGGGATAAAAAACTACTCCTGTTCAAAAGATCAGGAAGGAGTGTGAACCAAATGATAGGCAAACCTATCAACTATTGAGGGGAAAAAATAACCTGAAGCCATTCACTTTTGGTTTAAATATTAGCAAGTTTCAGTTAGTGTCCTAGCACAATCAGAACTAAAATTTGGTGTTGAGTGAGTGTATACATTTGCACTGTTTAGCCTCATTTGTCAAAGTAGATATTCAATAGCTTAACAATCTCATATCAGTTTGTTGTTTTTATTATTGTTGATAAGCAAATGTGACACCAGTTTGAATGTGTTAAGTATATTTGTTACTTTTTCTTTTTGTTATTTTTTTATTGTTATTCATCAATATTGTAAAAAAACAAACAGACAAAAGACTAAATCTTATATATTTTTAAACTACTTAAAGATGAACTGAGATGGTTTTTCTAACTGCTTTTTAGATAATTTAATAATTATTTAACTGATGGAATGTAATTCACCCAAAAATCTGTCATGAAAATAGCGATAATATTATGAGAGGTTAGCAATGTTTTGTCTGTGGGGAAAGGAGTTGTAGGGTGGAAAACAATTCATCACTCAATAAAGGCAACTTTCCTAACCTTGAAAACTAATCCAGTTTATAATATTTAATAATTATTTTCAGTCACTTTTGTGGACACTTTCCCAGAAATAATTTGAAAACTTCTCATCTCAGATCAAAATAATTACCTATCAGTTTCAAAGATAGTTCTTTTCTCTTTCTTTATTTAATATTTCAAAGTTTCACTTCTTCTTTAACCTGTTCAATGCTGAGTATACTTTTTATAGTGTAACTCCTGTGTCAAATTTTTCTCATAAAAATTGATGAAAATAGAATGTTTTCATTGCACGTTTAACCTATTTATGCCAACCATAAAATCTGGTATTAATTATATTTTTTTTTTTTTAAAATCTAGTATTAAAAATAGGTTTATAAAAAAGCCTGCTATTATAGATTTCTATCTCTAACCCAACAATGCCCAACTTCCCAAAGATGAGACAGTGGCCATTAATGAGTTGAAAATAGTTTTATTTTTTTAAAACCAAACACACATGTATTATCTTACATATACGTAAATGTATTAAATATTTCAATAATTTAAACAAATATGAAGTATCACAAAATATAGATCTACATGTAAGATACAAAGTTGTGCAAATGTTCACTGATTGTCATCTTGCCAAAATGAATATTCACTTTTTCTTTATTTATGCAAACAGATGTTGTCATTTTGTGAATGAATTACATGCGATTATAAGATGAGTTATCATGTCCATTCACTGAGCTGGTGACTTGCTGAGTTATCTTAACCATGCATTTGAGTAGGTGACTTACTGAGTTATCTTGACCATGCACTGAGCTGGTGACTTGCTGAGTCATCTTGACCATGCACTGAGCTGGTGACTTGCTGAGTCATCTTGACCATGCACTGAGCTGGTGACTTGCTGAGTCATCTTGACCATACACTGAGCTGGTGACTTGCTGAGTTATCTTGACCATGCATTTGAGTAGGTGACTTGCTGAGTTATCTTGACCATGCCCTGAATTGGTGACTTGCTGAGTTATCTTGTCCATGCATTGAGCTGATGACTTGCCAAGATGAATTATAAACTGGATTAGTTTTCAAGGTTAGGAAAGTTGCCTTTATTGAGTGATGAATTGTTTTCCACCCTACAACTCCTTTCCCCACAGACAAAACATTGCTAACCTCTCATGATATTATCGCTATTTTCATGACAGATTTTTGGGTGAATTACATTCCATCAGTTAAACCCTTCCCCTGTCATGCTACGACACTGAGTTGGGTTATCCTTATTACCTTCATATTCCATTGGTGAGAGGTGAATTTCACTCAAACAGCTTCATCCCCAGAACTGTTGCAATGTTGAACAGACTCCCAAGAGGGTGCTTCCTGATCACTACAATCTTCACCTCTTCAACTCAAACTTGTCTTTCCTACATATCCTCATATTATGCAACTCCTGCTCCCTGCTTATACACCCTTACAACATTCCCATTTAGTAACCTTCTACCTTGAGCGGCAATATTCAGTAAACAGTAATGAAAAAAATGACTTGCATTTAGAATTAATATCTAATTTTGACTCCACTGTAATTCAGAGCATCTGTGTGAATATTTATATGAAATTAATGTGACTTCATTTGCTGTTTATCCTGACACTGCAGGTGACTGATCCCTAAACAATAGTTTGAATTTTATAGTTGCGTTGTCATATCCTGCTATGGCAACAGAAAACAACTTTGAGTGAAATTAACAATAAGGATATTGCAATTAAGAGGCCTTGAAAAAGAATGCAGTAGAAAAGGATGTGCTAAAAGTTAAATAATCATATAGTCTCATCAAAAGTCTTCTCCAAAATATTGATACTTGAGATTTTTTGTTGATTTTGGATCTTCCTGTTTGATTTAATTAAAAACATATTTTATTCAACTGTAATTTTTTTGCTTTTTGTTTATTTAGTACAATTATAATTTTAATTTAATTATTTTTATCTCTTTTTAATGGGTCCTTTCAAAGCAGAACGGAAGACTTTGTTAATTTAGGGTAAGTAAAGTTTTTCTTTTTTATTAATCTTCTTTGTACTATTTGATTCCTCTTCTTGTTTTCATGTGCAGTGTCATGTGGTAGATCATAACTCACTACAACTTTCTGTCCTTTTTTAGCTCTAACCAATATTTGTCCTATTACCATCCCTTTCTGTCCCTCTCTGTCATTTGATTGACAGTGAAAATTAAAATGTCTAAAATAAGAACATTTAATGAAATGCATTTCCTAAAATCAGATCTTTTGATTGTATATGTATTAACATATATAAAACATAATAAAATATGTATGTATCTGTGTGTTTATATATATATATATATATATATATATATATATATAGTGTGTGTGTATTTAGGCAGCATTTTTTCATTGATGCATGTTTCATTAAATAATGTAGACAAGTTTTGTCTATTTATTTTATGTAAATTCTTTTCATATTGTCTGATATATATCTATATATATATATATATATATATATATATATATGAAAAATAAAAAAAATATGGTAATGTGTATGGAATTTCCAGGAGGATATAGATCCAGGGAGAGCTCTATGTCAAAAGACAGAGCATATATATATATATATATATATATATATATATATATATATTGTGTGTGTATATATATCTCCATATGTGTGTGAATATTTTGTTATCAAAATAGTTCATGCAAACTCAGAAGTGTTCATCTCTATATAGTAGGCACATGGTTGAGTAGTTAAAATGTTAGTGTTTAAACCATGAGATCCAAGTTCAAATCTCATTATAACAGTTGATTTGTCAAAGAGATGACTCACTGATAATATCAGTATGCTGGGAAATGCCTGAAATCCATACTGCAGATTGATCCAAGGTTTAGAGTAAAATTGAGGAGCATGAATTGAGTAACTTGTGTATGAATCATTTATAACAAATTTAGTATAGGAGATTAGGAAATTGAAAACAGGATCTGTTGCACTCAGAGTACTTTTGTCCAGCACTGTAATATGCTATAAACCCAATATATTGACTTGAAAACTAGTCATGTTCTTAGCCTCATCAATTCTACACTTTCATATGGATGTCATACATATTGTCCAACTCATTCAGAAAGTATCTGCCTATATCTCTGAGATGAGGTATTATGATTATTTACATTATTCAGACTTTTATCCTCATCTTTATTGCCATATTCACAATGTTTTGACTTGTATGCTCTGGCCTTCTTCAGATGATTGAAATTTTGAACTTAACCCATTATTTCATCCACCGTGTTCATGCCTTTTCAGTTATTTCCCTTTAATTCAACTCTTCAAGTTTTTGGTTCATCACTGCTGTGGCCTGATATTGAAGAGGCACAGCATGTGGAACTAGAACAGTCTACTCCTGTAGACGAAATAAAGGGTTCAGTTCAAAATTCTGATCACCTGAAGAAAGCTGGAGTGTACAATGGCCAAAATGTTGTGAATATGGCAATGATGATGAGGATTATAGTTCGAATAATCATTCAGAAAGGTCAAAACTAATACCTGTATACAATTGTATTCTCAGATCAATGATTAAAAATGGCTTCAGACTTCTAAATCCTATAAATCTTAAAGAAGACTATCTTTTGTTAGACCTTATAGACTAGAACTACAAATATCATAAAGAGTTATCTCCAATGACAAAAAACAACATCACTTGAAAACTTCCAATAGCAACAACTAAAATGTGTAGAACATATAACTGGAAGAAAAAATAGTAATCAAGTTGTTAACTTTCCACACGATCAAAAGCAAAAGGTTTGGAAAGAAACTTCCAGTACTAGAAAAAGCTATAACATTTAGTGGACTTGAGCAATCTAATTTTTTTTTTTAGATGTTTTTCAGAAAACTTTTTTAAGAAAAAGATTTTATAAATTTCAACCAACAGTAACACTAACTGTTCATCCAATCAATGTTTTCTGTATGGAAATAGCTAATTTCATCATTACCATGGGAAAGTATCTATTCACACATATGTAGCAAAGTGTCCTCTAATTGGTTGCCAAGTTGTATCAGGGCTACACAACTGGTTCTCAAGATATTAAAAATGACTGTACAGACCATATATATGCAATTGTTAGAGTAAATGTAAGTTTTGATGTATTTGTTTAATAAATCTTATCCACAAATTCAGGGGTTAGATGTACAATTTTTTTATACTAAGGTTTACTCGAGAGTCACTCAAGATAGAGGATTACTGTTAAAATGGTTATAATGAATGTGGCATGTGATATGAACAAGAAATTGGTGGTAGTGATGATTATGTATATAAATAATGGTTGACCATTGACCTGAAGAGGTATTTGTTACATAATTCCTTTATTCTTCTCTCTGTACATGTCATATCTCCTCTCTTTGTCTCTTTCTCACACAGACACAGTCATAAATTTTCTGATTCTGTTTTTTTTTTTTTTTGTCCAGTGGCAGTGACCTGATGCCTCAGCATCGGGGTCAATGTGGTCACCTTTTTGCAAGCTGGGACAATCACAAGCTGTGTGCATCATGCCGCACTTGTAGCCAGGAGGACGTGTGCAGCATTTGTCGACACTGGGGTGAGGACCAGTGGAAACGGCACAATAATCGCAGAATCTACAAGGCTAAACGACACAAGAGCAACACGGGCGGTACAGCACCTCCACCCCCACCTCCTGACTGGGTAAACAACAAACCTTTCCATACATTCACCTCCAACTACAACCCTCAGTGCCATTTCCCCCCACAGTCTACTGATGCCATGAAGTAAGTATTTTCAAAAAACTGCCAAACGTAATTTAGATTTCTTTTTGAATGATTTGATCTTTAATCTTGAATTTGTCCTTAAATGAAACCTGCTTAATTATTATTTGTTTTTGACTAATATTTCTTTCATTTTAATTTCACTTGCTTTTTAGAATATCAATAAACATTTTAATTTCACTTGCTTTTTATTATATATATAGTATTAATAGCAACTAGAACACCCATAAACTCTGTCCTGGGTATGATGATAAATCATATCCGTGACCTGGGTAAGACGATAAACTATATATTCTTATCCTGGGTAAGACGATAAACTATATATTCGCATCCTGTGTAAGACGATAAACTATATCCGTGACCTGGGTAAGACAATAAACTATATCCCCGACATGGGTAAGACGATAAACTATGTCTGCGTAAGACGATAAACTATATCCAACAACAAGGCCTCTGATCAGAAGGTTTTGATGAGCGTGGATCCACCTCTTAATTGCTGGTGTTCCCAGGTCCAACCCTGACTCGAGGTGGCAGCACCTGTTAGAGTCTCAGCTATGGGCAATTAGTTAACCCCTTCTCCCCAAACTGGGGTCAAAACACTATGAAAGTGTAAAAATAGGTTTTAATACCAGCAATGAATTTTTGAAGAAAAAAATATTACCAGCAATAGAAATCTTGTCAGCATTAAATAACCCATTAAGGTTGATATGCCATGAAACAAACCAAACCAGACCACCCATAAACCTATTGGATTCCTTTTAAAAGTGGTTCATGATACAAAATGATGAGGTAACAATATTATCAATTTCATTATAAATTATACATATTTAATTTGTATTTGCAATACAAGTTATTGCAGTAATTATTATTACTCACATTATACAATATTACTTAAATCAAATGCAGTAATAAATTAATAAATGGAAAGGTTTTCAGAATTTGTGAAAAAAATGCAATTCCTGATACACAGAACAACAGAAAAAAATGACAAAACTTTCAACATATTAAAATTATTAATATGATATCATTGAAATAAATTTAATAGTTTTAACTATTCATATATTGATTCCACAAATGACAATTAATTTGTCAGGAGAAAACATTCCCTTTAAATGTAGTCAATTACTATGAACGGATGACATAATTTTCAAAGGTGAAAGTCATTCTCCCCCAAAATAAGTAGCAATCATCTGCTTAGAGAGACTCATATCTATTGAAATAACATAGAATAGGGATACCTCCTTTTTGTGCACTTAGTTTCATTTTTTCTTGGTAATTTTTTCAAAATAGTAACTATATTTTTTATTATGTATACTTGTTTCTTCCTTGCAACGTAATGGTAGCAAACCAGCTTGAATCAATTTATTTACCATCAAGTCACGTGACACAATTTTCCAGGAATACAGCTTATGTTTTACAATGACACACACATATAGCATCTTCACCTATCAAGTGGTTGCCAAACATCTGAGATATTTGTTTGTAAAAAAGTTCTAATGTAGTGTAGTGAATTGTATAAATATATGTTGTTATACATATTTAAATTTATTTAATAATGTTGTTATAATGTATTATGAATTTTTATCATTTTTCATTCTTGTGGTAATATAATAAGCATATCCCATCTCTCCTCGCTCTTGTAACCATCCACTGTAATAAAGTAAACGTTTTCAGTGCTAAAGCTGAATTAGTCAAATAAAGCTTCATAACTTTCTACTTAGAGCCATTGCTATATTACAATGCTTATAATAGTTGGAATATAATATGTAAATGTTTATATATATGGATAGATATAAGAATGTATATCAAAAACATATTTTGAATTTCCTCTCAAAAATGCAGTAAAAGCTGAAAAACGACCCTAGCTGAAAAACCTTATGTCTAATATTAATGAAATTTGGCACTGCCTTCTGCAAGGGTCACGGTACAATATGCTTCTGACTTGGTTGTGGCATTATGTACTGTTCAAGCTGTATCTCAGAAACAAACCTACATACATGCAAGAGTTTTAGTGTTATATAGACATTACCTTGAATTTTATTACCATAATATTACTAGTATTGTTAATTTGTTGTTTATTACATGTATAATATTAGAATATTATCTTGAAAAAATAATTAATCAAAAAATTAGTCAAAAATTAATAATAGCTGACAGTGAGTCATTTAATAATTAATTCAAGTTCTTACTTTTAAGACTACTAGTGTGTGTAAACAAACTTGTATAAATTACAACAGCAGGTGTTAACAGAATGTAAAGAGTGGAAGTTAATATGACTAGAGTTAAGCTTCTGTAACACATACATTGCTTTTATAGCTTAATCAGTAGAACAGCTGTCACAATAAGACAGGCTTCTTGAGAAAAAAAAGGGATGTGAATTTTAGTAGAAGCTTAGTCACTCTTTGAAATCCGTGCTGTTTATCAATGTCCATAAAATAAATAACCTAACAAGTAGGGATAAAAAGCAACTGAAATGTGCAGGAAATTAATAATTGAAATCCAATGATATTTTTCTGAAAGTGTAAAAGACAGACATTTCCAAACTACTTTCACTAAAATTATGTATTTAAACATATCTTGTATACAAAATAACTTTTTTTCCCTGTAACTTCCAGGTAAAATTATAAAATATAAATAAACATTATAAAGTTTGAGACAGCCTTGTGACTCTTCAAGAAAAAATTATATTAGAAAAAAAAGATTATTGTTGTATTTATTCCCTTGAAGATTACATAACATTCTGTGGAGGATTTTCTTTTTCTTTTCTTTTTCACCCAGATTTTCTTTTTTTTTTCTTTTTAATTATTTACATATTTACTAAGTAAATAAATGAAGTATAATGTAATAATTAGCATTTAAGAGTTATCTCCCTTGATTTTTTCTTTTTTGTAAATTGTATGTGAAATATGAATAACAATATGATCATTCAGTTGCAAATAACCAGGATTTTTTTCCCAATGATTTAGCACATTATAAGGGTACCTTAATTCAATACCTCTGGTACCAATGCACCATGTTGGCTACTTTGAAAAACTTGCTTTAATTTTTGATTTTTAGGGGTTTTTTGTCACTTTAGTGTTAATACCAACCCATAATATTATCACTTAATTTTGAAAAATAAATTGATATTTTTTTAGTGCATTTTAAGGGTACATTAATTTAGTACTTCTTGCAACAATGCACCATTATCATTTAATTTTGCAAATCACCTTGATGTTTTTACATTTTTTAAGTTACTACATTTTAGGGGTACCTTAATTCAGTACCTCTTGCTAGAATCTACACTGTTATTAGTTCCTTAGGTGTCATATACAGATAACGTCTATTTTTGTACAATGTAGATAGAGTAGGAAGTTACCAAGATGGGCCACTGTTAAGTGAAGCAGCTCTAATGCAAAAAAGGTGTTGGTCTGTAGGGAATATAATGCAGAGGAAGCCGTTATTATAATTGTGGGTAAGGTATTTAGGGGTAGAGAACAAGGTACACTAGAGTAGAAAGTGAACTGCAACAAGCACGTGTTTTCTCATCAGATTTATTTAAATAGTACAAAGAGATAATTCTAAGTGAATTAGAGGACCTTCCAGAATTTATTATGGGTGGATGTAACTGCCATCAACACATTATCATCTGTTTAGGATATGGGGATACATTACACAGTATGTGATATTGTGTTGTTGGCAGATTCAGAAGGAAAACTGAAAGCTAAAAGAAGGTTAAACATTAATTTAAAGACAAAATACATGGTGGTGAGCAAAAGGGTCACTCCAAGATGTGAGTTACACACTAGGGATGTGAAAATCAAGAATATGTGGAAAATCAACTTTCTTTAAAAACAAATAATGTAAAGTGTGACACGGAAATTCAAAGGTTCATTAAAATAGCAAAAGATACTTTTAAAAAAATGACTAAATTATTAAGGGATCATAAAATAATATTAGAAATAAAGAAAAGAGTGCTGCACTACTATGTGATGTCTATCCTCCATTGTGACGATGAATGTAAAAAAAATTTCCTCACAAATGGAAAAAGACTTGAAGCAACTGAAATGTCATTCTATTAATGAATATTGAGAATAAATAAGGAAGGAGATTAAATAAAATAAAGGAAGATGTTTTATGGAAGACAGGCACTATGAAGGATCTGTTGTTAACCTTAAGAAAGAGCTGATATTTTTATGACACATAATTTGAAAAGAAGGCTTGGAGAAGCTAAAACTCAGAGGACATGTCAAAAGAAAGAGAGGCAGGGAAAAACAGACAATATCTGTCTATATCTCTGAGATGAGGTATTATGATTACTTGAATTATTTACATTATTCAGTCTGTTATCCTCATCTTCATTGCCATATTCACAGTGTTTCAGCCATTGTACACTCTAGCCTTCTTCAGGTGATTGAGATGAGGAACTATGATTTTTTACATTATTTACACTGATATCCTCATTTTCATTGCCATATTTACATTGTTTTGGCCATTGTACGCTCTGTCCTTTTTCAGGTGATTGGAATTTCAAACCAAACCCTTTATTTCGACCACTAGGGTAGATTGTTCTAGTTTCACATGCCATGCCTCTTCCTGATCTCTCAGTTATTTCCCTTCAACTCAACTCTCCAAGTTTGGTTCACCACTGCTGTGGACTAGTATTGAACTCATAACTCTTGGGCTCTAGTCACTGGATCTAACCAATGTCTTTATGCACTGGTCCATGTGTTATATCTGAAATAATATAAGAAAACAGACACGTTTGCACAAATGAAAGGAGGAACAAGTGTCAGTAGAGCAAGGAGAGTGCATGAAAATACAAGTATTGCTTGATTGGGTGGAGAAAGTTATTCACTTGGAATTGTACAAGAGACTTTGATTTAGACATGTAAACAAATAGATTCAACACATACCTGAAATATCTGGGGAAATAAGAAATGCAAAATAACTTTTTTATTTATTTTTAATCATTTCACCCCAAGCAGGGCAATAAAACCATTAAGACACAAGAAGTTACTGGGTGTGAAAGAATAATTGAAAAAGAAAAACATAATTAAGGAGACAAAAGATAAAAATTAACATTGCATTTAAATATTTAAACCTAGTTGATTGGAAAGCAAGAGGCCTGAATAGAGTTCCACAAGAAATGTGAGAAGCAATTGTTAGCATAAAACTATAACAGTTAAATCTAGCTATTTCAGTTGTAAAATGATGAGACCTACCTGCCACCCTAGTACTGCGCTTAAATTTGTAAAGTTGAGGTAGCATAGATTAAAGTGCATCAAAACAAATATTTATAGAAAAGGCACAGGGAAGCAATATTACAGCAGTGGGAAAGTAACTGAAGCCAAGATGCCAGGTTAGGACTCATAACATTGCAGATTCTTCTTTGAATTTTATTAAGAATATCTAAATATACAGCAGAAGCACCAGATCAGATGTGGCAGTAATATTCAATGCATGAACAAATGGTAGACTTATAACTGTATAACTTGAGGCTTTAACAATCTGACTGCACACTTAATTCAAAACAGGAGGGAGAACTTAATTATAGTAAACAAAAAAATAAAATCATTGATCATGTTCACCATGTTCTGCTTGGTGGGTACCATGTCTTCTGACACCTGATTAAAAGTGCACCAGGCTGATCACATTATTGGAAAATCTGATGTTATTTGGAGCAAGATCCACTTGGTTTCCTTGAATGTTTCTTAACCTAGGATGAGTGTTGGGTGCATCACTTTGAGACAGATAAAAAAAAGCAATTCATGCAGTGGAAACACCCCTTCTCACCTACTCCAAAGAAAGCCATGGTCGTTTCATCTGCTGAGAAAGTGATGACCTCAGTTTTTCAGGATGCAAAAAGCATTGTGTTTATTGAGTCTCTTTAAAACGAGTACACTGTTAATGAAGATTACTATGTCAATTTGCTGAAGCACTTATGAAAGGCTATCAAGACCAAATGTCCAGGAAAACTGATGGAGATCTTGTTTCATCAGGAAAATTCTCCAGCATAGAAGTCCTTGGTTTCAATATATGCTGTGTGTGACTGTGGCCTTGAACTGGTTGATTGCCCTTCTTATTTTCCTGATTGGTTCTCCAACATGAACAAACACTTGGCTTGGAACCAGTATCACAGTGATGATGGTATCATATCTGTTGTTGATGCATTTTTTGACTAACAGGATGAAAGCTTCTTCACCAATGAGTTCCAAATGCTGCAACACCGATGAAAGAAGTGTGTGGACCACAAGGGGGACTATGTTGAAAAATATATCTCATTTAGTCACATTCCATGAGAGTATCTTGGTCAGCCTACAAACTTTTTAGCCAACCCTCACATGTCACCCTTCTTGACTCATGCAAACTGAAAATATGTCTACCTTTTTGATTTCTGTGCAAACCTGACTGATGTCTACCATTTTAACTCTTCTGCAAACAGGACGTATGTCTTTCTATTGCTTATCAAAACTGCAGAATCCAGCTTAGCCTTTAGCATGCTGTACATAGGTGGCATCATTTGTCAGACAAAATGTTTGTACAGTCACTATGCAGCTCTGATCATCAGACAATATTGTGGTTGAATTTTGTGTTAGTGTTGTCATATCCTACTATGGCAACTGGAAAATGACTAACTGAAAATAAAAGATGATGATACTGCAGTTATCTGGCCAATCGATGAGGATGAAATTGCAGCGTAATAAAGGTTAAAATAACTTGGAAGAAGTTGATATACTATAAAATGAACCAAAACCAGATTTACTGTAAAAATATATTTAGATAAAATATCCATGGCTGTGTATGAGAGAAGCTGGAATGAGCTGCATCTTGCCCAAAGGTGATGTGGATCTCTACAAAGCATACAGTGTTCATGTTGATGAGTTAAAAATTATGAATAGACAAAGTTAAAAATAATCTGAACAATTCACAATTGAATAAGCCCTTGTTATTTTCCCCAGATCAAATTTTATGGATCTTTTTGTTTTACTTTTTGCATTTGCATTAAAATTAATTTCTGTGAAAATTATACAAATGTATATCTTCATGAATTTAATTTACATATATTTTTCTTTTATTCTTCCATTAATAGTTTCCCACTTGCTTACCCAAATCAGAATTCTCGTCCTCCGGAGCCTCTAAATTCTATAAACATGAGCAGACACCACCTTATGGTGAGTAAATCAATTTGCTGATTATTAAATTTTATAAGCATTTGGCGCAACATAGTTGAGTATAAGAGTGGAAACACAATCTGGATGAAGACACTCTTGGCAAAAAAAAAGTTATGTTTTTCTACTATGTTATGCTTTTGTTGTTTTTATTTTTATTATATTTTATTTGAAATATTTGAGAGAATATTTATTAATACATAGATCTACAGTAAGATATATGGATATCTCTCTATATATATCTGTCTATAGTTATCTCTCTTTCTCTAAATATAGATAGATACCTACATCTATCTATAGGCAGCTATATTTCACTTTGTCAATAAACAAATTTATATTTCTGTGTGTCTCTCTCTGTAATATATATGTGTCTGTGTGTATTAACCTTGTAGACTACCCTGTAGAGTCTGGGGCCATATATTCAACATATGAGGTGTTAATGCTGTGATTTCAATAGTAAGTGGGTTTTTTACAGGGCGGAGTTGCTAGCCTCATGCCCAGTCGTTTTTGAATTCAGAATTGTCCTTCTCCTGGACAGGTTGCCAAGCAAAATTTGAGATCCCAGTCTTAACCTCTAGCTGGAGGCAGAAGAAATGGTACCTTTCCAAATATATGTGTTTGAAAGTGAACAGCCTCAGCGGGAATTTGGAAGTTGACACAACAATTTCACTGTGTCAATAACTACTATACTATGTGCACGCCCCCCCCCACACACACACAGAGTTATATATAAGGGAGCAAATATGTATATATGTGTACACTTACAGGTGTATATATGCTTACAAGTATACATTAACAAAAGCTTTATAATGTGTATATGCATGTATAAGTATATATATGTATGCACAGGTATATATGAGTGGGCATGTATGTGTGTACATGTATGTATAAGTATACAAAAAAGAGTCTAATATATGTATATACCTGGGTGTGTGTGTATGTATGTTCATGTATATGCAGTTATATATATAATATAAAAAAAGCTCTTTAATTTCGGTAGACTGATTTAAAATCCAACACCACCAAAGTCTCTAATATAGATAAAACAAACAAAGTGGACAAACCTTCTCTTGATCTGGACATTGGAGGTGATAAGGTAATGTAATTTAATTTGATTTATGGTTCCTACTTATCCTTGCAGATCCCAAGGCATTTTTCCTCAGAAACAGTTTTGTCTTTCTTTCATTCTAACCTGAGAAAGCCAAAGAGAGCTGCCACTCTCAGCAAAAGTATCGTTTTAAAAAATTATGATTTCTGTAAATAAATTCAATTTTATTATCAAGCCCCATGATGAGTGGATATATCTCTTCCAAAATGGTCATTCTTCTTGCTCCTTTCACATTAATGCATGAGTTCCTCCCACGCTTTATCTTTGGACCTACGTTGTTTCTTATGTTCATCAACGACCTTCCTGATGTCATCAGATCCCTACTCACTATTTATGCTGATGTTAAAACTATTTACTCCAGTCTTGGTAGTAAGTCCATTAGGTCAGATAAAGTAAAACTGACAAATGATCTTGAAAATGACCTTCATGAAATGGCTTGTAAATTTTAACACCTCCAAAACAAAACTATCTTTATAGTCATCATAGAGAACTATTTTTGCCTACCATCATTGCTAACCTCCAGAAGAGCAATTCATTGCACCTTCTTGGTCTCATGAAGTGGAGGGATTATATTGAATGAATTTCAAGTGCTACTGCCAGGAAAGTGGGTTCACTGTGTCAGGCCAGACAAACTTTCTTGCCAGGGTCCATCTTGCATATTTATAAATCTACCTTTCATCCATGCATTGAATATTGCTGCCATGTCTTGCTTTGGTGCTCCTGCTATATATCTTGGAATATAAGGTCTCAAGAAAATTAATCTGAGTGAAGGGGATATGCTTTTCTTAAATAGGATGAAAAGAGCCTTGCTTACCATGAAGTCCTTCTTGGCCAAGTTGTAAAACATGCTGGATCAAACATTAGTTTCTCCTACAAATGGGGATGCAGATTGAAGCCTTGCTTGAGGATAGATTTTCTTTACTTAGATTTCTTGAATGTTGCAGACAGATCGACGTAATACACACTGTTTAATCAATAAAAGTGGGGCATCTATTTAAAATACGAGTATCCACTATAATAACGTTTGAAGTAATAAAAATGTCAGATTAAAAATAAATTCATTAATTCTTTAGAAAATACTGTTTTCATTCACTTTCTAAAAATATTAATTGTTAGAAAGTGAATGAAAGTCCCAATAGTCATTAAAATTTATCCCCTTTTCTTTAATTTAAAATTTTATTATTTTCTATAATATAATTTGTATTATTTTATTTTCTCTAATGTGCCATGTCCCTTCAGGATATGGGTAATAATGGCTCTTCACAACTTCCTGTCTTTGGTTGTTCTAAGTAACTTTTGACTCCTTACCATCCTTGTCCTGCCATCCCTTCACGCAAATTCATTAAGTGGGTCACTTACTGTTTCCCTCTGCTACTCTTGCCTTTGATATATCCTGTGAGTGTTAAATTCTCTAGGCCTTTTCTCTTCATCACCTGTCCCAGAAATTTCTCTTTCTGATTGTAAGCAAAAGTGTCCTTGTAGTTTTGATTTTCCTTAAAATTTCCTTGTTGCTTGCATGTCAGGTCCATGATATTCTCAGTATTCAGTGGTAGAATCGCACTATTCTTAAACATAATACACCACAAACACACACACACACACACAAGTTTATTTTCAGTGTGTAACAATTAAGGGGCAGTGTGCATTGTGCAGTGTGCAAAAAGCTAACTACGAAGCAGTCCTCTTCTTTCCCTCTCTCTTCACACAAGTTGGTGAAGGAGGGTGTGATGAACTACAAAGAGAACTGCTTCTTTGGGTAACACAGTTCACAGTAAGAACTAAATTGTATCGAATCTCAGCACAACCCAAGTAGAAGGATGGACAGCTTTACCTTATTGTGCTCTGGAAACTTTTGCAGTAAAAAAAAAATTTGGTTGTAAATATGTAACATTTATGAGGATAAAATACAGGATTAGAAGTTTATCCCTTGTTTTACCTTCTAAAGTCTTCTCATTTTTTTTCACTCCTAGTAACCCCTTGCTCCTTAGTGGCATTATGTTATACTCCGTGCTAAGGGAATAAATACTTAACACCAGGTGGATAATAGAAGAAAGGTTTATTGTACACAACCAGTACAATATGAAATACGGTACAGTTATACACACAGGTCAATCTAGTAGTGAGTGCCACTAAGTGGAAGGTCAGACGTGCTTGCATCTTCTCGCACACTCTTTCCTGAGTCTCTCGTAGACAGCTGACTTTATAGTTACTTACTATCTATAGTGTAATCATTCATGGGATTGACTGGTTATTCCATTACATCACATTATCACCTTGCTTGGGATGAAATGATAAAAAAGAAAGAAAAGAAACATATTTTATTCATACTATGAAAAGTTGATGTCTCTATTTAAGCAATTTTGCAATTGTATAGCTTATATTTTCTACTTAAGTAATGTTGAGATTTTTATCTAAGCATTTAACTCTTTTACATGTAAGAAAGAATTTTGATTTTTAAGTCATTAACAGTAACGATATGCAAAAAATATAACATGAAGCAAAAATTAAAAAAATGTTTTTGTAGCTTGATCTCCTCTACTTACTGAAATATTCTGTTATAGTAATATGAGCAAGGGCAGATTATGACCTTTTGAGGCCTCTAGTCTACTGTAATTATAGCACCCTCTCTTACCCAGGGGAGCTATCCTCAAACTTGCCTGCATCCATCTTGAATATTTTTAACCCATGATATATTTTAGTTACATTTTCATAGCTTGAAGTAAATGTATTACAAATTCTTTAAATAAATTAGAATAGCTGTCTTTTGTTTGCCAATAAAAATATTCTTTAAGAAATATTTTATTATTTATTGCAAACCAAATTAACACACATTTCAACACAACTGTAGTAAAAAAAAACAGATTTTTTATAGTAAAGTTTGAAGAGCCCAGTTTATGCAAGTTTAATAGATAATCCTGTCCTGAATATGAGACATGTTCACTTATTGAAGGTAATCACTGCCTCCTGTTACTATGACAACAGAATATCCTATTCCTAAGTGGAGATAACTAAATACAATAACGTTTTGTATTATAGACTATATAATCCACTTGTTAACAATGACAATAAAATACCTGTGATATTCATTAAAATTTATCACAATTTATCTAATTTTTCAGCCATCTTTGAAACTGCTGGACAATACATTTGATCCAAACAAGCAAATATCTGGTCCCCACGGTCTTCTTTCACCTGTGTGGGTCAAACAAGAACGTTCTGAAGAGAACCAAATCCATCAACCCCCAACACCTGTTTCATACCCGGCCGATGACCGATCAATCACCATGACTCCTGTAAGCAGCTGCCTCAGTGTTTCCTCTGATGTGGGCAATCCAGTACCTCCACCACCACCACCACTTCCACCTCCTCCTCCATCTACTGCCCCACCCAGTGCACCTGCACCTCCACCACCACCACCTCCTCCTCCACCCCCTCCTGGTCTACCTCAGTTTTCCCCTACCATAAACTCAAGCTGCGAATCTCCGCAGAAGGATCTGGGTGCCGCCAACCGCAACACGAACGTTTCCTGCTTGAGTAACAATAATGTCAAAATGCAGAATGGTTACTCTGTGCCCCTTGATTTCCCAACACTGGGAGATGAGGACCGGCACATTACCATCAGTCGTAAGTGCCTGCGAACTTTGATGTCTCTTGTGTCGTGCCCAGTGTGCCAAGCTCCAGTTAACCACCAAGAGACAATCCAGGGCTTCAAAGCTGGCACCTTGTTCTGCTTGAACCTCTTCTGTTACAATGGCCACAATATTCAACCTCGCTGGTAATAATCGGATGTCAGATCTATTTTTTTATATCATCCTTGGTTCAATGTCAGAAAAAATATTTCCAGAGTTTAATAAAAATGAAAACAAAAAAATAATCAGATTATGACATTGAAACAAGATTTTCAGCACTTTTGACAGCATTAATATTAATATAAAATTTTAAACAAAATGAAGTTTAAAACTAATTATGGTGACACTATATTTATTCTACAGATCTTGTTCTCTCTTTCTCTGTCCATCCCAATGGATGTTAATGGTTCCTTTCATTGGAGGACAAGATATTTATGTGTGATTGAACTTTTTAAATTAGCAATGATTTGTGAGATTGAGTTCCTAACCACAGTTCTTATGGCAATTTTCTAAGTGTAGCTTAGATTTGGCACAAGGCTGAAAGTATGGGACACCCACTGAGGATTGAACTCACTACTCAGTCATAAGTGTTCTAGCAAGAACAAGCTTGCTAACCATTACACCACACCAAGGTGTCCAAACCACAGTTCTTATGGTAGCTCAATTTCATAAAATATATCAGAACAATGACCTTTGAACAGGAAATATTCCAGAAAAAAGTGTTTTTAGTTTTACTTAGGCATCTCTTTCTTTCTATCACTTTTTTTTTTCACAATCCATCCTTTCACTAGGGAATTGATACGTGTGCTCTGGAGTGAAGATACAGGCTGATCCTTGATAGACACTGCTTGCCACACATGACAATTGATGACCACTGGATTGTGCCAGGGTTGGAGCTTATTTGTGTTGCTTCCTATGTTCTTGTGTTGCTTCCTTAAGCTCTGCAGTATCCCACCTTATCTCTGGATGGTCCTCCACTGTTTATGACTGAGGGCCAATATCTCCCATGTTGATAGGTCAGTGTCAGCTTTCCTAAGCTTCTTTTTCAGAACATTTTTCTCACTGACCTTCTTTATAGATGCCACTAGAGAGCTGACCAGACATAAAATCAGATGTAGATCATTTCAATGAAAGATCATTCTAATGAAATTATTTCTTATAGCAGGCTATGTTGTTCTTTGAAAGCATGCTATGTCAGATTGAGTATCATGTTTCAATAAGATTGCAGTTCTTTTATCTCTTAGAATATTTCTTTTACTTTCAACACTTGGAATTTTAAAACGGTTACCCATATTCTAGTGTTTTGGTAGAAAGAAAAAGTAATTTTAAAGCAAAAATAAAAGAAAATCCTAATGAAAACAAGAAGTAAATAAACATAAATACCTTACAAAGAAATTATATTGATAGCACAATTAAAATCCTATTCACAATAACAATCTACACTCCTTTTCTTTCTCCTGAATGAAATAGGTTTGGGTATTAGACAACAGCTGTTAGCTGAAAAATTATAAATTATTTTTAAAGTATTTTTTCAACCTTCAAATAAATTATTAATGCTGTCAAAAGATTTTTTAAAAATTTCCAATGTATAAAATAATCCGGCTATTGCCCTAATACAAGAAAATTTTAAATTACTTAATTATCTCAAATGGTTTTTATAGGGCCCATTTGGCAAAAATGTTTGGGTTAGAAAAATGCAAAACTTTGCATCTTTTCTCCTAATGAGAAAATGGTTGGTAACGTGTCTAGACTGAAATGAACTAATTCCAATGTTGGAATTTCAAGGACTTTTCGTTGTTTATTTTTTCTTTATTATTTTAGTTTCTTTTTTTTGCTTATTTTTTTTTTTTTTAATTTCATTTTATTTTTTTATTTTTTTTAACAGAAACTGTGATAATAAATAATAATATTATGCTTGGATGATTTTGATTTGTATAAATGCAAAATATGCCTTCCCTTTGTTGTAAAATACATCCATTCAGTAAATTCAGCCTTGTTGTAAAATACATCCATTCAGTAAATTTTAGAGTTTGGTTTTTTCTATACAAGCAGGAAGATACCACAATTATTTCATAATCTGTTATTAAACTGTATTTGTGTGATTTTGGCTAACATAGACTCAAGGTTGCATTTCTTTAGTTCTCACTCAAGATCAAAAGCTTGTAATACAAATATATAAACCACTTACACAAATAGTTTGTTATATTCTGTACTAAGGGAATAAATACTTAACACCAGGTGGATAATAGAAGAATTATGACTGGTTATTCCATTACATCATAGTTACCACATTTCCTAATATATTTGGCATGGATTTTTTTGAAAGAAAAATTCTTCTGAAAATCACCCTGCATCTTCTACCCTGATGGTTAGGTTATCAGAATGAAAAATATATGATTAAAAATGATTAAGCTATGATTACAAATCAAAATGATATATAAGCCTAGATGAATCATTAATTGAATATTATTTTTTCCTAAATACTCCTTGCTAAATTATAGGTGGTTGTTTAATGCCAGAACAGGTTTCATAGTGGACCATGCAATATTTGTTAAACAAAGTTTATTTTGATAAAGGGTCGCATTTCTACTGAACTGTGTTTTATGTTTTATGAGGTAAAAAAAAGTTCAGAAAATTTTACAAGTGTAGGGGATTATCTTAACATCAACTTTCCACTGTCTTCTTCAAAATAGTCCCTATGGATATAGCAGCCATTTTTCTGATATTCTTCACAATTGCTGGAAGGCAAAAGGCTGTATGGCATTCAATTCACACATACAATTGTTCAAATAACCCTAACTTTTGGATAGTGTCTTGTATGCAATTATTAATAATATATAACCAAAAATTCGAAACATAGATTCATAGTTATCATGTTTGTCTTGTAAGTTATTGTTAGTGAGTTTATTTTTCACATGGTGCTCCATGAATGTTGCTATATATCATTAGAAATTCAAGCAGTATAAAAATTCAAAGCAAGGGAAATAACTCACATTTTATTTGAATAAATAATATGGTGACGCTATTTAAGGGAGATAAGTCATGAAAAAAATTTCACACGACTATGTTTTTATTTTTAGATATTTGCTATAGCTACCTTAGTACAATACAAGACCTAACATGATAAATTGAGGCAGGAAAATTTTGCTGCGCCAATCTGCCAAGTGGAAAGTGTCTTCCTAGTTAAAAAATCAGTATTTAAGGTCCAAACTCTGACCTGTAACCTCTGGCAAATATTTAGGCCCAACATCACAAGCAGATCCCAGATCAAGTAAATTTTTTAAAAAATGTCCCTTTCATTTACTGCTCTCTCTCCTTAATAATGTTTTTGTTTTTCTTATATTATTTCACATTCAGTAGCCTCCTTGCATCTTAGGAACTTTATTGCCTTGGTTGGGGTGAAATGATTAAAAGAAAAATCAAAATTTCACCTCATTCATCCAACACTTCCAACTTTGCTTTGTCAAATTATAACTTTTTCTGATCTGTACTTCATTTTTTTTTTGATGGGGACTAATACATCAGTTATGAAGAAGTTAAAAAGGAAGATTTTTTTTTTTTTACTTCAAAACTCTACATGTTTTATGCCTGAGGCATTTATAACTTCCTTTCTTGATGAGATTATATCATCAAAAATGAAGAAATTATTATTTTGATTGAATTTGTAAGTGTTCATTAAATGTGAGTCATTTACACAGGCCTCCAAAAAAAAAAACTTTTTAGAAATAGTGTATTGGATGTTTTGTCTACTTTCTAACTATTTTGGGTGTGCTGAATCTAAAAATAACATCCATTTCCCACTATTAGCTTTAGTTTTATAACTCTATGTCTATTCTCTATGTAATTCAAGTTTCTATCACAAATGTGATTATATCCAAGGATTTTATATTGTTTCCATTAACTTAAAACAATTACACTTTAATTATCATCATGAATTGTTTTAATGTAAAAAAAAACCAGGTGTTTGAGAATTGAATAATATTCATGGTTTTTTGCAGGGCAAAATTCAGAATTAATTGGAACATTATGGGAAACTTTGCTAATAAACAATTTTCCATCATTTCCTTTTTAAATGCTCAAGTTCTCTACTGCAAAATATGGAGCTAACCAGTAAAAATGGAATTGTTTTTTTTTTTGGACTCAGTGTTTCAAAATTAGCTGAAGTAAAAATATAAATTGGCTTGCACTGAAACATGTATAGGCCAGTATTATATATCTTAATGAAAAGGTTAACAGGACCTTCTTTTGAACCTAATAAAATTTGGGTTTCAAAAATATGCCTAGTTTTAATATAAGCAGTTTCTTTATTTTTTATAGTGATTTGATAAACAAGAAGCATTCTTCTTGTACACTCATTAAACTGCTAATCCAGAACCTCTGATTAATTTCCATAATAATCATTGGCAATGTTTCTGATTGACTCGTTGCAAGTCAACTTTATTATGAGTGAATATAATTATCTCATCATCATTACTGTGTTTTTTTGTTGAGGCAGGGCCAGGATTTATCTCACAAAAATCAAGGTGGGTCCTGCATAACAGAGGATCTCAGTTTACCTCTCCACATATGCCTATCACTAGCAGAAAACTTACTGAGATGTTATAATGATTTGAGGCAAAGTTTTGCAAGGCTGGATGCTCTTCCTGATACCCAGCTCAGATACTCACGGCACATATTCAAGTACACTGAGTACATTGAGACACCATCTCTAGGAAGGTTGTCAATTAAGGTTTGAAACCCAATCCTAGCCTTTTGGGGATTTGTGTAAAGGGACATTAGTCAAATATTTCACAGTAGTATCTTTATGCTAGATATCGCCAAACTTGGTTCTCTTGGAGAACACATCCATCTGCCAAAGAGAGCAGCGCTAAGCAACCAGTCTGATGCAGACAGTGCTCAGCAACTACAATCCACCAACCTGCTGACACTGGCTTCACTATATCCCTGGCAAGGGGAATTAAAGGTTGGTAAGACTTGCTCAAGGTCTCAGCCTAACCTAGTGGATGAAGGAAATCAGTTTACTTCCCCATTGTTGACCTGCAATCAACTGATCGGTCTCACACTATTACCCAAACTAGTACAACTAAACATTGATATAACAATTTACAAATGAATACATTGAAAGACCAAAAGGACTTGCTTATTAGTGACAAGTATATCCGAACTTTTTCATCATCTGTACTTTTTTCTTTTTCCCCCTCTTCTGTCAAAGCTTGCTCATGAAATTGATATTTTCAGTACTGATAGAGATTTTACAAGTATCCTTAAATGTAGATCAACAGAAAATACACATACTTATAAAGCTTAGTGTCTGACATAATGCTACATTAGAAGTGAAGAAGGATAGTGTTGCACCAATTTTATAAAAGGTGGTCAACCTCCCTACCTAACAAAAACAATCAGCACTTAAAAATACCCAACTACTTCAGCCACCAAACAGACCATGCCAATATTTACTAAGTCTAAAATAAGATCACAGTAATAAAGCTCCTTGTCAGGACTAAATTTCCCAATAATAGCTTGTGATATGTGTGGGTGTCTATACGAGGAAGTACTGAAAAGTTCTCATCTCAACCCAACATTAGAATTTTTAAAACAAATATTATGCCAAGCTACTACAAGATCGAAAGAAAACCTAGGAAAAATATCTAAGAATGACAGAAAGTCCTTGGAAACAAAGTTACTTATGCAAAATATCATTTAATAACAAAAACTTGTAAATAGTACAACACTCTCAAAACACATATGGAATCTCAAAAACACAAACAGGAAAAAACAACATAAATAACATGGAAAAAACGTCAGCTTACAATACCTCAAAACAATGTAACCTTTCCCAAGAGTTATGTTTCATTTTGTCACTGGCTTCAGCCCCTTGGACTTCAATGCTACTTCATAGATGGTATCAACAGAAGATGTTTTCTTTTTCTTATTTGTTTTATTAGAGGAGAGGAACAGACATGGTAGCATCAATTCTAGGAAGTAGTGAGAGGAAGAACTTCAAGATGATGCATGCCTGCTCATTGGCTTAGTGTCCCTCCACATGCAGTCTTAGCTTGTCTATTGAACCTGGGTGTAGGAAAGTATTCTGACCATCCTGATCCTACCTCTGCATTCTGTAACAAAAGGCCTAAGTGC
Source organism: Acanthosepion pharaonis (assembly GCA_903632075.3). Taxonomy (NCBI): domain Eukaryota; kingdom Metazoa; phylum Mollusca; class Cephalopoda; order Sepiida; family Sepiidae; genus Acanthosepion; species Acanthosepion pharaonis. Next base: position 98,833 of record CAHIKZ030001601.1, read on the forward strand.
CACTCAAAGTAGATGGTTACTGAATGGGGATGTAAGAGTATATAGGATGTTACATATGAGAATATGTAGAATAAGCAGTTAACCCCTGACTTGAAAGGGGTTATGGTTATAGTGATCAGGGAAGCATTGCAACAGTTCTGTAGAAGAAGCTTTCTGAGAGGAACTTATTCCTTAGCAATGGAATATGAAGGAAATGAGAAACTCATTTCAGTGTACGTGGCATGGTGGGTCCTTGTTTTTAAAGTGTGACCAAGGAATGTAATCTACCATGAAAACAACGAGAGGCTAGCAATGTTCTGTTTGTGAGAAATGGAATGAAGGGTGGAAGGCAATCCATCACACACAAGTCGGTGCCAATGCTTTTGAACTCAATCAAAGTTGGAAGGTGAGGATTGGGCAGCTGCGTCCCAGATGTAGCAGAAATACTCCATCTTTCTTTCTGTCTTGGGCTACATTTCATCAAGTCAGATAACTTTGAAACCTCACAAACAAACTCAGCATCCCCCAGAATGAGGTTAGATGGAAGTTAACAAAAGGGTTACGGATTTACTCAGTCCCTTGATACTCTACCAAGCATTTGTAGGCAGGGGACATGCAAGCTATTACAGAGCATAACATGTGCTAAATTACTAACAGAGGAACAAGTAGGATTTTAATATGAACGTTTCACTAATTGTGGTGGTGTTATTGTCATTTTATTTCTGCTATCATGAACCACCAACTTAAGTTCACCTCCTGCTTGGTTCATACTTCTCTCCAGTTTTTTGAACAGGAGTAGAAGTTTATCCCTTGTTTCTTGTTTAGGATTGGGTTTCTGATTCCTTCTAAAGTCTTCTTATTTTCTTTCACCCCCAGTAACCCTTTGCATGTTAGTGGCATGATGGAGAGAAATGATAAAAGAAAAAACAAAAACTTTAAATATCCAAAGATAAGTATAAAATTACCCTCGCTTTTGCCATAACATATCTGTGTTATAACTGCAGATAATTTTTGACTTTCTTTGCATTTGATGTAGCAGAAATACTCTATCTTTCTTTCTGTTTTTGTCTACATTTCATCAAGTCAGATAACTTTGAAACCTCACAGACAATAAAATTCATTTACTTCAGTCTTCTTATCACAGGCCTTTAAGCTGCATGTGAAATATTTGTATGACATATTTTCTGTAGAGGAATTATTAGAAATCTTAGTTGAAATAATGCACAATGTGTGTTTATTACTATTTGTATTAACAAGACATTCATTTCAGCATCATGATTAAGTGCTGGAAATATATAGCAAATTGCATGGGTGATTGGTCCAACTTAACAAGAAGGTGATGTGTAATAACTATCCTGACCCCACTGGATCGATGTACTCTACAAGACCGGCCGTTGGTCCTGGTCCAGTAATACAAGTTCAATCAAAGTCTTCAGTTCACAATGTTGATTCAATTTCACTTTACAGCCATGTTGTGATTTTTTGATCCTGGATTGTAGATCCCAGAAGATTCAGCTGATCTATCTGCAAGTTCATTGGAGTGAGAACCAGACTAAGCAGAAAAATCAAATGCGAACAAGTCGATTCAAGTTCAAAGAAACATTTATGTATATGTATATAAGGAAGAAATTGGTACAAAAAGAATATTGCTTCTTTTACAAGTAGTGTATATGAAATAAAGTCCAGAAAAAAAAACGAGTATTGCAAATAATTCTGAAAGGAGAGAAGTAGTTTTTGTGTTCACTCTTTTTGTTCTTAGTAGTTGCTGTAATTATTTCACTATCAGGGTATAAGGGTGGGGGTCACTAGCAGTATTGTGTTAGTATTGCAGATAACATGAGTTCACTTCCTCCCTTATTACAGCAGCAAGTAGACGCTTTCACTGCTTATCTCCCTCTTTCTGGTTGACTGCTTGTCATCTCACTTCACCCAGCTCCAAGTGACTTTGACTCTGACTTTGTGTCTTCGCACAAACACATGCTTAAATAAACATGGTGGTAGCAAAAAAACCCTGGGGTGTTGGTAAACTTAGAATACAACCTAATTACTAACCTCTCCCACTTCATGATTAGATGAACAGTCTCTTCCTCTCAATTGGTATTCCATAGTTCATATAAACACTATTGTTTTGACATTTTATATTAATAATTCTGAAAAAGCACAGATTCTCTGGCAAAAACTTCACCACAGATTATTTTTCTCATCTATAAACAAAATTCTATATTACTATAATTATTAATATTTCAAGAGTGACCATTATTCTCTGCGGCAGATGTGCTTTTTTCTGTATTTTTATATATTAAAAAGAAAGTGTCTAAACTATGTCTACCTAAGGTGGTAAAAAAAAAAGAAAGCTTTTATGTTTTGCTTTCATTATTCACTGACAAACATTGCCATAGTCAATCAATCAGTTAAATTCTATATGTCATACACACTTGGGCAACTATGTCTCTTTTGATCCATGACTGACTAGGCAGATTTTCCTGCAGTAGGTTGCCATTTATTTCTGCAGTAGACTGGTTGCCAACCAAGGCTATAGAACCCAGTCTCTCCTGCTATTCAACCCATAGTTGGAGGGAGAAGAGATGGATTTATATCTTTCCCAAGAGTATTTTTGCGAAAGCGAATGTAAATAACCTGACTGGAATTCAAACTTGCCTCTCTGATTTCTCATTCCGAGCAGCTCTCTCCATTACACCACAATGGACATCAAGAAATGGAAAAAATATTTCAATAGCTGGTTATCCATTTTGCTTTTATAAAAGAGATTAAATTAAATTTGATCCATCTATAAATCTTCTACAACCTCAATATTGTTGCCATGGTAAATAAGTAAAGCAGTTTGAAATTTCAACAACAAAAGGTCCAAATAGTGATTAATTAATTTTGAGCAATTTACTTAAACTAGTGGCGATAAGTAAGTTGCTATAAATGAAAACATTTAAAACTGACAAACTTTCCATTTCCTTTTCAGTGAGGCAGAAATTAAATGCATGAGAGTGTTATCACCTCCTCTATCTACATTTTGTTTGTTTTGTTTTATAGCATATTAACCTCAATAGGTTATTTAATGTCGACAAGATAGAATATATATTTAGAATAGATAGATAGAATATATATTTTACAATGAATAGAATATGTATTCTTTATAAGAAATCAGTTTGTAGATCAAGTTTCATTGACATATTTTTGTAAAGAGGGTTTTTGTCAAGTTTCAAATGTATTACTTTTAATATTTTTTTCAAAAAATGGATTGCTGGTATTTTTTTACTTCAAAAATGTATTGCTGGTAATATATTTTTTCTCTCCCAAAATGTATTGCTGGTATTTTTACTATAAAAACCTATTTTTACATTTTCATAACATTTTGACCCCAGTTAGTGGGGGGGGGGGTGTAAATATTTGCCCATAGCTAGGACCCTAACAGGTGCTACCACCTCAGGTCAAAGTGAACCTGGGAACAACAATTAAGAGGTGGTTCTACACACCTCAAAATCTCCTGATCAGAGGCCTTGCTGCCAGATGTAGTTTCTCGTCATATCCAGGACACCTCATTGGAGGAAAAGGTCTTACAGAGGTGCAGTTGACATATTCTGAAGCCCCAGCCAAAAGGATGGTCTTCTCCTTCTTTCTTTCTTGCTATATATGCTTTCTTTTTTTCACTAAAATCAAACAGGATCTCATATCTTTTTATTCCATCTTTACTTGAAATGAAGATGGAACAATCCATTATTTATTTGCAGCAATGGCAGGGTGGGAAATAAGTAGGTACTCACTATAAGACTTGTTTTTATACATTAATTTCTAACAACACATATATAAAGCCTCAGCATCCCCCAGAGTGAGGTTAGCTGGAAGTAAACAAAAGGGTTAGGGATTTACTCAGTCCCTTGATACTCTACCAAGCATTTGTAGGCAGGGGACATACAAGCTATTACAGAGCATAACATGTGCTAAATTACTAACAGAGGAACAAGCAGGATTTTAATATGAACGTTTCACTAATTGTGGTGGTGTTATTGTCATTTTATTTCTGCTATCATGAACCACCAACCTAGGTTTACTTATCGCCTGGTTCACCTTCCTCCCCAGTCTTTTGAACAGGAGTAGAAGTTTATTCCTTGTTTCTTGTTAAGGATTGGGTTTCTGGTTCCTTCTAAAGTCTTCTCATTTTCTTTCATCCTTAGTAACCCTTTGCATCTTAGTGGCATTATGGAGAGAAACAATAAAATAAAAAACAAAAACTTTAAATATCCGAAGATAAGTAAAAAAAAATTACCCTCACTTTCACCATAGCATATCTGTGTTATAAGTGCAGATAATTTTTGACTTTCTTTGCATTTGATGCAGTAACCACTTCCTTCTGATCAAATTTAAAATGCATTTTTCTCAAGAGGTACATATTCCTTCCTTGTATAACATACAAGGCATATATACTTCTTGTCAGTCAGTTATGTGCCATACATGATACACGCTTATGTGATCATGTATCTTTTGATATATGACTGACGAGGCAGATTTTTTCCTGCAGTAGGTTGCCATTTCTTTCTGCAGTAGACCAGTTGCCATCTATAGAACCTGGTCTGTCCTGCTATTTACCCATAGCTGGTGGGAGGGAGAAGAAAAGAATTTATACCTTTCCTAAGGGTATTAGCACATAAGTGAATGTAATGGATTTGACTGGAATTCAAACTTGGCTCTTCAAGTTTCAATCCGAGCCGCTATCCATTACTCCACTGTACCTCCCCATTTCTTGAGAGTACCAAAAGTCAGTATTTCGTATGTTCCTGCATCCCTACACATACAAACACTTAGAAAGTGAGTTTATTTTAGCTTTGCTTGACTTCTGTTTAACCATAAATCATTAGACAATTATTTGGTAACAATCAATTTATGTCATAGTTTTTGGCTTCTTTTTCATGACTATACATGGCTAGTGTAATGGATATCAGTGTAGAAATAGGTGTCAGTGTACCAAGTTCAAATTTTGGGTTCGTCTGTTGCATTCACTTTCACACTAATACCTTTGAAAACAGCATGAAATCTGTCTCTTTTCCCCACCCCCTAGTTATGAGTTAAATAACAGAGTAGACTGGTTTCTCTAGCCTTGAGCAGCAACCAATTTAAAAAAAAGAGAAAATCTCCAAAGTTCCAAACTGTGGAGAAAGCAATGGGAAAACCACTTCACTATCTTTCCTATAAATACATGGCAATTTCCAGTTAATAAAGAAAAAAATTGTGGAAAGTCATGATTGCTTATATCTTGAAAGCAAATGACCTTAACATTTTTTTCTTTTACAAAAACAGTGCTTTAAGGCCAAATTATTGTTTATTTTGCCTGTGTTTGCAATCCATGATTTATTAAGCAAATATGTCAAACACATCATTCACTCTAATGATTACATAATTTAGTATGTCATTCTGGTTGGAGTCAAGGTGGGAAATGAAACAATAATCATGCTGTTAATTTAATGCAGTACAAATAATGCACTGTTTTATCTTTATTATTTTTTATTGTTACCCACTGGTCTTACCACTACTTTATTGCTTAAATTTAATAATTTTCTGCACTAACAAAGTTAATGTAAAAATCTTTTGTTTTGAATTAAGCAGTTTTTTTTCCAAAATTTATTTTAGTAAGTTTCAACTGTCAATCTGTATATTTTGCATTGAAAATAAAGAGAAAATGATTGTCTATGGTAAGGAATTAAAAAAAAGTGTTACTGACAGAAGAGTGCTATTATATGTATAACTCACAAGTAGACATTAAAAAATGATTGTATTATTTATTTCTCTCTAAGATCAGAGTACCTGTGTACTCAATCTTGAAGCAAAGTATCACACCCCAGCCACTTTCTGGGATCAGTATACTATCTTTGCACTTGACTTAAGATCAATGGTATTTGTATGCTTTGTTAAAATTTCTATTCACATATAAAAGGAAAATTACATATACGTATATTGCATTTTATATATGCAAATGTTTTCACTAAATGCCTTAAACAGTCCTGAGAATCCCCTAAATATCAGAGATAGTTTGCTTACCTCATTACTGAAGATTTTGATCATATTGGCGTTCTTCAAACTGGTAATCATGCCAGATTATATGCTGTTTCTCTGAAATTGTAACTAAAGTCTGCTCAGCAGAGTTTCAGTATAAACTATAGTTTTTCTGTGTGTGTATTGAAGAAACACAAATGTGCTTGATGAGGTGTCTGCAACAGGAATTAGGTAGCCACCCTAACAAACAGCTATATATATATATATATGTGTATATATTTAAATGCCTTAAACAGTCCTGTACAACAATCCCCTAAATATGATAGATAGTTTGCTTACTTCATTCACTGTTTTTTCTTGTACCTGGAACCTGCACCATAGTTGACAGATATTTGTTTGTACTTAAATTTTTTGTACCACCAAAAGAAAATTCCTCTGATTCATGATGTCATCATCAAATGCTTTCTTAAAATCTGCAATTTTAAATGAAGAGGAAAATTGTTGAATCATTAAAACACAGTCCAACAAAATACATCATGAAGGTTAAAAATAAATATACTATGGTCAGCTCCAGTGGGGGGGGGGTCATCTTCCGAGACAGCACCTTTCTCATTGTACTGAAAGGGGAAGATCATGGACAATTCCTGCTGACAGAAAAGTCCCAATGATGAATTACTGTGGGATTTAAGCAAATTTTATCTCCAATCCCATGTATACATGGGATTCCCATTTAAAACATCATCTTGAATCATCTTACCATTCAAGTTTTGTACAGATTGATACCTAAAAAAGCGCTTAAAATCCCAAAATATGGCTTCACAGTGTGTCTGCTGTTTGCAAGTTCACAAAGTCTATATTTTATTCACTTTGTGCAAACCATTCAAATTTCCAGAAATTTGTAGGTATATTTGCAAAGAGTAGTTAAATGTACAATGTAACAAAATTCTGTTTGATCACTTTCTTAAAGAATATATACTGATCCTGAAAGTTATTGTTTGTGAGTTCAATTTCTATCAAGTAGGTCAGAAATTTTGCTTAGTGTCACACTTGACCTTGTTTAAGCAAATTTTTGTCAATTTCACAAATGGTAAAAATCCCATAATACCCTTCTGACCTGATTCAATTCATCTCTTTGTCCAAGTTTACCTGCCATTAAAAACCTCAATAGATAATTGCTTTCCAAAATATTCATCTTTTATTTGGTATTCAGTAAAAGAGAATTATTTTGTTTCTCTCTCTGTCTCCTTCTCTCTCCCTCTCTCCCTGCTTACACCACTGTGTATTTTCTGTACAGATATGAGTGTGACTATGTGATCATAGAAATATTATTCATTGTTCACTTTTAATGACTTTCAAGAACTACAAGGAAATGTATACTTACAATCAGAAAGAGACAACTGAAATTTCTGGAACTCATAATGCAGAAAGGGCAAGAGGTGAAATCAAGAGAAGAAATGAGAAACAGTAAATAATGTACTTGATTTTATGTGAATGGATGGCAGAACAGGGACAAAAATTATTTAGAACAACAAAAGACAGGAAGCTGTGAAGAGCCATGGTCGCCCACTTCTGAAAGAACTAGGCATATAACAGAAGAATGAACTTAAAATATACTTGCAGGCTTATCATTAATTTTGGCTAATATTTTTTCAACTTAATTTCAATTGTTTATGATTGTGACTTCTCAGATCATAATTTAATAGCTGTTAGTAAAGATATTTGAGTATGAATCTCACCTGAGGCTTATTCTGTATTTTTGATCTGCAATGTTTACTAGTGACTGAAAAATGATGGTCTTGTCAGTTGCAATAAAAAGCAACTGAAATTAAAATGAAAAATACTATTAAAAAATTAATAACTGACGATGCTTTATCAAATATTAAATTAAAGATAATATTACTTGCAGGTTTGTTGGATTGTTGCCAATTTTTGGAACTGTGTATGACTGAGTTATTTGCAAATTTATGAAAGCTTGATTGATTTGTTTTTTACATCTTGTGGTTTATTTAAATTCAAAACATAATTTTTGTATTGTAAGAATAATTCATTATGGTATTAGCAATGTTTTAAAGACAACAATATTTTTTTCAGATGAAACTCTTACTATTTAACACTTATTTTGTCTGGGAGAAGTGATAGATTCATACCTTTCCCAAGGGTATTTGTGCAGTCAATGTAACAAACTTGACTGGAATTTGAACTTAGATCTCCAATTTCATATTTTGAGTTGCCATCCATTACACCACCTGTGCATCCAACTTTTATGAAGGAATGGTAGATTTAAGTTTTCCATGTAAAATATCATTTTCTTTTAAATTTGTTGAATTTTATAAGAGTCATTAATATTTTCTCTCCTTCTCTCTCTCTATCTGTGGCAATGTTCAGAACATGGGCAATCATGGTTCTCCACAATTTCCTGTCTTTTGTTACTCACAGCAATACTTTCCTCTTTATAATTCTGTAGAAGCTATTATTACACGACCTGTTTGGCCAGATGGACATGCATCAGAAACCAAAACAAGCACAGGGAAGACTCTCTCTCTCCTTCTCCACCCTCTTTCTCTCTTTCTCTGTCCCCCCTCTCTCTTTCTCTCCATAGGGATGACATGTGTCTTGTTCTCTCTCCACGGAACTTCTTAATCCCGTTGGATCACGTGTCACATAAACACATCTCACTAAATAATATCTTACCCAAACAACTAGTAAACCCGTCCCAACCCTATCCGTCTCACTCTCTCTTTTGATAGTATGTGCGTTTACATACATACTAGTATCCTCATCTTGATTGTTATACTCACAACATTTCGATCATGGTACCTTTCGGACCTTCTTCATATGTCGGTTATAATTTCGAAATTTTGAACTAAACTCCTGTAGAATCAGATTCCTACATTTTTTTTAAATCTTAAATTTTGTGCAAGTTAAACACATAGAGGCTCCCAACCAGATATAACAACTGATGTATTTTGATTGGTTGTAAAATATTAATTAGGTGTCGTCAACTACGTCCGAAGGTACCAACCCAAATTTTGACCTCTAGTTGACGCCATAAAATGTAAACATGTTTACGAGCCTCCCCACGTGACCAAGAGAACTAATAAAAACGAAACTTCGACGCGACTTGGTCAGTGGGCACTTAAAATATTGAACCAATTCACTTGACTTCATTGGAAATCAACACAGCAAAGGAGACGAACTTTATCTTCAATACAACAACAAACTTTGTCAACCATCTCCAGGCTTAACGCTCACTCCCACAAAATATTCCATTCCACAAGAATCTCTGGTTAATGAGCGATAACTCTATAACAATCAGTGAGTCAAGACAATACTTTTTTCTATTTATTACACAAAAAAACATCTGTTTAATTTTCCTATAAAAACAAATATAGCTAACTAAACTTTGTCATTTTCACACGTACAGTACAGTAACTCAAATTCTTTCAGTAACACACACACCAAAGAACTCTATTGTGTTTATCAACTTTTGCACTATATATTATGTATTTGTTGTGTTTATAAAAAATATTTATTGTTGAACAAATTCACAATTTCTTCTACTTGATTATTTTTCTTGTTGTTGTCTTTGTTACATTTGATATTGTAAAAATTGTAGAGAGTCAGTTTTTATTTCTATTTATAACCAATACAAATTGGCTGACCCACTATACTCCTCATTCAGGCCACAGAAGTAGATTGTTCTTATTTTGCTTTCTATGCTTAGAGGATGTCTCATCATATCTGTCAATTCTCCCTAATCTGTTCGCATTTAGTATTGATAATTCCACATATGAAAATTCCATCATATAATCTCCAAGCCTTCTTTCCTCACTATATATCCTAAAAATATCAGTTTCTTTCTTTCTATCTTTCTTTATACTATTTATTTTGTTTTAATATAATTTTATTCCTTTGTTTCCAGCCCTGTTGAGAGGATTAATCGGTTTTTAAATTCAGTATACCAAAAATGTGTGTACATATTTATTTACTTTGCCCCGTCGTACAAAACCATAACAACGGAACACCTGGTGAGGTACGAACGTGTTAGTGAAGTAAATCTTTTCCTCAACAACTTGCTAACCATGTTGTGGTCAGCATGCAAAATAGATATCTACAAAGTTTAATTTGTCTGGAACAAGTAAAGAATCGAACTCACTACAATCCACGGCACTAGACGGAAAGAGGGACTGAATGCTACCCACCCAACACCTTTTTGCTGAATCTGAGAACTAAACAGAAGAATAAATTTGATTTCTTGACCTCAGTCAATTGATATGAGTTGTGTCAATTTCCTAAAATCATTTTTGCCATGAATTTTCAAAATGAATCAGAAAACATTTTTTTTTAAACATTATCTTCTAAAACTTTTATATAAGTGGGAAAATGTATACCTTTTTCCAAAAAATAAATATAACTAGAAGGAAAAATATTGTGCAATTAAAATCAAAATAAAATAGCTTACAGTAGGATAATATAAAAAAAATGTTAATTTTATGAGAGAATCCGATAAAAAAATATAGAATCAGGAATCTTTAAAACTTAATATCTGATGTAACATCACCATCTTTTAACATCTGATTTAGCGCCACAATTTTCTTTTATTTTGTGGCGCCCTGCTTGATTGCATTACAAATATTTAAATTCAGTAAATCATAAACGTAAAAAACTGTTCATTTTATGAGAGAATCCGATAAAAAAATATAGAATCAGGAATCTTTAAAACTTAATATCTGATTTAGCCCCCAAATTTTAACATTTGATTTAACCCTCCACCTGGAATCCCTGTCATCGATCCTAATCAGCGGTAACCAATAATGTCATGCCACTAGTCGGTCCTCAAGTTCCTTCAGACCGCTGTGGTTATCATTTAGCTGACTCTTCACTCGTTCGTACGTGACTCGTTTTGTTGCTGGTATCGTGATGATGGCACGGTTCTACTCGACTTAGCTGGTATTTGTCCGTTCACGACCATTCACTCCTTTGACACGTGTTTTTGATTTCAGAGGGTGAGAAAATCGCTGATGAAACAGACAAGAATGAGAACGGTTTGATAATTTGGGAGCCAAACAAAAACACAAGAATCATTTGGAATAAAAAATTAAATTAGGTTCAAAATGTAACAACGATTTCATTTATATATGATTTATTGTATACAGTGGTTTAAACCCTTCTCACTTATTGTTATAATCAAATGACATTTGTATCACCTTCGGTATCTACAGTTTGTTTTAGCAGTAACTTAAATTTCTAAGTTCTAATCTTCAGGTCCGGTACAAAGTCTTGGTCAGGATGTCTCGGCGAATGACGTGGATTTCCGTGGCCTTCTAAGTTGAGAGTCATTGAAGAAACATTCCTTGTTGGTTTGGCAGAGGTATCAGCGTAAGACGTTTGTATGCTGTATTTTGCACAATGTGACACTTGATTCGCTGGGACCTAAAAGGTCCTCCCTAGAAGAAACGAGACACGTCTTGTCCCTTCGGCGTCCTGTTGTTAAATAGTGGAACAGAAAGGAAAATTTTGTCCCCTTTTCTTTTATATTACTTTTTAGCCACGACATCTAGCGGTCGTTATGAAAAGTCCATATGTGTTATACTCCGTTATACTTAATAAATATACTTAATAACCATTTTTCAATATTCGTATCGTAGATTGTTCTCATTCTGTTGTCCATGTTTGAGTATATATCTTCTTGGTTTTATTATTCAGTTTGTAGGGGGTAATAACTCTGAGAAAATAATTATAAAACCCCTAACATTGATATATACAAAAATACTTGTAAAAATGAGAAACAACGGGAACCTAGAAACAACAAAACGAATATTATTTATTATCTGGTTGTTATGTGGTGCTGGAGACATGACAGACTGGGTAGAATTGTGAGTTTGGGGTCAGATATAAGTCAAATATCCATCGGAATCCGACAGAAGGATAAGATAAAGAATAAGTAAAATATATACAGTCTTCCTCATGTTTTTTTTAATTATAGATGTGTGTAATGAGTGTCCAGATAATTTAGTTGGAAGAATACAAGAAATGTCTGGGGTTTTCTTACCTCGAATTTTTGTCGAGTATTAAAAGACTAATATTACTATTATGGCCTGAAAAAGGAAAAGGAGACGAAATTTTCATTGACGCACGTTTTGACGACCTGTCCGTCTGAACTGCTTATCCGATAGTGAGAATGTCACGTTTTTGCGTGTGTAGAGTAGAAAAGTGGGCTAGATTCTCATTGGTTTAGAATGAGCGAATTAATGATAATTATAATTGTTATAATTATTTTATTATAATTATTTATTTTGGTTTATAATTTATTTTTATTCCTCTATTTTTTATGGACACGACAAGTGAGTATAGCTGGCCCAGGGACTGAACTCACACTTATTACGTCACTAAATTCCCTGGGCAACGCTTTAATCCGCTAAGCCATAATCCCGTGAGTTCAACAGGAAATTCCCTTAAGGTTATCCGGATCGACAAACACCTGGAGAAAGCTGGAGGGTACAACGTTGTGATAACAACAACAGAGATGAGGATATTAGTCCAAATGTAAATAATGGGATTTGCTTCCATAGCAAATTGCTTGCAAACTAGATAAACTTTTACTAAACAATGCTGCAATGAGTAATTGGTTTGAATGATGCATTGGAACAGAACGGTTATTTTTCAAGGAAGACACTTCTTAATTTTGTTGCCAGTCCTCATATTACAATTGCGAGGCAACAAACAAAGGTTCTTACACAGTCGTTATATTTTCAATATTTGTCGCCTTAAAACTGTCACTTGTTTCGTCTCTTGCTACACTTTTGTCTGATCAGTTGTTCCAAGATGTGCGTTCTCTCAGATCTGCTCAGTATAGATGCAGAATAAACCACAGGTTGGTTCTATGGGTGCTGAAGAAACGCACATATTCTTGAGCAGGGATCTACCAAAGGGCTTAACTAGCCACCCTAGAAGACGTGTTTAGTAAAACCTCATTTCAATTTCAAACATTTTCTTGAATTTCATTGGTTGTTTAAAAAAAATAAGCTTCGAGAAATTTCCATAACAAAACAGTCAAAATTTGTGCAAAAATAGGCTCAACTGACAAAAAAAAAATCTTTCTCAAATTCATCCCTAATTTAAATTTTAACACCCCTTGTGAGCTCCGTACAATTTCTCCGGCGGCCGTTCTCCACGCTGTGATGTTGCCGGGGGTTGGTTGAAAAAGTCGAAGTCTCAAGCTGGGGGCACAAGATAAAGCATTGAAGGAACGAACTTCCACAACTTAGATGAGTTTAATCAAGCTTTATTTCGTCCAGACTTAGTCTTGCCGTTGGGGTAGGCGATTTGACACTCAGCTCTAACTCTAACTAATGGAGATCAAATGCCGAACCGACCGACTCAGACGAACGGAGTTTCACTTCTTCAGTGTGCCTGACACACGTGGCTACTTCAAGCACACACCCGGCTGAACTGCCCGGCTCGGAAAAATCACTCGTATTTATATTGAACTAATCGGAAGTCCCTAGACCACCGGGTGAAAACAAAAGATAAGCATTGGCGACTGTAAGTTAAAAATTTCAAAATACTTAAATTTTGCTTTCTTTGATGTTAAAAAATCCTGCGGATATTTTGTCTGTAATCGGCCTCCCACGATTTTTAAAATTTTTATCTTAACACATCTTCGTGTGAAGGCTGTCGGATGTTTTTATAGCCCTTTTTTTTTTTATTACCTGGAGAAAGGGAAAATTCTGTTATCTTTTTCTTTATTTCCTTAATGTGTTGCCGAGATACAGTAAAGACGGTTTTTTGACCTGGTCATTTAAAATCTATTTCCTAAACGTTTATCTTTTATCACATCTAATCACTTAGTCAAATATTTTATTGGATGACTGGTAGGATTTTAACAGTAATCTGATGCCCTTTTTCTTCCACAAATTTACTTATAAAAGAAAAAGCGTTTATTTATTTATTTTTTCCTTTTATTTTTTTCCCTTAGTACTTTTGTTAAACGAAACACACATGTTTTTAAACTATTTTTCTATTCTTAACCGTTTTCTATTCTTAATTTATTAAAATAAAACACATATTTTACAAATCAACTTTAATAGACGCCTAGTTATCGTGTCACAAAATGTTACAGGTAATCCTATAGGCTAAAAGATAAATACAACATTCGCCCACGCATTTCTCAGAAAAATTCGCAACAACTACCAAGCCCCGTTGGAGCCGATTTCGTTGTTAAGAAAACTATAAATAGAAATAGCAAACGAATTTTCGTCGCATTTGAGACACACACACGCGAAAGATACAACTTCCTTTATGAGAGATTAGAAAAATTTATACAACAATTTTTTTCACTCAATATCTTTCATAGAAAATCTTTTGTCTAAGTTAAATTCAACCTTTTTAATCAAAGGCAGACAACTTTTGAGACATTGAACATTTCCGAAACAGCAAAGAACTTTTCTCTAAAATATACCTTTGCACACAACATTACAAACAAAGAAATTGTAAATTGTGTATATAAAATTTAATCTGTTGTTTTAAACATGTATTTTTTGTTGTGATTGAATATTGTTACCATTTGGCCATTTCTTATAATTTATGTTTGTGAATATTGCATATTTTTTTTGCAGCACAATTTTAAATATTCACGCAACCTTCTTAGATCCACTACACCTGTATACGCGGAAACAAATAGCCAGTCATTACATAACATTAATGGACATCACTAACGAGTTCCTTGCTAAAATTGTTCTCAATAATTGTAGGTTAGGAATAACATGTTCGCTTCCAGTCAAAATAAGCTACGTGGTCGCTAGGATTTTACTTAGGGTAGTTTTTATCTAATATTGAGCGCACACTGCCTGACCTTTGGATTGGGGTCAGTGTTTAATATATGTTCTCTTCCTTTTAAAACTATGAGGGAAGCCTGGTCCTGATTATTCCAATTCTACGGCAGCACTTTTCTCAATGCAGTATAGAAGACGGATTGGTGGAATATGGACACCTGCGTGACAGTGGTCGCGATCACAGGGTAATTGTTGTCTTTTGACCTGTGTAGGTGCCACCCCACATTAAACCGACCATGTATCACATCCTGCTACCTTTGGGTCGGGTAGGTAAATACCATCAAGTAAGAAGACCTAAATCTCTCAGTTTCTTTCGCTAGCGACTAGAGGAATAGGTGGAGTAACAATCCTAAAATGCCCCAACAAGAAAAGATCAATAACTTTTGATGATGTAAATAACGTCAGCTGCATGATGAAAAAAAATTAATTTGTCGGAGTTAACTCCTCCTTTAGTTCGTTAACCCTTTCACCAGGGGTCTCACTTCCCTGGCTATAAATAGTCGCTCACCCTTCTCCTCTTTCTCTTTTTTCCTCAGGCCTTTGGGCCGCCACCTTGAGGTAAATCTCTCTTTTACCTCAGGCTTCCAGCCTTACCACCTCAAAAATGTAAGCGCTCACAGGGATAGCGTTTCCCAAATGCTGGGAACACGCTAAGCACAACACACACACGCACATATATAATATTCACACATACACTTTGTCCTTTGTAACTGTTCCATGTAACTTGTTATTAATATATATATTTGTATACATATGTTTATCGGTCTTGTGTTTGTTTTCTTTGCATTCTTTGGACTTAATTAAAGTCCAACTTTCTCATGTAGTTGGGCCGGCTAGCAGGAAAAATTTAACCCACATGTTTCTTCCACTTCTATCAACAACATCACAGCCACGGTCCCCTACAAATTAATGTTATTTTTGGTATTTGTATAAAACATCGGTAATGGCAAAAAAAGCCTTTTTAAGGAAAAAAAAACAATTTGGTTTTAATGTTTTCGATGAAATCATTGAAAATATCAAAACCCAAGAAACTCGCATAAGCGGAACAATTTTTGATAGGTCTTTTAAAAAAAATACCATGTCCCTTCAGGACATAGGTGATCATGGCTCTTCACGGCTACCTTTTCTGCGTTATCTGTTGATTGTCATGTAATTCCCAAATACAGAAAGATAATTAAGTTATTTCCAGTTGCCTTCTCTAGAATCCAGTGTCTTTTTTCTCTGGTTGCTACTCAAAGCTAAAGAGTCCGCTTTACCCTGTTATTTAACCCATAGCTGGGTGGATAAGAGGAGACCAATTCACACTTTACCAGAGGGCATCTGTACAAAAAAACAAAAAAACAACGCGCATCAGGTTACGCTCGGAATTTGAACTCAGTTTGCCGATTGTCACATTCTGTACCCGTTTCCGTTACACTACCTGCGATATGCCATTAACAATTTTATAGAATGCAGAATTGGGCGTGAATGTCGTAGGCACAACGCTTGTCGGAGTTACCTCTTCCTTCTATCCTTGAACCGGCAGAGGAACAGGTCATTTCGACCTTGACCTCTCATTCATGCTCCTTACACACTGTTAACACGTCGGAGGGACTAGCAAATCCCCTTTTTAGTTAGGTTATATTACAAACCTAGTTGTAATATACTACTAGTCATTTTTAGACCTTAGTTCTCTTTAGCTAACCTTGTAGTATTTTATTATAGAGACTTTTCGGTTAGCTTAGCCAATTTCTCTTGCTTGTCTCCCTTGTCACAAGACAGTGATTTCTCGCTAGATTCTGGGAGGCGGTCGGCGACCGAAACGGTCGGCTACGCAGGCCCCTTGGCCTTCATTGGCCAAGGACGCCGATCAACAGGCTGCGTATTAAGTTACGCTTCCATTTTTTTTTTTTTTTTTTTTTTTTTTGTCTGCCAACTTGACGATAGTTGGGAACTTTCTTTCTTTCTCTCTCTCTCCTTCCCAACACGTCAAGTTGGCATCCCGAATTACAGCAACAAGTTGGCACCCCGGCAACGACTCAGCTTCAGCAACGATCATCCTGGCATCAACCAACATCAACTTCAACAACCACCAAGCGATCATCCTGGCAACAACCCACATCATCTTCAACCCCCAACAACGATGATCCTAGCAAATACCAACACCAACCTCGACCATCAATGCCTGCACTAAAACTTCTGCACCTCCACCGTTCCGACCATCTTTATTTCCTTTTTCTTTCCCTGAATAGATTAGCATTTATCATACATATCCTCGTTCTGTCGTCTATATTGTTTCACCGTCAGATTTAACGTCTTCAAAAATGTCAGCGGGCCTCTTGTGACCTCGTTCACCCTTTCTGTGATACGGGGCCGCACGGAGTGCCCGCTGCAACACGCTAAAGGATAAAAGAATTACCAACAAAATGTTAATTTTTATGTTAAGATCTTTATTAAATTTTTAGAATGTTTGGTTAGTTAATTTTATTTCATCCTATTATTTTTTTTAAGAACCTTCTTGGTTGTTACATTCTACGACCGTTCAAGTAAATATTGTGAGTTAAATAAATGAATAAAAAGCCTCTAACGATATTTTAACTTGCATCCTATGTCCTGGGAGTACATTAAACTTCAGGTTCAGTGGAGGGTTTTAAATGGGTTGATGGTTCTAAATATAAGAATACCACTAACGTTTTTAGCGTTCTACTCCAGTTTTAAATTTCTTCTCAACAAATCATTGGTTAAAAAATAATGCAATATAATTATTATGTAGTGACTGCTATGTTTTTTCCACGCCCACATTTTATTCGTCTGCTATTGGCTAATAAATCAATACTGCCTTTCTATAGGACAATTTAGCCATCGCGGTCGTTGTTTTGAATTTTTCGGTTTTGAACTTGTTTACTTGTTTCGTTAGTACAAATTTAGCGATTGGGCAAATTTTAACCAATCACATATTTAAGTGCAAAATCAACTTTTCCCGCGGCATCGCTGGGAGTCTATCTGTAGCTTTAAAAGAGGAGACTTTTCACAAGCCGCCAGTAGAGTCCACTAAATTTCGCCTGTCAACACAAACCTATGACTTTACTCACAACATTTCAAACGCACACACAGACACAGAATTTTGTAATACATCTATACATATATCTCTGTAACTCAACCAAGTTCAGTCAACCAGGACTGTTTATTTCTCTAACACAACACACTTTCTGATCAATTGTATTCTCGTGTTATCTATTCTAACAGCAGACTTGCTCTAACATTGATTCCTGAACATTTCTCTCTCAGGAAAACTTTCTTTCGAACAATCAATTACAAATCAAAATACGGTAAAAGGGAAGCAACTTCTTTTCCCTTAATCTATACATTGAATACAAATTATTGTATATTTTGTTCTTGTATGTTATTTCAATATATACTTGTTGATTCACATTTGGAGTTTCGTTGTTTTCTTGAATCATTAATAATACAAAAGATATATGCGCTAAAGAACACGCACCCATAACAACAATATGTCATCTTAAAAAAGTGAAAAATTTTGTGCAAAAAGTGGATCACACAGCCCTTGCTATTTTTCTGATTGCTGATTGGCTAAATAATATATGAAATACGCATACGCAATCAGGTTTTGCCGCCAATACTTTTGAACGGTAGTCTGGAGCCAGTCATGTGGCACAGAAGCAAAAAAAAAATAGGAAGCATGAACGTATCCCATCAGTGAGACCTTTTAAAAGTCAACAAGATACATCGCTGCCGCGCTAAAGAAATTCTAGTTTTTTTCCAATTTGTCAACAGCAAGAAATTACTTTAAAAATATGTCTTCTGAAGCTACAAGTTTACTGAACATAATTTCAGCTTTTCAGGACACAATTCAAGAAACTTTCTCACTCAGTTCTATTCAACGGAATTTACTCTTTGGTGAACATTTTCCTTTAGCGGCAAGATTTATCGTAAAGTACAAAAACTAAATTTCAAAAGAAACTTCTTGAAACATCAAGTAATAAGTTCCTTTTTTACCAAACACATTTTCACAATATTCATATGACATAAAAAAAACATTCAATTAATTCACAAAGAACATTTCTTCTAAAAACAAACTCTTTTTCATTGTGAGACCAGATAAAAAATTCTCTCTTTCAAATTCATAGTTAAGGGCAATCAACTCTTATTTTTGCATTGTAAATTCTTGTACCAAAAACACTGTTTTGAAGGAACATTATACAGCATTTTAATTTGCTCAATTACTGAACTTTGAAATTCAACATAGCTAAATATTCTGAGCACTTATTGTTGATAATTTGTATTATTCTTATATAAATATGTTTTTGTTGTTTCACATTATTGTTGTCATCTTTTGTATTGCCTTGTTAGCCTTGTGCCATGCATCTAAGTTAAATGTTTGTGGAGGGGTGAAATTTTAAACACGCAGCAGACTTCATATTACCAAACAGCTTTCTGATCAATTTTCAAACTTATTTAACCTTCACCTCCGCAACACGTTTGTGTATGTCGACTAAGATTGAGAAACTGTCTTGTTTCATTGCAACTTTCAGATTTTGGTACTTGGATGGCAAAATGGAAAAAAAAATACATCAACATAGCACAAATAGCAAATTTTGTTTCCCGAGCGCTAATATCCCTTTAATTTTTTCCAAAATCGTCATAATTCCGTGCAAAAGTACATGCTGAACTCGAATTAACAATTAAATTATGAAGAAACCTTCATAATTTTGGAGTTATCGACAAGAAAAATTGGACTTCTTGTTGGTCATTCGTCCCGCATTACTGCCATCATGTTTACTAATTTACTGCGTACCTACACAGGCGTAATAAAAAAAAAATGGCCTATTTACTCCTTTTACAGACTTTCCTTGCAGAAAATTACTACGCACTACTGTAAAAAAATGTGTTTTTTTTTTTGCTATTCAAAATGGAAAAAAGGTTCTGTTGTATTATTTAATTTGTTTTTGTTATAAATAAAACTACACTTACCAAAAAAAAAAAAAAAAAATTACATTTCTTTACGATAGTGCGTAGTGATCTTCTGCAAGGAAAGACTGTAAAAGAAGTAAATAGGCCAAATTTTCTGATTACGCCTGCGTAGGTACTACGCAGTAAATTAGTAAACATGATGGCAGTAATGGGGGACGAATGACCAACAAGAAGTCCGATTTTTTTCTTGTCGATAAGTCCAAAACGATAATTTAATTGTTAATTAAAAATTCAGCATGTACATTTGCACGGAATTATGACGATTTTGCAAAAATTTTAAGCGATATTAGCGCTTGGAAACAAAATCAAAATTTACCAATTTATTTACTTACATACATTATTTGCTTCTTTACAAAATAAATAGATAAAGTGAAATGTCGTGTTATGGCTCGTTTGGTAATGTTCATTTCTTTTGTGTGTAAAAAAAAAATCTATGAATTCAACTTTTAGGATTAAGGTCTCATACATGCTTTCAAATTAGGTCGATTAGATTATTTGACAATTATAAAGAGAAGAAGTGTATGAATAAAAGTTGAATTGCGATTTTCTTTCGTACTATTGTTATATAGCAGATAAGTTGATTTAATTTCATGTTGGATCGTATTAAATTACTGCTGGCCATCGTGAGGGCTTCGAAGCGAAATGAAACATGCTGACAGTTTTAACTGCTGAAGCGTTCTCAGTTAATCTATATGGCTGTATCGTTAAGAATCCTTTTTCAAAGACAGGAACGTCTGTATAAAAGATAGATATGTAGATGTATTTCTTTAAATTTAACTGGCTGAAAATTGTTATTATTTTAATTTTTTTTTTTTCATTTCTGTTTTATACTCATTTCCTTCCGGGTCCCAACCAGAAACTTTAGGTCAGAACTGTCTTCATGATATTTTCCACTGATCATTTTTGTAAAAGAAAATCAAAACCTAAGTTATACACATTTTACATAAAGCTCTTTGTAAGCTGTAGTTGTGAGTATAATTTTTTTGTATTTCTTTATGGCTTGGGCTACCAGGGACCACATTCAGTGAGTCAATCGGGACATTTTCCAATCAAACCGAGGGTTCCAACTACAACTTGAATTATTGATGTCTTTATGTACCAAGATCCTTCAAGATCCTTGTATTTTGATAGTTTTTTTTTTTTGAAGATCTTCAAAAATACATTAGTCTGCAGAAAATGCCATGTCAATAAGAAGGTACATTTTGTGGTCTTTGATCACAATGTCTGGGCGATTAGCTTTGATTGCTCTCTCTCTCTGTGTATTGGAAAATCCCATAAAATTGTTACGGGTCCCTTGTCTGTAGACGGGTCAGGGTAGTGTTCATATTATTATTATTATTTAACGGTGAGCGGATATTTTAAATACCGTGTGTCGAACCAGAAATGATTTACCGGACGGACCTTTGTTGGTATTTAATTTCCCGTGTGCTACAAGATGCCAGAGTGAAAATTTTCGTTATGATTTTTTTTAATGGCTCCGATACACACTGCTTATTTTCTCGTCGTAGAGCCTCAAAATGTGATGCTGTGGAGAGTCATGATTGTCCACGTCCTGAAGGACACCGTGCATGAAAGATGAAGAATATTTTTACGTTGGCTGCTAGAGGTGTGTGATTCAGCGTTCGAAGTTTAGTTTGAGCTGGAAACAGAGTCGTACTGGATATGCTTTCTATGGAATAAGCTGGAGTATTGAGAGTACAAAGCTGATGAAAGAGACCATCACCCATGCTGCTATAAGGATTGCTTTGTCGGAGTTAGCTCCTTAATTCCTAAATTGTCACTAGGGTTCATTCTCCCTATACTATAAATACTGGGCGACTTCTCGCCTCGTTCTCGTTTTCATTTTTCATTTCAGCGACTACAATGTAAGCTCTCTTAGGAGATACGCGTCTTCCCATTTGTGGGAGACGCCATGAACATTACATACACGTACGTACGAACATTCACCAAAATACAAACATTCACCAAAGAACAGACACAAAACATTCACACACACACAAATAGTATTGTCTATGTCCATTGTAAAATTGTTTTTGTTTATATATATATATATATATATATATATATATATATATATATATATATATATATATATCGGTTTTGTTTGTTTTCTTTATATCTTCAGTTGGACTTAAACTGAATCCGGCAATTTTCTTGTAGTTGGACCTTTTAATATTCTACCAGGAGTTACACACGTGTTTCTAATACAACAATACGCAAATTTCACCCGGTCCACAACAATTTCACCAAAAAAGAAAAAGATAAGTGAGATGAGTTAATGCTCTTGTCACAGTAAAAACAACCGAAATGAGTTAAGGCTTTTTTTGACACAGTTAGATTCAGTCCGGTCCAAAGAAGAGTTTAGAGCAACACGTGCTACAACCAACGTCCAGACTTACACCATGGGGAACAAAGATATTCATAGAAGGTATGTCGGAGTTACCTCCTCTTTCACTCCTTAAACTAAGAGGACATGTCATTTCGACCTTGACCGCTCATTCGTGCTCCCTATACACTGTTAACCCGTGGGAGAGACTAGCAAGTTCCCTTTTGAGTTAAGTTATATTACAAACCTACTTGTAATATACCTCTAGAAATTTTTAGGCCTTAGTTCCCTTTAGCTAACCTCGTCGTATTTTTTTATAGAGACTTTACTGTTAGCTTATCCAATTAAATTGCTGGTCTCCCTTATCACAAGACAGTGGCTTCTCACTAAATTCACGGTCGGCGTTGGACGGGCCCTACTAACATCAGTTAACGTTTAATTTCATTTATGTTAATATTTTAGTTCGTTATTGGGTTCATCCCCCCCTCTCATTTTTTCATCTTAGAATTTTGTACATATGTGTTAGGATCATTAAATTATTATGACACGGGGCGCGTTTTGTAGGTCTCCCTAGAGTGGATGTGGTATTATGGTGCATGGAGGATTGATTGGTGACTGACGAGTTCTTATGGTGAATGAGTAAATTGTAATGTCTGAATGGGTCGTGAATCAAATTAGCTAGGTATAAGATAGTTAGTGAAGACCAGCCTTTTACCCCCTCCCCCTTTTCGGCCTTGTGCCACAATTTTGTATTTTTACAAAATAAATCCCGGTCGGCGACTGTAACGGTCGGATACGCAGGCACCTGGCCTTCGCGGCCAGGAACGTCGATCAACGGGCTGCGTAATAAGTTACGCTCCCATTTTTTTTTTGTCTGCCAACTTGACGACAGTTGGAAACTTTCCTTTCTCTCTCTCTCCTTCGCCTACTACTCCTGGCTTCTTGGCCTTGTTCGACGCTCGGCATTCTGTCCCTACTGGCTGCCCGCACGTCGTCCTTAACCTTTCCCGTACACTATGTTAGTAATTAATACGGTAGGTTACTAATATCGGACTCGACCGGCAAACACGCAACGCCTGCACCGGACCTGTGACATGCCCGAACAACGCCAGCTCTTCTCTCCTTCCCAACACGTCAAGTTGGCATCCTGGACACGACCAACATCAACTGCAACAACCAACAGCGATGATCCTGGCCACGACCAACATCAACTGCAACAACCAACAGCGATGATCCCGGCCAAGACCAACATCAACTGCAACAATCAACAGCGATCATCCCGCCAACATCAACTTCTACTACAGCGAACATCTCTGCAGCGACCACCTGCATGACCAACAGTGATCACCTGTAAACACCAACCTCGACCCTCAATGCCTGCACTAGAACTTCTGCACCTCTACCGTTTCCGACCATCTTTATTTTTTTTTTCTTTTCTAGAATAAATTAGCATATATCATATATATCCTCGTTCTGTCGTCTATATTGTTACACCACGTCGGATTTAACGTCTTAGAAAATGTTAGCGGGCCTCTCATTATCTCCTCACACTCTTGTGATACAGGGGTCCGCTACAGGTAATTAAGCTCAAAGGTAGTAAGTTTGTATTGTTGACTGTAAATAACATGTTTATGTCATATTATATTCTTGTTTTACATTGCTGCATTTAATAAAATTGGTAAACATATTTTGGCACCTTTCTTTTCATTTCCCTTTAGCACCTCGTATATATTCTTGGTAGGGAGCCGTTATAAAATAACAACCCCAACAATGCCAACAAAATCCAAATATACAGCCTTGGTTCACACCTGAATGTTCTGCGGCTATGACTCACTGTAACCGCTACTTTTGTCTATAGCATCGTTGCAGCAGAATTCTCGCTTCATTCAGAACTACACGCAATCACAATGAGAGAGTTCTGGAAAATGCAAAGAGTAATTATGCACAGGCTGTCCAAGCCAAAATGGAAAACAAAAAATTGGGATCCAACGAGTTCCGGAAAATTGCAAACACTTTTCAATATGAGATAAACCGTCTGGGCCTTTCACTATAAATGACGCTGAGATTATTTTATGTTCACCCGAAAAGGCTAAGCTCTTTGCAATTAATTTTGTTTCTAATTCCACGTTAGACTACCAATACTGTTTAACAGTTGCCTGAAGAAAAAGAAGGTGTCAAGTGTATGCAGTGTTTACAAGAATGCAGGTGAGCCCTCGCCCCTGTCACAATATCACCATTCTTAGTGTTATTAGCAAACGTTCTGAAGATATTATCAAGAAAGTTATTGATCAGCTCAACAGAAACATACTCGAGAGCGACAAACAATATAGTTTTGGGTTATCTCGGTCCCAGACTGTCTTAACCCCCATCACGCATAGAATCAGAAAAACGCCTGATAATAAACACATCTTGAGAACGATCGCGTTAGATATCTCGTAGGTCTTTGAAAAGGTGTGGCATAGGGGAGGGGGGTGGTTGCTACACAAACTTTCTAGCTATGGAATCCCCGGGTACGTCTTCTCAGTTATCAAAGTTTTTCTCATAAACGTCGTTGTTAATGGCTAGTTTTCTAAAGCATATGAAATCAATGCTGATGTTCCCCCAAGACCGCTCCCTCTCTCTCTCTTTCTTTCTCTCTCTCTCTTTCTTTCTCTCTCTCTCTTTCTTTCTCTCTCAGGTATTATAACCGTTTTACTTTACATTAACGATCTGCCTCATAACACTCTCAATTCTTTAGTAAATATATATGCAGATGATGCTACAGTGTATGTTTGCACCTCCAAATATCTAGATAACCAGTGCCTGACAGATGAACTCGCCTCTGACCTAGCCCTCACAGTTCAATGGTGGAATGACTGGTTTGTATTATTCAATACCTTCAGAGGAAAACTAGTAACATTTCATTACCACCGAGCAGACCCTAAATTTGCTCCAGCCCTGGTAAGTGGTAATCTCCTCAATAGGGCTCCTTGCCTCGAAAGTCTACTGGGTCTAAAGCACACTCCAGATCTCAAATTGAGCTAAAGATGCTGAAATAATGGTGGGTTCCTTGTATCGCTCAAGAAAATACTTAATTCCCGCTCTATGTCTACAAGAGTCAGATCATCCATTGCAGTCATATCTAGACTGATGTTGTCCAGTCTCGACTGTCCAACCTCGAGAGAGTTCAAAAGCGATTAGATGGTGTTGTGGGTGATCAGTTATTTTCCATCCTGCAACCCACAGACGAAACGTTGCTAGCCTCTCACTACTCTATCACTAATACAGAATAAATATAGATTAAAGTTTCTCGGGTCTAAGCAGAATCGTTGTTTGCCGTTTGCTTTTTCTACTAAAGAGTTTACCCGGTCAGTAGATTCCTGTATAGGTTTTATTATTTCCCATTTTTTCCTGTTTACTAGTTCCTTTTTTAGTTTTGGTTTCTGTTGAAGCTTAAATAAGCATGGAATAATACAACACAAAATGTACGTTAACAAAATGTATTGAAACAAAGAATAGGTACACAATATTTACAGTTAGTTTGGTATATTCTTGGGAAGACTGTTCCTGCATAATGGGTTGACTAAATCGCAGTCGGGCAGAGTCTCTGGATTCAATTTCTTAATCTCTACTATCTTCCCCGTCTTCCGGTACCAACCCATATTTATATGGTCGGTAGTCCGCTTATGTAAATTAGGTGTATCATACACAACAGTTTCATACCAAATGGAATGTTTCTCGGAGTATTCATAACGGATGTTATTTCGGAGTTTACTGTTATGTGGGGTGTAATGGTAATTTGCCTATCTCCCCAAGGCAGTCTTCATGTTCCTCTAGAAAATTCGGCATATACTTTTTATTTATTTTCGATATTCTTTTAATCAGCTGCAGCTTTTCAGATGTTTTCGCGTCGAATACTGCATTTGAATTGGTTTTTGCCACTATGAAGTGTGTTGATAATTCTGAATTTTTATTGTGTAGTAACACTAAGAGCAGAAACAGGAAGTTACCACTTTCATAGCTTAAAACATAATGACATATTTCGGGCTTTGTGCAATAGGCCCCATGTTGGCCAATAAGAAATGAGCGCGCCTGAAATAATCAACAACGTCATCGGAGCCTCTTTCAACTTCGCGAACAATATAAATAAACCCCTGTCTAAAAAAAAAAAAGGAAGAAAGAGGAACAACAAGAGACACACAGAGAAGACACAGAGAGACGAACACTTACAGCGGATACATCAAAGGCATCTCAGCCACTATCAGTCCTCACGCTTTTCTCGTCCTTTTCACCCCCACCTTTTCCCCCTTTTTTTTAACATTTCAATAAATACAAGAATTTGTAAAAGTACTTAAATGTTTTTGAGATATGCTAGTTTCATTTGGTAATGTCCTGTGAATAACAAAAAAAGAGGTAGAATGTATGAGAGAAGTAAAGTGGTGTGAAAATGAGCCCGAAATATGTCATTATGATTTAAGCTATGAAAGAGGTAACTTCCTGTTTCTGCTCTTAGTCTCACTACAAATGTTGCTGAGCAACTTCCTATGACCGGAATGTTCGTATTATTATAAGTATTTAGTTTTACTGACGGTCTATGTAATTTTGGTTTTGGAGTAATATTTTGATATATTCACACATGTAATACGTTCACTTCTGCATCTGTGTCTATTTTAAATGTTACCGATGCTTCATTTACTCCAAGATTGATTGCCCATCGATTCTGTTTGACTGAATTTATTTTCTTTTTTTGAATGGCGTCTATGTCATGATCCTCGTAGTTTGACGTTTTTGTGCTGTTGGATTTTTATTTTATGTAAATTCTTTTTCTTGGATCTTCACATTTTAGCAAAGTGTCCCTTTTTCCGCAATTCTTACAGATTTTGTAAAATTATGGACAGTTATTTTTGTCATGTGAACCGGAGCAGTATCGGCAGTAGTTCACCCAATTTTCGCGGGCTTTTCGTCTTCTTAATTTTTAGTAGCCATTTTTATTTTATTTTTTATTTTTGAATCTGGTTTTGGTTTTGTCGCCATTTTTTCCAGTCGTATATCGTGGAGATATTTTCTGTTTCTGATTAAGTATTTATTATTTTCGACGGTTTTCTTGTTTTTGACCTGCCTGTATTGCTCTTTCTAAATGTAATACCGGTTCTCGCATCATGTGTTGGCGTAATTCATTCTCTCTGACGCCGCATACTAACATATTCAAAGTGATTCACTTTTTGGCGTAATTCTGTTGCATAATCGTCAAATCTCTGTTCTTTTTGTTTGCATGTGAAGAACTTATACGTGAGGAACGTTAGATTCTTCCTCGGTTGGAGATGCTTTTGAATTCTATCAAGGCTGGAGAGTGAGGTCTGGGCAGCACCCGTCCAAATATGACAACAGTAATCCATTTTTGGCCTGATCTGGTTCTTGTAAAGGTAAAAGATAGCAGGAGTCAGGTACTTACTGGAGTAGTACAGCTGACCATTTTACATGCATCCTTAACAATGTATGTGTTCCACTTGAAGCCGGGTGTGTGTTTGAGGCTCAACAGTCTTTCACGGCACGGTGCTTCCCCAAGAGGACCTCCGTTCATCCTGATTGGTGGTAATTCGGATCAGATAGGCGATGATGGAATGTGGTATTGGTCTTCGAGGCATTGAATGTAACCAGTCAGTTTTTAACCCATTAAGTAGTTTGCCCAAGATCGGAGGAGAGATCAGTCGCCAATCTCTGACCGTCGAGAGTATCAGAGGTGCGCCCGTAGATCGTCGTACTGGGGCACTATTGGAAAGGCGCTAGTAAAATGAAAAACACTAAATTCCAATAGACTGAAGATATACCGATGACCGGACGAAGGAAAGTGGAAGAAAAAGATATTTTTTATTGGAAAAAAACCCCCCAAAAACTAGAAGGTAATTGTTGTAGCATACCTACAGATGATAATGGATATACCCTCATTCCCATAAATACAGTAGTAAATACTGTATATTGGTCTGCAGTTGGAGATTCATCTCCAGCTGTGCTGGTCAAACTCTTTGCTTCTGGGCAGAGAGGATCTCCAGACGAGGCTATGTCGAAGGGCAGAGTCTCGTCTCGAAAAAACAGCTACCCGACCCTGTTTTATCGGAGTCTACGGGGATTTTTTAGCCGAGCCTATGGGCTCGGATACCCTACATTAAATTCGGCCTCGTGCCACATCTGACCGCATGGGGTAGTTGGTAGATATCCTGCAGTTGGAGATTCATTGTGGAATTCATTTGACTCATTTCTAGCAGTTGAATACTTCTGCTATGCGCCGCGGGCAAATCTTATATGTGTTGTTCTTGTCCTAAATATTATCGTTCATTATCAACTTTCGTGTGATTATTCTATTCAGTAACTTTCTCTAAGTTACAACAGTAATTAAATTTCTCGTCCACCGGAGAGGTAAAACGAAGAGACCATCTGGTTTCGATTAGAACTGAGACTACGCGACGAGCTATTCTGGAGGTCCAAGGACCTCCCGGAAAGAAATATTTTTACGAATATTGTGTGACAAAGAGGTAGATGGACCTCTGGTCGCGAGCTCGGTCGATTGATAAGGATTAACTTTTCGAAGCAGACAGGTTTCCATAATATAAGATAATGATAATTAAATTTTTCGTCTGCCGAAACGTGATAAAACTTCCCAAAATCAAAGGATCGTTCCCTTTTTACCACTTGTTCACCAAGGGGTTGACGATGGGATAAAAATTATAAATTTCAGATGCGAAAACGATCACACACAAAGGCACGATAAGAAAGAATTTGACCGTTGGGTTAGCCCCTAGAGGACGGGTTTGGTCAGGTGACCAAGGAAGAGAAGGCTTAGGTGGAATTTCAGGGAAGGCAAAGAATTTTCCACATCCCTCGAGCATTGATGGTGAGAGGCACTCACAGAAAGCAAGAAGAAGAAGGCCCAGGTAGAACTCCATGGAGGGAGGAGGAGCTTCCTCATATTTGAACATTTGCATGGAAAGCCCTGATTGATTGTTTGGGGAGCGCTAACATACCCAGAGCACATCATGCCCCACCCCAGCCCTTGCGCATGGGTCCATAACAGAACTCCGAGTAGATGAAGAGAGATAGAGACGACGGAGACATCGCGGACAGACTACGGCAGAGAGACTACAGAAAGAGCTGAGTACCACCGCTTCGCCTGATCTTATAGAATCGTCAATGTTTGTCTACTCACCCCCGTTAAAAATAGACTCTTCTATAAGAATTAGCTTTGACCAATCAACACCACACATTGTGAAACTCGGCTTGTTATTGGTCGAGACGACCCTAGAATGTGTATTCATGGTCAAAAATCTGTTTTCCCGCCAGGCCACTGGGAGCCTACTTTGGTTTCCCAAATCAAATAAAAGGACGAATTTCAGTTCAATTCACCCGTCAGATCTACATTCCTAGAGAGATACCAGACTGACCCACGCAAGTCAAAACTCTGACCAACCAGGACTTTGCCGCGCAAAATATCTGACTCAACAATCCACAAACACACTCTATCTCTCTCAAGAACATCACTTACAATACTTTTTAAAAAGTGACATTTTATTCTCACTACTTAAAGTATTAGTAAACAAACAATCAAATTCTCACACAATTAAAGGTACGCAACTCCTGCCAATTATACAAACATACTTACGCACACATACTAATAACTGAACTAGCACAAAGGACAATTTAGTACGTAAAGCTGGACACTTAGTTTAATTTTGTGAACAAATCTGAATAGCAATTGCAAACACCTTCAAACATTCACAATAATATTCTACGCAGCCAAATACACCTATTTTCATTTATCCATTTAAGTTCAACTCAATTTTTATTCTCAGAATTGTTTGTACATAAATGCATTTTTGTTCTATTGAAATCTGATAATCGGTGTTCCTTACTCACTTGCCTGTTGATTGATTCGTTTTTTATGAATGTCTATCTATATTGTTGCGGATAAATATTTTGAACATGCCCGTAAACTAACCATCTAAAAATAAAAACCTTCTGGTACCAAATTCAAACTCCTAGCGATCCCAACAATCTCATGTGACTTGCAGCCTTGATGAAAAAGCCTCCGACTTAAAGCCTTGTTCCAGAAGTCTCGTTCGAAAATTCTAACGACAGTGTGTCATGATAATCGGGAATTGTCGAGAGTTGTTGCATGGAGAATATAAAGCTTAAGCCATCAAAAACTGTACCATGAACTTTGTATCAAGCAAGTGTATACAAATACTTTTTTCTTTTACCCAAATTATTTTTTTCTTCTTTCGAGTCATCGATTCCAGTCGAAGCGATCAACTCTACGATCAGCCGAAGGGATTGAACTTGGATACAGTGCGGCCGGGGTAGACGTCATAGTATCATCGACATAAATGTTTACAAATGATCTGAGTATATCATTTACGAAGATCAAAAGGAGGGTTTGTCCGTTGACCTCTAAGGCTCCAGTGGACTCGCCATTGATAACTACCTTCATGGACCTACCTGTGATTCCAAAACTTGAAAGCTTGTCTATTAAGCCTTTGTGCAACACCTTGTCGAAGGCCTTTGAGATATCGAGTTCTACGGTCCTCGAGGTGTGCTTGTTGGCAGAGAGCTTCATTGATTCTGTGAGTGATGGTAGTTAGGACGTCGGCAGTGGACCGGGCCGACCGAAACCTATACTGCTCGTCGCTGAAGAGGTTTTCTTTTCTCGGTGCTCGACGACCAGAGGCCTCAAAATGCTTGCTGATGATACTGGGGAAATCGATGGGTCTATAATGGGAGGGGGAAGATCGCACACCCGCGTTCTTGAAAACCGGGCATACGTTTGACACTTTCCACAGACTTAGGAACGATTTCTCCTTCAAGCAGCGGTTGAATAACTTCGCTAGGATTGAGCATAATTCCAGGTTGATGTTATTAATGAGAAACACCGGAATTTTGTCTGGGCCAGTGGCTTTCTGAAGGTCAAGGCCTTTAGCGAGTGCTAGTAAGAGGTAATGGCGGTATACGACAACACTCACAGGACATAGTAAAGGTCAGAGAAGCAAGAGGAAGCGGCGAGAAAGCTACTTTTTTATCAACGTGTAAATGGATGACCACGGGGAGTGGGAAGGATAGTAAAACGACAAATATAGATAAGGGTTGCAAAGGGTAGGAAGTTGTGGAGAGCCTTGAAAGGCCATGCCCTGAAAGGTACATAGAAGAAAAGGGTTGGCCTTTGTCCATAACAGAAAGGTTCTCGCCCAACGAGTTCAAATCTTGTCGGATAGTTATGTTGTAGGATTTTTACACTATTGCTACGTGTGTTTTTGTACGATTTATGGGGCATTTGTCCCCAAAACATTATTGGCGGATTCATGTGAGTCTGGGTTAAAATAAAAAACAAAAACAATGAATTTAAAAAGCAAACGTCAACTATATGCATGCATGCATTAACAATGGTAATTGAATGTGTACACAACTGAAATAAAAGGAAAAAAACAAACATTGAAACTATAAGAATATGCTTGTTTGTTTGTGTGTGTGAAAGAAGTGCGTATTTTGCGTATGCGTGAGAGTTCAAAAGTTAGCAGATCAAGAAAAACGAACACACCTCAGCGGCAGTGTTATTTATGTACATTCGACTACATCTGGAACCAAGAGTTAAAGAGAGAGGGGGAGAGAAGGAGAGAGAGAAAAGTGAGAGAATGTGCTCGCCTTTTTATTGACTTAAAAAGCGCATCCTAACGGGCGTTTCTCGAAAAGACAAGTGGGGTAACCCACAGTTCTGATCCAATGATCCATGGTGCTAATTTAGCGATCGAAGAATGCAAAAACGACCGAAGCGTTTCAATGAAATAAAGATAAAAGAAAATCTAATTATCACAAATAAATTGAACCATAAAAAGTGCTTATTTTATGGAAAAATTAAAAGAAGTATCAACTACCATTTTCAAAACCTGTTTAAAAAACAACTTAGATGCTTTAGCTTTACTTTTCTTTAAGAGACATTTTTACCTTTTGAAATCATACCTAAAAGCTTCTCTTATTAAGAAGCAGGGATCTTACCCTCCCCCCAACAAAAAATAACTTTGATACGGGGCCATCCTCTCTACTACATGTCGATTTTCCAACCTGGGATCCACAAACCCTAGAAGGAAAATGGAGGGGTAGGTGGGCTCAGCGCTTTTTTTTTAATTACCAAAAAAAATCAGGGAATTATCCAATTTAAATGAAAATTTCAGTACACATTATTTACTTTTATAATGAATAGGATTTTTTTTTATTTATAAAAATCTGAGAAAATGCTATTCTTTTTGTAAAATATTTTCATGACTAAATTTTACTCGAAAAATGTTTAAGTCGCAAATTTTTACAAATCCATAAAGCGTTTCCGCTGAAAAAGGTTTTACAAAGATTCAAACACAAAAGGGAAAAGGGATTGTTTTAAAAAAATTTGTTTTAAAAACAGTCGAGATTTCGAAATCTTTAAAAACCATTTTTATTTTTTCATGTGATTATTTTCTCAGTTTTGTCTTTATAGAAATGTAAAAAATAGGGACTAGAAATTTTATTTTATTTTCTAGCCATGGACTTCTGGTTAGTAATATTACTGTTCGTAAAAAAAAAAAAAATCAAAGATCCTCCTTATCTTGGAATAAAAAAGATTTACCGAGATATATTACCCTCTTAATTGATTTAAAAGAGCTGTTCAGAAAGAAAATTACAATTAAAAAAAAAAAAAGATCCGAAATTAGCATTTCTGACCGCACGTCCAGCCCAGTAGGCCCACACGCGGTTGAGAGGTTCGGAGTAGTAAGCTAAGCACTAGCCCTGTCGATTATTATAGTTGATGATTGACAATATAACTTAGGTAGTAAAAAAGTAAAAGGTATAAAAATATGTCTCGTATTAGTTGATGACTGACAATGTAATGTTAGTTTAAAAATAATTTAAAAACTGTCAGTGCTGAATAAAATGACAAAGGCCCCTGAAAACGCGTGACCCCCCTCCCCACCAACTCGAGTTAAGACACGCCGGCCTAGGTAAGAAGTGATAAAATTAAAAAAACAAAAAAGAACAAACAAAAAACAGTGCAATGTTTAGTTTATTGTGTGTGTCACAGATAACAGTTGAGTAAAACACTGAAGCGGACAGCCAGGATGCGACATTTGGTAGCAATTCATGAAGTTGAAGACATTCTTTGATAATCTGATCCGAGGTAGAAAAGAGCCGTCTGTCATTTACGAGTAACTTGCTGAACATCAAACTCAACAAAGTCATCTTAAAACAAAAATCCTCGATTTTGAAGTGCGAACAAATACATACGGCGTGATTTATATTTTTTTTCATATCCAAGATCAAAACTTTAGGTTTGTAAGTTTTTCTTTATTTGAAGTAAAGAAGGGAAAGGAAGACGTAAAACAACAAAAGTAACATGATTTTGGCATGAAGAAATTATTTTTATTCATTTTTTAAGTATGAATTAAATTAAAAAAAACACTAAAAAAAAAAAAATAAACTAAAAAAAAACTGTTAAAAAAATAAAAAGCAGTTTTTTTAACTAACAGTAACACTATGAGTAATTCTTGTATTTTAAAAAATTCAAGATGTGCTGAGGAACAAAAACTAACAAAATATGTTTGTTCTTGTCTTGTTAATTACTTCAATTTAGTAAATCAATTACGAACACATTTGATTTTTCGTGCCGATTTCTTCAAATGTTTGTGTTTTTAGCGTGGCAAAATGAATTGGGCCAGATTTCATTTTACGTTTTTAAGCATACACTTGTTTTAAAACTATGTAAAGAAAATTCGATACTTGACACGCAGGTGATTATACTTTTTTGTTGAAATCATTGAACGTGCTGTGTGATGAAAACAATAACAAAACCTTGTGCCTTATAGTTAATATAGACTGAATCTGAAAAGCAACGTGGCAAAATCTAGTGTCCTCATGCGGGAGAACTTGTCAGTAGCCCATTGGTCCATTAACCCACATAGATATCACTTCGCAGAACTGCAAATAGCTTTAAATTCTTTTGCAAAGCTTATTTAGATATTGTTTTCAAATTTAGCTTATATATCTTAAATGACTTTAAAGTTTGAAAATACATCATATTTAATATCTTATTTTTAAATAAGTTTGTTTCTGTAGGGATTATTTTTATTAGTGTATGTATAGTGGGAAATCCCCTTGCTGTGTGGCCCGGTGCCTGAGTGATTTTAAATTTCGACTATTTGTGATTTCCAGATTAGAGAGTATTTTTTTATTTTCAGCATGGCGGTGTCGAAGTGCAAGAGAAGCGAGGTTTGGTTGTTATTGCTAGCAGTGGTGCTGGTCATCCAAACTTTACTGGTCATCACTCATGCAGCCGATAATAAAGATAGTGAAAATGACGATGACGGTATGTATCGTTCTTTTGGCATTGATATTCAATAGCAATTGCAAAATGTTTATCATTTTTTAGTTTGTTTACTAAAAGAAGAAACGTAATAATCGTCACGTAGGCTGTCGTATGTGGACCTTCCATGAATTCATTCAGTAAGCCCCGTCTTTTGCCGGTTGCTACGAAACAAAATACTTTACGTCTGTTCAATTTTTGATCTTTAAATAAGAGATCTCGGATTAAAGAAAACAAAACTGAGTTTTTTTTCATGATACATTAACTTAACATTTAAAAAAATAAAAATACAACTATGCGCTACAACAAGAGCCAAAGAAACCCTGAAACTTTTCCTTCTTCGAATCAGATTTACTTGTTTAATATATTTTTGTTAGAGATTCCATGTAATGTATATATACTTCTCATTAGGAAAGTTCCTAAGGGACTTTTTGAAGAGTAACTATTTAATCTTATTTGAAATTGCATAATTCCACCTTAAAAAATCGTCTGCAAAATGCAGTGTGCTTGCGAAATGAATATTTTATTTTTCACAAATATTTTTTTTTATTCTCATCATATTTTCTTAAAGTGTTTCTCCTTTACTTTGTTATATTTCTTAAAAATACTTCTGTTCTTGAATCATAATTTTTCTAGAAAGGGAGAGTAAATAAATAGTTACTTTATCTTTGTCTTAAAAAAAATAAACAAAAAAAAAACCCTGCAGATTACTAAGAGAAGAATTTTAATTTGTTAATCATCAGACACTTAATTTTTTTATACAAATATTTTTTTAAATCGATTTAACTAAAAAAAATGTTCAAATTTTCCTTCGAAAGGTTTTTATTTAAATAAAACTTGTGTTTAAAGTGGTTAATGAGTTGGCTTCGTTAGAGACTAACACCGATTTGGTTGATAACTTTTTTACAGACTTTCGAATCGATCAATAATTAGCAAAAAATAATTGGAAAATTATTATTATTTATTCATTCTCTTTAAGATAACTGAGGATTTTTTTTTTTTTTAATCCAGAGATGAAATTTATTACTTAATGAACGAAGTAAGGATGATCAAGTATGAAAACCGGTAAAAATGCCTCGGCATTTTTATTGATTAATCAATTACTGATTAATTAATTTAATTAACAACCGATTAATTAAAATAAAATCTATTTAGAAGAATATTTGTTTGTTTGTTAAAAAATAAATATCCGTATGTCTTGTGAAGCTATGTCAGTAATCCCGAAAGTTTGATTTTTAAAAGTTGTTAAAAAAATCATTATTCTGGTGTTTTTCTTTTTATAAATAAAATTGTCTCGTGAAAACTTTGTAGTTTTTACACCAACTTAGACATTTAAGTATCTTATTCTTAAACTACAAAAAAAATTTACACGAGTTTTTTTTTTTTTCTTCCTGGTATCGAAGCGGCAAAATTTTGAACCTAAATCAATCATCTGACTGGTCAGATTATTCTATTGTCTTAAATAAGCATTAATTATTTTAGTGGTTAAATGATTGTTGCGCCAAAATTAGCGTTTTTTTTTTTTTTTTTTTTAAATTAACTCATTTGTATAAAGAAAGGACGTTTATGCATTTGAGAGTAGAAGAGAAAATGTCCATCGGTCATTCATTTACTTGTGTCTGTTTCGGTGAAAAAACTAAAAGTAAACGAGGTTATCCATTATTACTCATTCAATGGGCCACTTACATTAAGTTTGTTCATTTCTTTGTATGACAACAAGCCCCCAGAAGACATTTTTAAGCCCTGAAAATGTACTTTTCTCAAAATTTACTAGTACGAATTGTCAGGCTAGAGATAGAGTTCTTCACTTTGTTGATTTTTAAATTCAAAATGTGTTTCGAAAATATTTTTTTCTCAATAAAATTAAATAAGGAAAACTTTAAGCAGAGAATTTTTTCTTATCTACTGTTTCAGTTTGAAAAATGGTCACTTTCTCGTTTATCCGAGGAAAAGAAAAATATTAAAATAAAATTAAACAAAAAATTAAAGTTAAAATAAGGCATTTGCTTTTTTTTTAAAACCATATCTCTTTTTCTTTTTCTTTTTTTCTTTTTTTTCTCTCTCTATACTCCTTCAAACTAATGAGAAGGCAAAAAAAGAAAGACTGAACGCTGTTGCAAAACAGCAAAAAAAGTTTCTGGATCAGGGCATAGCCATTGTGACTAGAAATCTACCAAAATAATAGAGGCTCAACTTCAGCTATTTAGATAAAAAAAAAACAAAACGGAGTGTGAGTAAATAAAAGAAATTTGGCTTATCAAAAAAAAAAAAAAAATTACAAAACAAAGACTTTTGATGATAACCTGAACAAAACTTTGTGCCAGTAGTCTGGAGCCCTGTCAAAAATGAACCAAGAAGCAGATGGAGAGAAGGGACTGTCAGAGAAACCAGCCAAGTGTGTCATGTGAAAAAGTTAAGCAGTGATCAGTTTAAGACATTTTTTTTCACTCTTCTAAAGGCCGAGAAAGCAGCAGATTGACATTTGCAACAAGTTTCCAAAATAAGCACACTCTTGACTACTGCTACCAAAGTCCAACTTGTAAATTATCAATTACTGAGCCAAAAGACTTTCACCAACCTGAATTACAAAGGAAACACTCCGACTGAAATCAAATAAATATATATTATTTGTTTATACCATTAATTCTATTTGTTTATTTTCAAAGTTTCTGATAAATATTGCTAAGAACATCTGGCTCTTCTTCACACATTTTGCCAGGGCCGGTGCTAAAGTCTTGGTCCCCCCCCCCACCAAACTTTCATACTGGTCCCCACTCTACTATATTTGTATTTCAATTTCCCAAACTTGGGGTCATAGGCCACCCCACCCCACCCACCCCCGGGAAATGGGGGGGGGGGTGCTTTTCTTAAATTACCAAAAATCAGGAAATTATCTAAATGAAAATTTCAGTACATATCCATTAATTATTTTCTTTTATAATGAATAAGTTTTTATTTTTAAAAATCTGAGAAAATGTTATTTTTTTGGTAATAACCACCAATATTTTAATGACTAAATTTTACTCAAAAAAATGTTTGTCACAAATTTTAACATTTCCATAAAGATTAAATGCCGACACATCTTCGCTGAAAAAAAAAGTTTTATAAATATTCCAACACAACACAAATGGATTGTCTTAAAAAATTTTTTACAAACAGTATTTCAGTTTTCAGGAAAATAATTCAGGGCCATAAAATTTGTGCTGAAAAAAAAAATGGCCAAGGTCACAATGGGGCCTCAAAAAACACATACCTCCCCCATTCTGGGTTTTGGTGGGTAAGATGCACAAGCTCTGCACTCTGATGTAATAACCTAATTATCACTTGGCCTTACATCCAGCTAGCAAACTACTAACTTTACATGAAAGACTAATATATTCAGTTATAGTAATATTATCTTAAATAAGTCTAGTTGAAGGCCACAATTGTGAGGGCACCCAGTAAAAAAAATTAACTAATGAAGCAATAAATTACATTAAAAACATTACTCTAGTTCAGTGGTCTATGGAGATTATTTCAATTTTTATGAAGTTTCAGATTAAAAAATGATGAGTAACAAAATGTATTATGGATGGTATATATGTTTAAGACCTTATGTAATTTCGAAATAAACATAAGTACACAAGTATGCAAATGTAACATCATCCAGCCATAGTATAACCTAACATTACTTGTAAACTTCAAATTTTCAATTTGTTTTATTTAAACGATTACACGATAACTTCGTTACCTTTTAATGGGTGCATTTCATATTAGTGGTCTGCCAGAAAAATTTAGTGGTCCATGAAGTTCAAAAAGTTGGCGACCACTGCTCTAGTTTACAGGAGATACCAAGCAATACACACAAATTTATTTCTTAGTGCAGTGTAAAACAGTTATTTTAGTGGAGGCATGTATTTGTGTTACTACCACGAACTTCCTACAGAAATGGCTGATAAACGCATTTTAAATACTTTATATGCCATCTTTGAATTTAAATTTTGGTTTTTATTTGAAAGACAATGGTCTGATGCCAATCTAAATTAAAAGAAAAATTAATTTCTATTTATAAATAAAATTTTTTGGCATTTTAAAACATTGGCATGTTCACAAATATTTCCATGAAGTTTTCTAATAAAATAACCTATTCACAATTCATTTATTAATTAAATTAAAGCTTTTTCATTTGTTAAATGAATTTTAATCTTAAGTATCTCTTTTTAGGTACAAAAATTTAAGTAATTACATTGTAAGAAAGGAAATGCAGGTTAGATCCCAGCTGAGAGATTTTTTTTTCTCTAATAAGTTTTCTGATGATTTAGGCTGGTAGATATTGTACTTGTTAAACAAAGCAAAAAACTGGAATGTCTATTCAAACAGGTGTTATAGTGAAAATAATATTTATTGTAATAAGAAATGATGTCAGATGAAAAAAATCCATAATTACTTAAATTACATACATTTCAGTATAGAAACTGAAATCAGCAAGTAATTCAATTTCTATCTGTTTACTTTGTATTAATGCCTTTTTGGAAAAGGCATGAGTTCACTTCCCCTGCATTCTCTCCCATTTAATAACTGTCAAATGACAAAAGATTTTCATTACTGGTATTGTTGACAAAGAAAAGTGGGCATATAAGTACTTGGGCAAAGTATTTGCCTACAATAAAAGTCACTGCAGAAATCTCTTACAGCCATTGTCAACCCTTTATTGTATTTATATATTACATGACTGGTTACCTTTTTTTTTTTTTAAATTTATTTTGTTATCAGTTCTCTATTTTAATGTCATATCTAGTTTTATAAACCTTATCAGTTCTTTTAAACACTCCTCCATCAAATTAGAAAACTCTACCACTTACAAGCCAAGATTACGCACTTGTGTCAAGATTGTTTTAATAATAATTTTCTGAAAACAGATTTGCTTTTTTTTCCTCCCTAATCTATTCAAATGATAAAAGTCATTTTACTAACCCACATCGAGCAGTATGGTAACAAGATTAAGGCTCCTTCATGCTCACTCATTTTAAAAGCAGGAAAACTAGAGAATTTAGGGTGGACTGCAAAGTTCAATCTTCACTTCAGTTGTTGATGCTTATGACTCTATTCTTACTCTTTGTCCCTGTACAATATCCTATATGTTATCCAAATCCAATCACACCAAGGTTACTTGATTACAAGCTCAATTCAACTGCAACTGAAATAACATAAACCTTGGAAAAATTAAATTGGCTGAGCCAATTGTTTCATCAATGAGATAATGTAATAAAATTGATTGACTACCTGTCAATCTGTGCATCATATTGACTCTGGATTAGAAAGATTTCCTTAGTGAATAATTTTCATAGTAATTTTAACAAGTCCATTTTTTTTCTAAATTCAGTTTTAATTTTCTTGTGTTACATTTACTTGGGATGTGCACTGATGCTATCAAAAAATTTAATAATATCGTTTATTAAAATGATTTTTTCTTAATGCAATTATATTTAATAGAAATATTTTCATACCCATTTAAAAAAAAAAAAATTGTTTTGTTGAAAATATAGCTGATAGAATTTTTTGTTTAACACTGATGCACCATAAAACCATATTTACACTGATTAATATGTCAGACTGTTATTTGTGGTAGGATATTCTTCACTTCAATGAAATAAGCTTTTCAGTTTTCACTTCTGATAAAGAAAATGTAAATTTGGAGATTCTTTCAACACTTTGCTGCCTGACATCTGCTGCCTAAGAATCTGAATATGTCACAAATGGGCAGAGTAGCAGAAAACCTAAGTTTGCTATTGATTATTAATCTTAGGACAACTATTGATAAAAACCTAACTAGAGAGGAAAAAATGTGACCAAATGAGACATAAAATGATACTTAAAATATTATGAGGTGATATTGAAAAATTCCTAAACTTTTCTTGCTTTGATTTTTACCATTCAATAGAAATGTGTGCATAGTTAATGCTCATTAGAATCCAGCCTTTTGAGTCAGTCTACCACGGCACTATGCTATCAGCTAGTGTTACTTTATTATGCAAGGTGTTTTAATGTCTAGGAATAACTGTAATATTCATGACATCTGATGAATTTGATCAGCATGGTGAACATTCATTAGATGACAGGTTTTTCAAGAGTATACACATTTCAAAGCCAAGTTAAATGTTGGTTCAATGTAAGTGTTCAAGTTGACCATTCAAAGGAAAAATGTCTGAAAATTTAAAGGAAAAAAATTTCCTTATCCATGAGGAAGACTGTTGCCAAAAATCTCATCATTCTTGTCTGACTGAAATAGGTTATATAGTCTGCTATGTGTTCCTAGTTGGAGAATTTTCTGATATCACCTTATATAGGGCTGAGTCTGAATGACAGTGCACCAGTAAACAAAATTTTGAGGAAGTTGACAACACAATGGAGTAATGGATAGCAGCTTGGATTGATGAATCAGAGCCAAGTTTGAATTCCATTCGAATCCATTACATTCACTTACATGCAAATACTCTTGGGAAATGCATGAATCCTCTTCTAGCTATAGGTAAATAGGACAGACCGGGTTCTATAGCCTTGGATGGCAACTGGTCTACCACAGAAAGAAATGGCAACCTACTGTGGGGAAAAAAATCTGCCTCGTCAGTCATGTATGGAAAGATACATGATCGCTTAAGCATCTATAACATGTGGCACATAACTGACTGATAATTAGAAATTGATAAGGATATGTGGCCAAGTGCTTAGAATATTAACATTCTGACCATGAGACCTTGGTTCAAATCTCATTATGACTGATAAAAGTGACTTTTTCACAACATCAACCTGGGGAAATGATCCTAGCATGTGGCACTGTTGGGAAGTGCCTGAAAATCACACCATCATTTGAACCAAGCCTGATGAGTGAAACTGGGTAGACAAAACTGTTTGGAAGCCATCACTGGCCATCTAGCACAGTCACAAGCCATCCTGAATGAGGGTTTGACTGTACTGGCATTGTTCAACTATTGATCAAACCAGATTATGCACTCTCACTCATAAAATGTAGCCACAGTCTACTTCAATGTAATTGAAGTATAAGTTGCTATTTTATTCTGTTGGTGTTGAATAAACACATATGCCTGAGCAGGTGTCTGTTACAGGGATTATCTAACTGACTTAGCAGATGGGCATGCTTGGAAATAAGCAGTCAGCTATTTATATTTCATATTTATTAGGAATTGTAATATAAGCCTGTAGAACTTATATATATATATATTAGTTTCTACAAATAGATTGTCTGAAATGTTATGCTAACAATTAAGGCTGCACAAAGAATGAGTTCAGTGGTTTGTTGAAGAACTTTTAGAATGATGTCTAAAGTTTTATTCTTTCATAAATTATTTGGTCTAATATCTTCATGTTTTTGATGGATGCTTTGTTTGACCACACACACTTGTGTTTATGGTCAAATGAAGCCCAAATAATGCCTCTTGAATACACATTCTCTGCCAATTCTCAAAACATCCATATCTGCTCTGTATAGTGTCCTAGCAAAGACAATTTATTTTTTTAGGAAATGGATTAAATCCAACATTGTTATTTTTAATTTATTTTGTTAAAATGTTATTTTTGATGGATACTCATATTCAAGTAGAAGCTCAGTTTAAAAAAAAACAAAACAAAAAAAACAAAAAACAGGGCTTCTATTTGAATATAAGTATCCATCAAAAATAACATTTTAACAAAATAAATAAAAAATAACTGTCTGAATTAATCCATTTCCTAAAAAATAAATCATCTTTGTTTGATAGAATGCAATACAAAGCAGATATGGGGGTTTCAAGAATCAGTGGAGTGTGGTTTGACCATAAGTCTTATGTTGCCAAATGGTTAGGCATATCAGATATCTCTCACTTACCCCCCCTCTCTCTCTCTTTCTTTCTTTATACAGAAAACTTTTCATTTACAGCATGTTTTGTCCTGAAGGAGTTTATCAAGTTAAATGTAAGGATTTTATTTTGCAATATGTATTTATAAACAGAAATTAAAAAAAAATATTAAGTTTTGAAAATTTTAAATTTAAGAATGGTTTAAAATGTTTTTGAAGCTGTTTAAGGTAAACTATGGCTGATGTTAAGTGATTTAATTAAATGCTTAAGTTTTAATATTTTAGAGCATTCTTT
This sequence comes from Acanthosepion pharaonis, assembly GCA_903632075.3. Taxonomy (NCBI): domain Eukaryota; kingdom Metazoa; phylum Mollusca; class Cephalopoda; order Sepiida; family Sepiidae; genus Acanthosepion; species Acanthosepion pharaonis. Next base: position 141,421 of record CAHIKZ030001601.1, read on the forward strand.
AATTTAAAAATTTTGTAAACATAACAGTATTTTTATTTCAGTTTATGAATATTGCAAAATAAAGTCCATCAGAAGATTGACACGTGGGTAAAGACAACTTTTCTTTTGTCTTTATTAATCTTTTCAGGTGTGTGTGTGTGTGTGTGTGTGTGTATATATATATATATATATATATATATATATATATATATATATATATATATATATATATATATTTTTTTTAAAAAAATGTAGTAAACTTTTAAACTATTATTTTGTAGAACCCGAGATTACAGAGGAAGATGATGTCTTGGTTCTCACAGAAAAGAACTTTGATGATGCCATATATTCCAGAAATACAATCTTGGTTGAATTCTATGCACCATGGTATGTTGCTTGTAATTTGTCAGTGTTGAGATATTGAGACAATTCCTGGAATAGGGTCTTGATTATATTGCTGAAAGCAAAGTTTGGTAAACAGCACCCATCAGCTCAATAGTTTTTTTTTTAAATTACAATTTTTCACTGGCACTGAATGAATGGTCATACTGTTTTAAAGGAAAAAAGAAAGTTTGAAAATATTAATACTGTTTAAATATGGAAGTTTTTAACTATTTTATTATTCTCATATTCATACATGGTACAACCTCACTATTCTTGGGTTACTATTTTTATTGAAAACAATTTTTTCAAAATATATTTCAAAGGAATAAAATTTAAATAAGACAAATATAAGTATATAATAAAAATATTTTGAAAATATAAAGAAAAAATTAATCAATTTAAATATCTTCAAAGTCATTGAGCTGAGGAACATGATGTCAAATCTGGTATTTTGTAAACATGCAGAAGAGAATTCAAAGCAGGTAACCATTGAACTGTTCCATATAACCCAACACTCAGTGTAAAGTATAGGGTACGTTTTAACTACTGTACATAAAAAGAAAGCTGATAGAATGACTGAACATAAAACAAGAAATCCCAATTCCTATAATTTGGAATAAAATGGAATGTTACCTGTAATTTGTTATAATAATTCCTTATCTGAGACCACCATTTAGGTAAATAATAAGAAGCTGGCTAAGAAGTGATGATTTCAGGTAAAAATTATAGTAGAGAAAAATTAGCCTACAGGAGGCCTCAACTTCATTGTTTTTTTTTTTTTTTTGTTTTTTTTAAGTGCCTTCTGTATGCTGTCAAATATGATCAACTTTTTCTTGTTGTTTGACATGTTTATCAAGAACAGTCAGCCAGTTATGTGCCATATGTGATACATGCTTAGGTGATCATGTATCTTTCGATACATGACTGACAAGGCAGGTTTTTTCTCACAGTAGGTTGCCATTTCTTTCTGTGGTAGCTAGGGGAAGAAGAGGATATTAGCATGTAAGTGAATGTAATGGATTCAAATGGAATTTGAACTCTGCTCTCCGAATCCTCAATCCGAGCCACTATCCATTACTCCACCATCCCTCAAGCATAGTAATCGAATTTAAACAAGCAAATTTAAAATATGCACCAACATATGAAGTTGTCTTCCTTTAGATATAGATCTACTCTAACTTACATCAGAATCAGATTTGTAAATTTAGTTAGCTTTTGTGCTGTGCATCCTTTCTCTGAATTGTATTTCCTCGTTACTCAATAATAAAATAATTCATAGAATTTCTATCTACAGCTTTAAATTTGTGACACAGACCTTTTATCCTAATTGTGTCCCATTTAAATTTCTATTAAATTTTATATCATGGAATGATTTGGTTATAACTTGTCAATGCTAGGATGCCTAGAGCCTCATTTATATCGTTTTTCCTCTTATCAGAATGTAATCTGATATTTATTAGCGGATTGGGTTTCTCGACTGGATTAAATCTTTTTCTCTACATTCACAAAAACCCATCTTCAATAAGATATTTGTTTCACCGGGGAATAAATATCTCCACTGTTCTTGATATTAATCTTTTAGAAATTATATTAAATTTCTTTAAATGGACATAATTCATTACTTGTCCCTTGAGGCTCTCATGACAGCAGGCAGATTTTTTTTTTTTTTTTTTTTTAAATAATATATATCTCCCCCCCCCCACCAAAAAAAAAATCTTTAAAGGGATGAAAGTACAATGGGTTTGTGGTGTTAGCTAAAATAATTTAAAGTGTTCTTATCAATCACAGTACATCAGCTGCCACATTTATGCTTTTTCAAAACTGCTAGATGCAATCTTTTGACCTTTTCAAAGGTGGATTTTTGTTTCTATTATACCAGTAGATGAATATTAAATTATTTAAGGCCAGGAATAAAAGATATTGACTCTCAAGAAATGAGGATTTCTGCAATTTTTGTAGGGGAACTGAAAATTAGATTAAATCATTTAAAATAAATAAAAAATTTTTTTTTTCTTTTCCCAATCATAGAAATCATAAATTTGTTGAATTTTCTCAAAAATATATTTTAAGATTAATGAGAAATGATGGAAATAATTTTTCAATGGAGCAAGTATGTGACTTTTTGGATTCTCGTAAACTTATTTAATGCTGAGCTTATGATCAATGTTTTTTTGTCAGATACCGCTGGGTTGTGTTCAGGAATAACATCAGCCAATTTATTGGTCCTTGCTTCAGGCTCAGTTGATTGGAGTGGATACATTTTTTTCTCTTTACCTCATGTTCTGGAGCAGTGGTTGTCAACCCTTTTTACCCACCCTTTTCACAATAAGTCAGAACATCCCCCACCCTCACTTTCCAAGATTGTCTGACTGAAAAGGTGCATTCCAAATAATATGCATATATTAATGAAAATCATTCTTTTCCATATTAGTACTTGGATTATTTTTAGTGAGGAACTTTTGTTTGGCACTCATGATGGACTCTAAGTTCTGTAAATAAAAAGCAAGAAAAAGAAAGATCTGCACTTTGGAATCCTTTCTGGGTGGTAGATTTCTATGCATTTTTTTTCTTTTAACTCAGCAGCTCATCATTACACTTACCATGCTTCTAAAATATTCTACCCAACTCTAATGGTTCTTCCTATATGCAATAGACATACAATATTTTTAACTTTGTTGAGATGCGTAGTATTGAAAGTTCAACAACATTTTTCCTTCAACTGACAAGCTGTTTATTCGAGTTCACAGTTGTGTGCTGATAGGATCAAATTCAATCTCCAAATAAGTGTTGCTGCTGAATTTGTTATGGATTTTCTGGTACCAACAATCTTGTGAAAGCTTTGTGATATATAATGATAATTTTTGACCCTACAAACAGTGTGAAATTTACACACTGCAGAAGTGACTGCTGGAGACTCATTCTAGAAGTGACTCTAGTTGTTATTTAGTGAAATATAAACAATCTGTTTTTCTAATTCATTTGGCATAACATTCATTAACACTGCTCTCACCTCGTATTAACCTTAATTGGAAGGCCAGCATTATAATCAACCCAACATTCATCAGCATTGGGCTTTTCAAAAAAACCTCTTCTGTTCCTCAAGGACACATGGCACAGTGGATAAAGGCATTGGTTAGATCCAGTGAAAGGACCCAAAGAGTGTGAGTTCAATACACGGTTAAGGCAGTGGAGAGGGGAATTAACAGGAGATAACTGATAACTGACATCCATTAAAATGTGGAACTAGAACAGTCTACCCCAGTGAGCAAAATAAAGGGTTCAGTTTGACATTCCAACCACCTGAAGAAGGCTGGAGTGTACAACGGCCGAAACACTGTAATAAATATGGTGACAAAGATGAGTACAATAGTCCACATAATGTAAATAATATACTCTTCTGTTCCATTTTCCAATCCTGCATTACATCTTTGTATAATAATTAATGAAGGTGCTTAATAGTTGTTGATAAATTCAGGTGATATCTGTGATGGTAATTGTTCCTAAAAATAGCTTTTATCTGAATTGTCTGGCTTGATGCTTCCCAAATGGTTTCAACTTTTCCCTACCAGAGCCTCTACTTCATATTTGCTTATCAAGAACTCTAAATATTCCACCTTGTCTTCTAGGAAATTTATCTTTTTTTGCCAAATCCTTGACTTGATTTCTTCCAACAATCTTTTTAGATTTTCCAAGTATTCTTGACAATTTCTGCTACTTATGAGTTTGTCTTCTATTACAAACTGTTTAGGGAATCTGATTAAATTTCTTTTCCTTAGAAATATCCCTGCAACACAGGACCCCAAACTGAAGACTTGGTGGTTTATAGAATCCCTTGTATCAACCATCAACACTGTCAGCATCCTTGTCTTGCCTCATTGAGTATCAGCTGTTTATAAAGCCTTTGAAAAGTCAAGATTTGGGAGTTTTTCTTCATTCAGTGTACCCTGAAAACCTTCAATATGAATCACAGGGAAAGAATTCTGTTTTGCCTGGAGATTTATTTTAATTTCATAAACATATAATCTGATGGTGCTGTCTTTCAAAACCATATTTGAATACTACACTGGAATATGTCTACCCAAACTCAGTCTATTCCAGGCATGGGAAACATTTTTCAAACAGTGTACTGCATGAGGCACTGTTCATCATAAGGTGGGTCGTACTACTAAAAAAAACATCAAGGTAATTTTTCATTAAGAATACTGCAGCTATTTTCCGAACAAATGATGGTGCATATAAGCATTTACCTTAGAAGTGGAGAAAAGTTGATATCTTGTTTCTTTTTTTTTTTTTTTCTTGTTAGAAAAGATACTTTCTATGAATGAAGTGTTTTTATATCACTGATGACAGTAATTAATATACACTACTATGTGTCATTTTGTTTCTAACTTATTCAATTGATGATGAAAAAAACTTTTTAAAAGTATATATTCTTTTGAGAAAAATAATTTTCATTAATGTTTCCTGTTTCTGAAGCAAAAGGTGTTTTCATTTATGATCTTCCTTAGAGAAAATTGCCAATAGTTTAAATATCTGATAATGTTATCTTCAACAAAAAAGTTACAAAATTTAAGAAACCTCATATTTAATCATTGTTTATGTATGTGGCTATGCATATGAGTGTACAAGTGAGACCGAAAGGAAAGCAACATTTTAATAACCGTTATCTTCCTCAAGAAATTAGGCATACCATTAAAAATGCCAATTGGTCCGTGAACCTGTGACTGGTCTAGTCCAATGTCTCTTCAACTGGCTGAGTTTTCTAAAATAATATATACTACCCAAATTTTTAAATACATCACTAATTCTCTCCAACAAACTTTCCAACTTTTTTTTTTTTTTATTGTCATCTACTGTTAACAAATTGGGAATGTTCATATTGAACTCTATCGTTCAGTTCCAACTTTGTAGTTCTGAGGAACAACCTGGCAGCATCACCGTCACCAACATGCTCTTCTCTTATCCTCTGAATCTAACATCTACCTACCTCACACTTCTAACTGCTTCAACCTTCTTACCTGAATAAGTTCTTATCACAATCTGCATCTTGGAAGTTAATATCATTCAATATTTTCTTGAACTCCATTTGTATCTGACAATGCAGATCTGCAGAAGCCACTTCCATATTCATATTTGTTGTTTACAGATCATGACAGCTATTAGGGAGATGATATTAAATATACTTTAATGTTTAAAAAAAAAATTATTCAGTATTATTATTGTTTAGGTAATGGGCATTACAACATAGTACAAATAGCTATATTGTAGAAAAAGCAATTTTTGACAATATATGAATTTTTTATGTATTTATTGTTATTTTTTAACTTTTATCAAAAATGACATTCTTGTACATGTAGTTATGGATTATGTTGTACATTAATTACTAATATTTTTTTTAATTAATAACTATTTATGCTCAGTTGTTGACATTAATAGCTATCTGCTGATGTGTTAAAATTTTGGAATAATGCAATAATAAAAAAGTTTATATTTCATCTCTCTAATAGATGTTGTGATCTGTTGACAATAAACAGATCCATCTCTGGAATCGCACACGTGTACAGGTCTGATAATTCCTTGTCGTTAAATTTTTTTACTTTACCTTGCTTAAACTTCTCACACGTTCTTATAATATGACCTCCTTTATGATAACTAAAACATTCTTCTATGGCAGTCTACCCAATCACACATAAATCTGCAATTAAATGCTCTTGTTATTGATAATTTAAATACAAAAAGAAAACGCTTAAATTTCGACAACACAATAACTTCTAATCGAACCTTGATTCCTTCACTATCTTCTGCAGCACTTTTCTAAATCCCCAAAATGTTAGAAAATGTTTTGTTTTTAATCTATTAATTTTATTCCAGGTGTGGTCACTGTAAACAACTTGCTCCTGAATATGCAAAGGCGGCTAAGAAACTAAAAACCACAACCCCTCCTGTTGCTTTAGGAAAGGTAGATGCCACAATACACCAGGACCTTGCCACTAGGTACATTACCATCTTTTTTGATTTCTTTATTGATTTAGATCAGTTAAGTCTCTGTAAAAAAAGACGGTCATAACAGCAGATCCTTGAAGAAAAGATTCCTAAAAAAAAAAAAAAAAATTGTTCAGACAAGACAGTTGTCATATTCACAATGTTTTGGCCACTGTATAGTCTGGCCTTCTTCTTCAAACCAAACCCTTTTTTTTATACACTGGGATAGATTGTTCTGGTTGTACGTGCCATGCCTCTTCCGGATATCTCGGTATCTGTTATTTCCCTTTAATTCAAACTCTCCAAGTTATTATTCACCTCTGCTGTAGCCAGAAATAAAACCTTATCTAAAATACGATACAATTTATTTAATCTATTTTATATGAGGAAACATTCAGCATTTATTTAATCTATTCCTTATGAGGAAACATTCAGCATTTATTGACTAAGCCACCAGTACTATTGTCAGTTGAATTTTATAAAATGTTTCTTTTTAAAACAATTTTCTAGGAAAATAGGTTCTAAAGTCCAGTAACTTTTATGGCTCTTTCCAGTATTGATAGGATTAGGAAACCTTTTATATGAAGTTATGTTTATTGTTATTATTATTTATATCATTATCTTGATTATGTCATTATTTTCTCTTTGAGTTACATGTGATAACCATTTTAGTTGCTGTTGAATGTCCTCAAGTGATCTGGTTTCCATTAACTGGTACAGTTTTTTGTGATTCTGTAGAGCCAGTCCACGAGGTTTCACTTGCTCAATGCCATTTTTAAGCATTGATTTGAGAAAGCAATTATATACAGCTGACGGTTCAGAGATTTGTGATAAGATTTGGTGCCATGCATGGATACCCTTATAAAATCTACTTGATCACTGTGAGAGATAAAAAAAAATCAGCTGGACGGATTGCAGTCTAAGGGAAATAATTCAGTATTTACTATGTCAAAATCGTTTGGGACGTTTAAACTGAGTGATACCCAGTTTACTTTTCAGAAAATTCAAAAGCATTCAGTCTTCAGCAACATCCAAAGAATTACTTATACCAGACTTAGAAAAACTTGATCACAGTCTCTTCAAGTAGACTGATTTCTAAATCCATTGTCACACTTACAGGAATTTTCAGTAGTTATCAAATAACCAATTTCAAGTGATTGAAAAAACTGGCCATCTCACATATAACACACTGGTACCTTTTTAGGTTCAAAATTTGACTTTGATTTACATGTACAAATCTTATTACAATGAAAAAATAATTATCATGGAAAGCTGTTTCAGTGGACATTCCTATTTATTTACAGTGAAATTAAAGCCTACTGGCCAAGATCATCAAAATTTTTATTAAAGAAAATGTACCAGTCTTTAATAAGAAATGGCAGATTGAAAAAAAATCTATTTGTTGATTTTTCTTTTCATGTCTATCTGTATTACGTGAAATGCAGGTATGAAATTGCTTGCTTACTTGTCTCATCCTTTACTGTGGCTCATCACTTGATGGTAGCGAAACAGCAAGGATATTCACATGTTTTGGATTCCCTTAATTTCCAATTAAAGAGAATGACCAGCTTAAATTTTACCCAATTATAAGCATTGAATTCTTGCCTTCTAAGCTGTTAAATTAATTCTGTTAAAAAATTAAAAAAAAAAGCTTTCTTTTCTTTATGAATTTTGTTTGTGTTACTGAAAAATCTTTAAAACAATCTTCAGTAATTGCACTTTTTTCTTTTTTTTTTTTTTCTTTTTTTTTTAAATAAAACCTTATTTAGAGCTGTGAACAGATTGCACTTATTTTCAGCAAGACTAAACACAAATAGCATTAAAAATTAAGGGATTGTTTTAGTATTTTGTTTGATATCTTTAAAGAGTTATTTTCCTTGAAATCAAAGATTTGATAATTTACTTCAGTTTCAGGTGCTGATTTGGTTGACTGATTTTGTAATCTTTTCTTTTTACTCCAGATATGAGGTAAATGGCTACCCAACATTAATGTTTTTCAAAAAGGGAAAAATGTACCCTTATGAAGGTCCCAGAAATGAGGCAGGTAAGTAATATATATTATTTAAGCAAAAAAAAAAAAAAAATTCAATTTTCCTAACTCAAGAAAATGCTAGAATGTTCAAAAATTAAGAACAGTATATGTCTAGACAACTGATAGCCAAATGGTAACAAAAGAAAGAGAAAGGGTTGTGGAAAAAGGCAATGTAAAACAATGTTTCTCAACCTTATTCTGGTCGTGGGCCCCCTTCAATCCACTGTGAGTTCTTTATGGAATGCCAACTTGAGTTCTTATCCTCCCTCCCACCCTGTCCCTCAATTTAATACATCTAGGAAAGTAGGAATATTAAAGGTTATAGTTTGGATAGTGCTATAACATCAAAACACTAAGTCCAGTTGTAAATCAAATAATAATATTATTTGGATAAATATTTTATCTGAATAAACTCATTTATTTACAAAACAAAAAAATACATATACCATCAGCTCTATTTTGTATGGTTTCAATGGGATCCCTGTGACTGGTGCAGGGCAGCCAAATTGTCAATGTTTGGCTTAAAAGCCATCAAAGAGAGATGTAAATTGCCTATTTCCCCCCCCCCTACGTCAAGGTGATTTCAAGCAGGTTCATACTGAAATCAGACTCAACCAATTAAGATGTGGGGAAAGAGAGTAAGAGCAACTTCACATCTTTTCAGAGTAGTGGGTAATTCTTATGCATGTCTTCGTTCATCCACAGCTTCTGGCATCCTCCATTCTTGAGCCACTGTTATTTTGAAGTTCAATGAAACTTTCTTGTAGGGTGATATCAATTTCAGATGCATCAGCAATAAAGGGATCTTTAAACCAGTATGGCAATGTCATTTGGAGTAGATCAGAAAAACAAGTTTTCATATCATTATGCAACTGCTTCAAATGATCAACATACACTGCTTGGTCATCTTCAGCTCAGTGAATATATTTGCTAAGGAAGGTAACTGTGCAAACTCCAGTCTCCCAAGGTTCAACCAGAATAGCTTAGGTTTCTCGTTAAATGTGTTGTCTCTTTGCTGGAAAACAGGGTGGAGTTGTTTCCTTGGAGCTCTTTGTTCAGGACATTTAGCTTTTCAAATATGTCAGACAAGTAGAATATATTACTCTTTGTTTCTCTTTAAGTTCTGTTTCTCTCAAGAAAGAAATAACATTGTCCCAAACTGAAACAAAATGATGCAGGCAATTACCCTTGGACAGCCACCTGACTGTGCAACACAAGTCATTCAAATTCCTCACTGTTCTTCCCACATAGTTGCTGAAAGAGGTGATCTTGCAGTGCATTCATTCTTATCAAGTTGATCCACCATTTCCCCAATCTTGTCAGGGTCATTGCACTCCAACCACATTGAGAAATGATGTAAAGGACATGCAATTATGACATTCTATAACACATACAGTGTTAGAAATAACTTGCACAAATGAAAAGTGCATATAAAAAAGAAAAATCAAGAAATATATTGCTGATACCCCCTGATGAGTGGATGGAGTAATTCCCAGAGGGTCCATTTACAAATCTCTGGAGTCAGGATGGTGAAGGTAACATTAATCAGTTAAGTGGCAAATCTTTTACTTATCTTACTATACATCTTGTATAGCACCTTTGTGCTGGGAGTAGACTTGGTTTGATGGTCTTGATTCACTCATATGTTGCTTTCTTTTGTCATCATCTGGCTGGGTGATCGCTAGTTTTTAGTTTGGAGGAAAAATGAATACTTCAACAAAAGGGATTTTTAAACTAATCTATTTTATTAAACATGTCAATGTGTACATTTCTAACTAGCCAGTGGGATTGCTCTATCACCCCCACTAGGGAGCAAGTTCCCTGAGATATGAAATAACTGATCTCTTCGATATGTAAAACTTAACTCCTTGAAAACACTTTCCAGATCTAACATTCCCACATTCAGCTAACTCAATTAAAATTGAGATCTCTATTTTGCCTACCAGCTGACTCCGAGGTCAGCATTCAGAAGATCTGAGCCAAATACACTGCCACTAAAAGGTAATAGTCTGAAACTATTATTTAACATATCTGTATGTATAGTAAACAAAACAAACTTTGTTGGTTATTTAATGTTCTGAAAATGCTGAATTTTTAAATTGTGATTCATTACATTTCATGTCTGTTTTTTTTTGCCTCCCCTCATTTTTCTGTGTGTGTCCCTTTAGGACATGGGTGATCATAGCTATCTACAGCCTCTCTCCACCTCAACATCTGTTAACTGTGCACTGTCATGATTGTTGTTTTAAAACATGGTGGAGCGGTCTCCTGTTGCACCCCCATCCCTTTTTAAGTCAGAATTCTAGACTTGTTACTAGATAAGACTAGAGAGTTCTGTCTACCCTACTGTTTTACCTTGAGTCAGATAAATGGTTAAATAATTAAAAAGAATGAAGATATCTGCTTGTAAAAGTAAAGTAAAATTTTGATGCATCCTCTGAGCTATGACTAAAATTAACTCGTTTTGATCTTTTCTTACAGGAATTGTTGAGTACATGATGGAAAGAGGCAAGGACAATTGGAAGCCACCCCCAGAAGCTGTTGTTACACTTACAGAAGAAAACTTTGATGAGTTTATTGACAAACATGAGCTCTCTTTGGTAGAGTTTTATGCTCCATGGTAACCATTTTCCACTTCATTTTTTTTTCTCTCTTATTTGCCTTTTCTAGTCTTATGGGGAATTTAATTTTTTTTTCTATTGTAATCATCATTGAGAATTCTGTAAAAACCAGAATAAATGCCAACCTGAAGGTGCAATATTTAGATGACAGATGAGTGAAACTTTCTTGGCCAAGTTTTAACAATCTTTTGCCTGGTCACCAAGGAATATTGATGGAATATTATGTCCTTTTCTTCTTAAATAATAATGGATGCTTTTCTTCATTTATTTCTTTTAGTTGATCTAATTGGGAGCAGTCTTCATCAATTCAAATGAATTGATTGCTTCTCTGGAGATCTTTATAGTATGGTGCCCTCATACAATCCCACCATATAGACAGCATCACCTTCTTTGCTGGAAGATTGGGCTTTAGTGTGATTAGTTGCAGTTCATTTTCCTTATCCCATGATCTCTTGCATTACACATTTTTCTGAAATATCCACTTTACATTACTTGACACATTTTAAAAATGGCAGCTACACCCCAAAGAGACTAACACAACTAAACTAGTGAAAAGGATTTTTATTGATTTGGATATTTTGGGTTTGTTAGGTGTCTCCTACCTCATCCAACATTGACTGTTCTCTCAAGTAATGTCTTAATTTGATCACTATTAACCTCAACTGGTCTATTTGATGATGGAGTATCATTTTGCAAGAAGCCTTCATCACAAAACTTTGTAAACTATTTTTTGCATGTTCAGTCATTTACAATAACTTCTCTGTAGACTGCACAAAACATATTTGTGTTTGACTCCTAATGGACTTTACCTTTTTGAAAAATGAATCATATACCAAAAATGTCACCTGTCTTCAGTAATAGAATCAATAAAAGAAATGGCTAAATTTTTTTCTAATGCTCACTGATATGACATCTGATCATTTTAAAGAAATTCATTAGAACTAAACACTCTTAATGCCATCTAATGAAAATACAAAATCATTTTAGCCATCTTGATAGTCTTTGTTAAAGAATGAACATTTTCTTCTTCCAGATGAGTTAATTTCTGCTGTTATTTTATTCCTTTTTTTTTTTTTTTTTCAATTGTTGCTTTTCTATGTTTTTATTTATTTATTTTTTTTTTTTTTAACACAACACTACAGCCTTCAACTACTGAAGGAAATCACAGTATAAAATTAGAAATAAAGCACTAGCTTCTGGCGACACTTGATCTCTCACTCCACCTGAGAAGTACATTTTTTTTTTGTCATCATATTAACCAATTCAGCCATAATGATTAAGTGGAACACAAAATTGTAGTTCTTTCACCTTCTCTTCCAGCTTTACTACAGTCCAACTTCATAGTATTTGCTTTAACTTTATAGTGTTGCATTAAAAACTTTAAAATAAGATGATGTAAATCTAGTAATAAAATAAGTATGGGAGCATATATAAAACTTATTCTTGGCAGGAATTCTTATCCTGAAATAAGAATTCTATGAAATTTCTATCATCTAAAAAAAAGAATGTAAATTCCAGTGTGCACACACACACACACACACACACACAGTTGTGAAAAATTCTCAGGCAGACTAGTGTCCAAATATCTGCAATTTATTTTTTTAATTACAAATTTAATTGCCAAAAGTGTTTAACTGTAAGTAGGTATCAAAGATGAAAATTTCAAACAGGTACCAGGTGTTATCTGATTGCATCTTCTTAATCTACATGATTAAAGAAACTTAGCAGTTTTTATTTCATCAAAATATCTCAAACCGTTTAATTTTGGCAAATTTATTTTTATTTTTACACATGTGCTCGCCATTTTTTGTCTATTATGAATTAGGACAAAATACCATGTTTGGACTCCTATATTTTAAAAAGCAATTAAGAACAACAGTTAAAATTATACTAGCTTGTTAGGTACATAACAAAGAAATTAATAATAAAATTACAGATAGTATCACTGCATATTTCTTAAATAAATTCAGTCTGAATATTCAAATTTTATAAATCAAAACTTCTGCAACAACATGCAAACAACTCATAATCTGAGATTTGACATTTCATAAAACTGGAAATAAAACCCACATTCATCCCAAATTTCAAATATCACATTATGATTATACCAGTAACATGCCTAATTTTTTGGGGAGTGATAGAATGGATATATTCTAAATTATTCCACTTCAAAATTGAAAAAAAATTGCTTTTTAACCTTTTGTCACAAGGTATTTGAAAGGTCGATTTTAGACTTGCTTGAATTGTCATAAAATGAATACTTCTTACACTAGAAACACCAAATTTCATATCTAGCCATTTCTGGGGTGCTCTTTCCATTTATCATGGTTAAAATGACCTAAAATCAACAGATTAGAATGTATATGGATCACATGCTGAACAAGTACAGTCCTGACTCAACATGTACAATTTCTGGACTGTAGAGAGAGAGGCTTAACACTTAGTAGTCATCTACAAATTATTGTTCACATTTTCTTATTGAATTTGAGTTTATTTGCAGTTCATAAAAAAATTGCCCTAGATACAATCAGGGATAAATATAAATTTAGTCATCCATACACCTGAGTAACAAATAAGGAAGCACTAAAATATTTTCTCAACAAACCTATTTCCACAGTGGTCCTTAAAACTGACACATTAAAATATTTTAGAATAAAATAAGCAATCATAATCCGTATGAAATAAATACTACTAAGAAATAATAATAAATTAGGAAAATGAATATTAAATCATAAATTTGTATCTAGATAGCAATAAATTGTAACTAAAATCCATTCATTAGATAATTTAAAAAGTAAGAAAATTGTTTGAAGGGGTAACTTTAAACAAAACAAAAATGTTCCTTGGTAACTGAAATGCTGATAATTATTGTGAGAATACTGCAAAAACATAAAAGGCATTCTCAAATTTTTTTGTAGAATGTTTTTTTTTATTTTTTATCTCATTCTTTGAATATGAACATTTTTCGATCAATAAGTCCTACATTTTTTTTTTTTTTTTCATGATTTGAATCTGAGCGTAAAGTAAACAAATCGATTTTTGTATCATATTCTTTATGATGAAACCGGTTTTTAAATCCCATTTACATTTTACATATCATAGAAAATTAATATTTAAAACAAATTCTTATCAATTTCCTTGAAAATTTCGTCCATAGAAAACATGCTGGTCGGTTCTTTTGTGTCTGTGTTGACGCTGTGTATTGAGTCTCGTGTGGAGTTGAAATGATGGCCGAGTGGGTCGCACATGGTTACGCATAATTGCACATGCACAAAATGGAGCTATTGTTTCATATTTGATTTTGATTTACTTTCATAGATTATTAAATGAGCGTTTTATTGATATATTTTCTGTGTTTTTACTTTACAAGAAGCATTTGAATTTTATGCTCAAACTTTTCATTTGAATTGTTTACAAACTTCTTATTAAAATTAAAAAATAGAAAATATATGAAAATGAAGCTTAGAATGTTAACTTTCGAACTAATGTATTACCAAAATTGTAATAAACCCTGTGGAGTGCGCAAGTTACAAAATGTGAGGAAGTCTAAATTACTGTCAGTGAAAAAAAATGGCTAAAATTTTGTGAAATCACCAAAACGTCTCTATTTTCAAACTGTAATGTTCCTTCCACACTGTAGTACATATAAAAATAAATAAGATAGAAACAAAGTTCATGAAATAAGTTTTTATTTGGTATGCATTATGTTTTTATGGAGATATTGAATGAAATAACATGGCAAGTTGAATATATGCATTTTTTGTTGTTTAGTTAAGAATTTCATTGGCTGTAAGCTGAGTGTTGGGATACCTACTGCAAGATAAATATGTGGAATAACATGTTTGTTTCATTTCAATTTATTCTTGGTTGGGTTGTAAACTTTTCAGCATCCCTCAGACATCCTCTTTGAATTTATTTAGGCCAGGGTATTTTAATTATGTGATATTTTTATAAAAAATGGTAAGTTAAATAATCTTATTTTATCTTTCTCTCCTTTCTTCATTTGTAAATTAGGTGTGGCCATTGCAAACGTCTGGCACCAGAGTATGAGAAAGCAGCAAAAAATTTGTTAAAAAATGATCCTCCCATCCCCCTGGCCAAAGTTGATGCCACTACAAACACTAATGTTGCCAACAAATTTAAAGTCACTGGCTATCCAACTCTTAAAATCTTTCGGAAGGGCAAAGAATTTGAATATAAAGGACCTAGGGAAGAATATGGTAAGAGATGATGATTGCATGAATGATTCTGTTTATTGTATTTTTTTTGTCTCTTTAGTTTTCTGTATTTTTATTTTGATAAAATATTTTAATTACATTTACATAACAAATTTTATTTTCTTAGATACTCTTAAAAGAAAATCTTCATTTTCAACATTGTCTTCAAACTTTTATATAATGTCAACTAATTGGGTCACTGATGATCTTACTGGAAATGGATTTTTTTTTCTTTTCCCCACAAGTTTAAGCTTATTTGCTGACATAACTGATTTTCTAAAATAACTCTGATTTTCAATATTGCTATATTTGTAATACTATGGACACCTACATAGATATAAAACCACATTTTCTCTTAAGTGTTTCTGTTTGATGGGCCAGCAGATAGTTTCTTTTGAAGTTCAGTCTTCTAAACAGCATCCGCTTTAACTGAGGTTGAAATGGGGAAGTAAAGGGATTTTCAGAGATCAAGTGGCAACAAAACTGGAAATGGAGTATATCCAGATGCTATATTAAGTCATGTTTTGGATCAGGGAGAGTGCTGGTCTGCCTTTGGCAAGAGATGGGCACATGTGTTGCAGTCCTGAAACCTCCATTTTGTATTACCGCTCACCACACTGGAATGAGTAGATGGGTGAGGAGCTGGTAGAAGGAAGAGCTGGCCAAAGTTGTTCCAAGTATCCCCTACCTACCGATGTCAACAAGGTCCCGAATAAAACATATATAATATGGAAACCAGGGTTCACATTCTTATTTCTCGATGTGGTGTTTTTCATTGTGCTACCTTGAGAGCATTCAGAGCATTCTTCCCCAAATCTAGGATTGAAATGCAACACGGAGTGATCATCGGATGGTCAGTGGAAAGGTTGAGTGAGTGTCACATTGTATATTTACATATTTTTGATGGGTCAACATTTTTTTTTTTAACTAAGCTTCTAAGTTTTCTGAAATGTTAATTTTCACAACTTGCATCTATTTTGTATTTTGTCTTTATGTATATGCTTAGTAGATCCAAAAAAATAGTATGAAAATAACAGTGAATTTTAGTCAATAAACTAAATTCTTTGTTGGTTGGTTGATTTGATTTAGCAGCATATCAACCTCTATTTAATATCCAACATCTACATTTTTTTTTTGAACACAATTTTATAGCTTCAACTACAGATAAAATATATTGTTGGACATTTTACTATAAATAGGTATTGTTGATAGCTTTGCCATAAATAGGCATTGTTGGTTGATTTTGTTTAGTGGTATATCAACACCTCTATGGGTTATTTAATGTCAAAATCTAAATATTTTGTATGTAACTTTATGCCATCGACTAGTTATTTTGTACATACCTTTACTCTGAAAATATGAATTTTTTTTTTTTTTTTTTTTTTTTTAGCATTGTATTGAATGTCATTTTGCTATAAGATGTATTGTTTGTCATTTTATTATAAAAAATGTACTATTGATTTTTGTTTGGGGGTTTGCTATTTGCCTATAGCTGTGACCCTAACAGGTGCTACCACTCTGGGTTAAGTGGATCTGGGAACAACAGCAATTGAAAGGTGTTTCCACACTCCTCAAAATCTCCAATCTCCTGATCAGAGGCCTTGCTATTAGATATAGGATTCTTGGAAATGTTTTCCTCTTTTCATAAGACATTATTTTTCTGCTTTATAGGAATTGTTTTGTCTTTAAATATTCCACTGCATAAATCTCCTTTTAAAATTTGCAATCCTTTTGTACTATTTGTTTTTTGTAGGAATTGTTAATTATATGATTTCTCAACATGGAGATGCTTCCAAGTTTGTAAATCACTTAAAAGATTTGAAAAAATCCATGAAAGAAGATGCAATTACAGTTGTTGGTTTCTTCAAGAACATTTCTGACCCATTGGTATCTACCTACATGGAAGCAGGTAATAAATTGAACCTAGAGTGGCTTTATTTGCTTATTTTTTTCCTTCCTCCAACTCTTTTAATCTATTTACCTTTCTAATAAGAATTATAAATTATGCTGGATCTTTGCTTTTTTTTTTTTCTACTTCTATTATAACCTGATGCCAGTGTCAGGGTCACTAATTATAACTTCCAATTAAATTAAGTCTTGATTTAACTTTAAAAAAACAAAAAAAAATCACCTATTTTATTATATACACACATACACACACAAAAGATGCGATGGATAAATTATTGTTTAAATTATGCAAAAATGAAAATAACACTGACATCTCATTTTAAGATATATTTACCAAAGTTATACAAAAATATCTTGAAATATTAAAGAGTAAATTTATTCAATAAAATCGCCTCAACCATGGCCTCCACACAGTTTCAGAATCTCCTGCAACTCTTCTGGACGATCTCCTTGTTTAAGTTGGTTAATTCTGCCATAATCGTTGCCTTCAGTTCATCCTTGGTGTTACAAGGAGTTTTGTTGGTCTCTTGCTCGACTGCACCCCATTCATAATAATCAAGAGGATTGCAGTCTGGGGAGTTAGGTGGCCAGCTGTAAAGGGTGATGTAGTCACAGAAATTGTCTGATTGGGTTTTCCTGCTTGTATGGCATTGTGCAAAGTCCTATTGCCACACATAGTCTTCCAGCCATCACTTTCTTGTCTTGGGACAGCACTACTTCCCCAAGGCACTTGATGTAGGTCTCCATGTTGAGTCTGAGGCCCTCACCAACAAATTCTGGAGTTCTTGCTTCATCAGAATTATCAGTGAGTTTTCTGAGCTGCCATACCTTTGTAATTATCATTAGACTCATCCAACTCTTTCCAAATCCTCTGCACTGTCCTTATATTTACACCAAAACACTCTGAAATATTCATATTGGATCTTCTGGCAAATGCCAAGCAGTACAGCCTGCTGTTCCAAAATTTCTGGTGGAGTGAATTGCATCATAGTGGGCTTTTTCTCACAGATGGTGCCTAACTACCTCTACTATACTGTGCAAGTCAGCAAAATCAATCACAATTTACCCATCGCACTGTGTGTATATATGTATATGTTTGTGTGTGTGTGTATATATATATATATATTAATATTATTTCAAAAACC
Organism: Acanthosepion pharaonis; assembly: GCA_903632075.3. Classification (NCBI taxonomy): domain Eukaryota; kingdom Metazoa; phylum Mollusca; class Cephalopoda; order Sepiida; family Sepiidae; genus Acanthosepion; species Acanthosepion pharaonis. Next base: position 159,689 of record CAHIKZ030001601.1, read on the forward strand.
ATCCAATCAATTCACACAAAATTTTCACACAATGTTGGCAACACTGACCTGAGCAATCACTGAAATTTTCGAACTGATTTGCACAATGTAAACAAACTGGCACCGTATTTGTTATCAGCACGGTGATTTGAGCGTGCCAAATTATTAGAAAGATTTAGTAAAATTCCCAGAATTGAGCAAACAAAACGTTTATTAATGTTGCACGTGAATGTTTATGATCAAAAGAAGCTAATAAATAAGATAATCAAACAAATAATAACAGATACAAACAAAGGCACAGTTTTAAACAAATTAATAGGGAATGTGCTTTCCCTATTTTGAAATTACTTGAAGTCGAAGATCCATAGAATTTGTTAATTGTAGGATGTCATCTGCTGTAATGCTGCGAGATATGTCAAGAATTGCTTCCCACAAGTCAGCGTTGCTCCTGAATTGTCGTCTGTTGGCGTACAGTCTTCGCTTCGTGATGCGCCAAAGGTTTTCGATTGGGTTCAAATCCGGAGAATTTGCTGGCCACTTCACATTTTGAGGTCCATCAAAGCCTAACTGTTTCAAATATTCAGTAGTCTTGTGAGCAACATGTGAGAGAACATTATCTTGCATAAAAACAATGGCCCTTCTAAAGGCAACTCTTTGCCTTTTCATCCACAGTTCAAGATGTTCCTTCGTAAACGCCATGTATGCCTCAGCAGTCATTTTGACGCCATCTGGTACTCTCCAAGGACCCAATAATGTATTTCCAATAATACGACTCCAGATCATTATGCCTCCACCGCCTTGTTGCCGTCTCAAACGCTGATGGCGATTCTGTCCGTTCATTACCCAGCCTTTGCACCATCTATCTGGCCCATCAAGTGTTGCTCGAGTTTGGTCTGTTAATAAAACTTTAGAGAAGTCAATCTTCATATTGTCCTCGGCCCATTTCAATTGATTTTGAATGTGATTTCTCATCAACGGAGGCTTAAATATAGGTTTGACTGTTGTTGCTATTTCCCTCAGATACCGACACCGAGTACTTTTAGACACAGTAGGATCTCAAATGCGACTGAAAAGCTCTTGACTGGTAAGTCCAGGATTCTTTGTGGCCTCTCTTTAAGTCGTGACATGAGACGACATGAAATAACCCATGGCTTCCCTTTATCTGCTCTTTTGCATACTTGTGTAGGGTCAGCAGTGAACTTTTTCACTGTTTGATGACACCTCCCTATCATTTTAGAAATTTCTAGGGTAGATTTACCTTTGAGAGTTCTGAGGTGATAGTTTTCTTTTTCAGCATCACTTAAACTGCTTTTTACGGCCCATCTTTTCACTAAATTTTTACACTTTTCTAATAATTTGGCACGCTCAAATCACCGTGCTGATAACAAATATGGCGCCAGTTTGTTTACATTGCGCAGATCAGTACGAAAATTTTAGTGATTGCGCAGGTCAGTGTTGCCAACATTGTGAAAATTTTTTGTGAATTGATTGGACAGTTTTTGAAATATTAGAAAAAAGTTATCTCAATAATAATTTGGCACGCAGTGTAGTAAAATATATATATATATATATATATATTATATATATATATATATATATATATATATATATATTTACATAGATTTACAAATAAAAAATTCAAAAAAACTTTTATTTTCAGGCCAAAAAAAATGAACTTTATGAAAAAAAGCAAATAAATGTTGCATAAAAATCTACACTTTTTTTTTTTTTTGTCAGCCAATGAAATGCGTGATGAATATCACTTTGTCCATGTGACTGATTCAGACATTGGTCGTGTTTACAATGTTGACATGAATTCCATCGTTGTCTTCATGCCTGAAAGATTCCAGAGCAATTTTGAGCCTAAAAAGCATGTTTTAAAAAAGGTAAATAAAGATTGAAAAGCACAAACTCTTTGTGTATGTTTGGGTGTATTTCATAGTATCCAGTACAGGCATCCATTTCCAAAAATATTTCTCCTTCAATAAGTGTGAAGTCTTGTCTATTTCATTAGAATTATTAATGGATCTATGGGTATTAAGGAACAAGTTTATACTTATTGTTACACCTCATAAGTACATATGAAATGACAGAATTATGAATTTTATTTTAATTTATCTTCTTTGAATTTTACTATTTCTAAGATAATGTTGGATATAAATTTGTTTTAGTCTTTTCAATGCCAGATTTATTTTTTTAAAGGACTCATTTTATTTATTCTCTAAAAGGTTTCACTGTGCTTCTGTTTCTTTTCCATACAAATAAATATAATGTCTGCATAAATGTGTTTAAATATTTTAAACCTGGATCTACACTAATTACACAAAAAATTCATTAGTTGTTATATCACTAAAGTATACAAATTTCCTTGGTTTCCAGATCTTGCCAAAAACACTATCATAAAATGAAGTATCTTCATGGTAAAAAACAGATTAAACTAGATTAACCCTTTGAGCCTTACATTCCTGAACAATTTTAATCCTTCTGCCTGAGTTCCTGAGTCAAAATTTACCAATAATTGGTATGTAATCTTTTATGGTAGATATAAAAATAGTTACTACACGTTTACCCACTGTTCAACTGGTGGCTGGGCATTACGTCATTTTTCTCTACCACTGGTAAAGCAGTGGTCAGGACTCAAAGGGGTTAATCCTTTTTATTCCATTTCCTTATAGTTTGATCACACTGCTGTTTACTGTAGGAATTATGGGAGTGTGAACCAACAGCCAAGAGTTTCTCATTGGACGCTTTAAAGATGTCAATTATAGAAAAAGATAAAAAAAAAAAATTCATAAGTTTGCCTAACTTTTTATAGCAAAATGAGGCCAGGTCCTAAACTTTTTTCTTTGTAAGCTTCACAGGAATCATTTACGAGTTACAATTTGATATAAGCATAGATATAATTTATTGATATACATAATTCAATGGTGTGGTAATAAAAGGACTATAATCCTGTGTGTATATGACAGTTTTTTGGGTTTTTTTTCCTCCAGAATTGTATTCAGAAGTCTGTGTTTTATACTCTAGTTTAGAATTCTGTTTTTTTCCAGCACTCACAACTGACAAAATCTGTTCAAATTGGGCTTATTTGTTCACCAGAGAGATATCTATTTAATGGTGTATTGTGAATATTACATTGTAATTAAAATTGTACATTAAAAATTCCTTCCTTCAAAAATAACTATAAATTATTTTTTATACAAATAATTATCCTTTCCCATCATACTAGTATCCTCATCTTGGTCATTATACTCAACATTTTTGCCACTGTCTTCATATAAGAATTAAAAACAAAAGATTTCATTTTAATGAGAAAAATTATATGGATTGCATTTCACAAAACATTTTGTATATTTGAGTATTTTTGTCAAAATATCACAGATAGGAAAATCTGTAAAATTACTTGAGATGCTAAAATAAGAGTTGCCTAATCAATTAGCTAGATTGTAGATGTAAATTACTTAATATCATATGTATTGATTTTCAAAACCTTGTATCTATCTTTTTTCTTTATTCTAGTGTTTTCTAGTAAAAATACCAACAAAATCTGCTGAGAAATTTATTTAAAAGGACTATAATTCTCTGTGCTTATAATTTTTTTTATATTTCTTTATTTTTGCTTTATTAGTATTGAAAAAATAAATTTATAAAAATCAATAAACCATGCATGGGGTGGGGTAATTGATCTATAGGGAGTAGTCGCCCTTTATCTGTTTTGTATCGGTTAAAAAAATTATTTGCATATTCTGAGTTTGATCATTTTATGCACGGATCACTCACAAACTTTAAGTGTGAACTGTAATTCTGGAGCCTTAAATCTAATGTCTTTAATCAAGTGGATGATTTTCTCATGGGTGTCTTTCAGATGGTATTCTATCTCTATTCTAGGTCTACTGAGGAGGCTAACAGTGCTAACTATATGTGCTGATTCTCTCAGTTGTCTTATCTTCTAGTGTTCCTTTTCAGACATTTTCATATTTTGTGCTATTTATACATATGTGGTTTCTATTCATCTTTCTTTCTTTTTCTTTTTTTTTTTTTTTTTCTTAAGTCTACGATGACAAGAGAAGATATCATGAATTTTGTGGAGGAGAAACAGTTCCCACTTGTTGGCCATTACAATTTTATATAGATATTAAATAGAAATAGGAAAGTTTAACATAAATTAGACAGAAATATGCTAAATTTAATTTTTTTAATGACCACAAAAAGGGTAAAAATTTTTTTTTAATTTTTTTTTTTTTATATGGTCCGTGAAGATGCAGGATTAAACACATGTTTTTTTATTATTAGTCAAAAGTATTTATTCCAATTATTCCTTAAGATGTATGTATAGCATAATGATAAGTGGCCCAAAACTTAATAAAACAAAGTTTCATCATAAAAATGTTTTTTTATTTTTAAGAGGAAAAAGAATAAAGTATTTTTTAAATATTTTTAAAATATTTTTCTTCTTTCTAACATTTTTAAATTTGGGTCAAACATCAAAACCATTTTTAAAAAAAATTTACGACTTGTGGTCATTGCTTTTTTTTTAGTGTAGCAATTTCGGGTGAGAACCCATTAATTTTGAAATCATTGCAAAAATCAAATAATTGTCTAATTAAATGAAACTTTTTAGAACTTATTAAAAATGAATGAATTTATTTTTTGAAATTTTTATTTTTAGAAAATCTTGGTAATTTTTTTTTTTTTTTTTACATCTGTTACTACCTCCAAATTTAATTTTATGAAATTTTATAGAAATTTCAAAAAGTTTGCAACTTTTTTTTTTTTTTCTTATAAAGAGGACTTCTTGGAGAAATTAAATAACCAATTTATTTTTTTCACAACTAGTTCCAATTTTTAAAAAAATCTGCTCCAAATCATAAAAATAAAAACTGCAATAAACTATCTAATTATCAAATTAGATAAGTTTTTATTCTAATTTTATAAATAATATACATTAAGGACATTATTATTGAAGGAACTGAAGAAAAAAATAAAATTTAGGTGAATATAGAATTTTTACAACAATTGTTTGCATTTTAAAATTTATTATTTTTTTTTTTTTCATTTTTTTCATTTTTTTTTCTTTAATTTTCAAAAATGTTTTAAAATTCTTTCTTTGCAACGCATTTGGTCGTATTTTTATTAGGTTTTTAAGTGAAGACGATATTTACTAAAGTGAAAATTAAAAAGCTTAATACAAATGCTGAAAATTTACCAAAACATTTTACCATAATAAAAGTTAATTTTTTTTTGTGCGTCACGATGTTTATTTTTTATTTATTGGTATGGTGTCTCGCAAGTGATATTATGGTTAAAAGATCACGTGTTTCAAGGATTGTAAAAATGGGAAAGCCCTTGGTGTACAATTATCTAAGTAATAAAAAATTTAAGTAATTTAAAAAAATTTAATAAATTAGATAACTTTAACAATTCATAAACATCAAAATATAATAAAGAATAAAATGAAAAAAATAGGATCTAAAAGATATAAAAAATTAATAAATATTAAATATTATAAATTTTAAAGCATAGTGTTATTCTATCATTTCAGATAACAGATAATTAATTTTATAACTCAGTTATTAAATTAAGAAGTGAATTATTGAGATAAAATTATATTTCAGTTGTAAAAATGTAATACCTGAGTGAGAGAGAAGTTATAATAATTAATAATTTTTTATTAATTATTATTAATAATTTAAGATAAATATTAATATAATTAATAATAGAATTTATAATTAATATAATAATTAATAATATTACATCTCAGTTATTTAATTAAAAATTGTAATAACTGATAATATAGTAATTAATAAAATTATTTATCATAATTATCTACCATTATAGAGGTAACTACATAATTTAAAAAATTTTATAGTATTTTATTTTTAAATTATTATAAGAAAACATCTTCAAAATTACAGTTAAAAAAATCAGTAAAATATTAGATAATTGCCTGAAATATTTTAAATTTTAGACATTACTTAGTAGTTAAAAATTCAATAGCAAACCATTATTACTTAGAATTCGAAAAATTGTATCAGCTCTGGTCCACCATACTAAACCTGTCAACACACAGCCATCAAATTATCGATGGAGACTCGAGAAAATTCAAGACTCCGTAGTGAAGAAATGCTTGTCTAGAAAATTTCATAGTGTAAGTAAGTGATGTTTGTTTTAAAACAGATTAATTAAACTTTAAATTTGCTAATTTTACGAAAGTAACGTTTCAAAAATCTATATGTTATTTTAGGCGGTTTTTTTAAAACAAAAAATTATTTTTGTTTACATTTCTCTATAAAAAAAAGTTAAACATGGCCGTTTCAATTAGTTTTTCAGAAGAATCGATTAAAATCATTATAATTTCTAGTTGAAATACAGTACAGTGTTTTGTTTTCTGGAATTAGAAAATTGAACCCTTTAGCTTTCAATTGAAGCTTGGGGGAAGCTTCAAAAATGATTTTTTATTTATGAAAAATACATTTAAACCTTGGGTATCAAATTTTTTTGGAGGTGCCTAGTCAAAAGTGATTACAAAGAAAAAAATTTTCTTCACTATTTATGAAAATATTCATAATTATCTCTGGGGTGTGTTGACCATGTTTGCCGCAGTCTCTGAATGTGGAATCCAGTGAAGTCTGTAATCTGTTCAATGTCAGAGGTCGGCAGTGAAGATTCAGAGAAAGCGGTTAAGTAATTCTTTAAGTCTTCGATATCAGGTTGGCAGTGCAGACAATTTAGGAGAAAAAAAATGGCTGCCTTTATACACGTCACATTGAATATTTTGAGCTTTCTGATTGGTTAACCCTTCTATTGGTGAACTATAAAATGAGTCAGCTTTTTTAGGCTAGCACACTAGTACACACATATACATAAAAAACTGCAACAGGGTGGGGAGAATTTAAATTTTTCACTATGACAGAAAAATCAAAGTTTCACTTTTGGCCATTATTCATATGCTTATAAAAATGCATCCACTATCTACATTATCAGTTAAATAAATCACTAGTATGCACGCTTGCGCGCACACACACACACACACACACACACACATTCCTCCTCCCCTCTACAAAAAAAAAAATGGCTCAAAAAGTATGCCCTTGGTTGGGCTTTGTATGCAAAGTTGAAGTATCTGGCAGTCTAATATTTATCTAGATACTGTACACTGCCAAGACTTGTACTTAACCTAACTCTAATAATAAATGTAAATTTGGGGTCTTATGCTATCAAATAGCAACAGTAAGTAAGTTTGGTCTGTATAATAATATATATATATATATATATATATATATATATATATATATATATATATATATATATATATATATATAATCTCACAAGTATGATATACATCCCCAATATCAAAAGTGTCTGCTGAAAAGCTGTTATAAAAGCCCAAATCCAGCTCTTAACAACATTTAATAATATGGCTACAATGTACTGGCTGTCTTTGGGAATTAAAAACATTTAACTTTCAGCAACTCATACACTATTTAGAATAACACAACCAAAATCCTTGAACATTACTAATAGATGAATTGAAAACACTTGGAACAATCATTTGGGCAATTTTTACACTCAGTCCCCCAAAAATCTTTTGATTGCATATTAAAAAAGAAAAATCGACAAAAGTAGCTTGTCAGTCATTTTTTAATGAAATATGTGCTCTAGAGTTATTGCTTGCCAAATATGTAAGTGTTATATGCACATTAACATAAATGGGACATATCACAAATACAGAGAACAAAACCTTTTTGTTATAAGCTTATTGAAGTGTTGGCTTTTGCTAGACACCTGTGTAAAGAAAAGTTCTCGGAAATTAGTTGCTGATGAACTGCTAGCTTATAATCATCATTTAAGATGTTTATACAATCAAAGAAGTATATATGTCCCTTATAATGACATGTCTATTTAAAAATGAGACTTTTGCATTTATTTGATCTTCCTTAAAATCCTCTGGATGTGGAGATATATAATATTCTTTACAGGAAGTTAATTCCCTTGGATTATTTATAGAAAAGCAACAGAGACTGAAGCACCTACCCCAACCTAATACCTGATATCTTAGATTAAAATTCATTTGAAAATTTGGCAAAGTTTTTGCTTCTTGTCTGTCTTTTTATCTTTGTACACAGTTAACATTTAAAAATGAATTCTTGAGGCAAACAAATATTTAGAAATCACTACATTAACAGGGTTGAATTAACATAAGATTGCTCTTTGGATAGTTTGTGGAAAATGATTTCATGTATAACGCACACACACACACTTTTCAACATTAAAACACTAGATCTTGAAAAAAAAAATTCTTTTGCTCCATTTTAGTATGAGGAAAATAACCTAGAATAGAATAGAGCTGGAATCCAATTCAAAATGTTCATTATCAATTCAATATAATATCAATCAGCTCAGTGACAAATTTCATATATATATATAAGTTTTTAGATGTAATATTGTTGGTGAAAGTGTTAAATATCCAGAATAGTGTGTGTAAATATAAGAGTGGACATTGTGGTCAACACCAAGTGGTGACAATTTACTTTATGCTTGAATGCAATCTTCAAGCTATATACACACACACACACACACACACACACACACACACACACACACACACACACACAACCTCACTCAAGGTCAAATTTGGGAAATTCTTTTATTCAAAGTTTTGGAATTGGATTCCAGCTCTGTTCTATCTGGTTTTTCTAACTGGGTTTACCTGACAAGATTATTGAGCAATTTGTATGTTAAGTCGTCGTAGGTCCTTTTAATGTTTTTTATTTTCCCTTTCTCTTTAGTCATGTCTGAGACAGTAATTTCCAAGCATTTAATAGATTTTGTTTTTCATCTGACATTATTTCCTATTACTTTAAACATTATTATTAATTTTTTTTTTTTTTTTTTTTTATGGACACATTTTGTTTAAGTAGACACCCTACAAAGTCAGCAGATATGAACTTTCAAGATCTGAATGAGATGCATTCTTTAAAAGGTTAATTTGACCTTGCTGGACTTTGTCACTCATTTCCCCTACAATCCTAATCTTTTTTTTTTTTTTTTTTTTTTTTTTTTGGCACTTTTGTCTTGTGGGCATTGTTTGTTTGTGTGTGTATATTATGTACATATCAGTTACCCACATTGTAATATCTTAAGCTATTTGAACGGGTATAAAATGTCCTTTTTTTTTTTTTTTTTTTAAGAACAAAGTTGCTGAGTGTCTGATGAGTGTATGCAAATGCATAAAACTAGTAGTAGTTGTTGGTCAATGTAGACCGGAAATGACATTAAAGCTCTGCCATTAAGTATAGTTTTCAGCTCTTTTTTTCTCTTGCGTGTCCTTATAGCATACTCTCTTAGGAGTTGCTTATTTTATAAATCTCTATCTATAAATAAGAAATATATATATATGTTAGAGATAATAAATCCATTGTTATATAATCCATGTGGATCCTAGTAATATAAAATATTAAAACTGATCCACAAAAAGAGCTCAATGTTATTATAACGGAGCATATAAATAGTATTACACAATAAAATCCAAAATTACCTCATATGGGGAGTGGGGGAGATCTATTTTAATCAAGGAAACTACGTCAGTCTTATTCAGCTCCTGTGTATAGAAACTTTGACAACTGTCAAATTTAGATTTTTAATTCCGACATGAACACATTTTATATGCTGGGGTTGAATAAGACTGTTGTAGTTTTTTGGTTGAAATAGATCTATCCTCCCACCCACATGAGGTAATTTTTGTTTTTGTTGTGTAATATATAAGTGAACATTGAAGTCAACACTTAGAGGCAACAGGTTGTTTCATGCTAGATGCAATCGTCAGGCCATAGTTTTTAGATTGTTAGTGTTGGTAATAAAGTTCTCTTGAAAGAAGAGAGAACTGATCCACCAACATGATCATAGTTTATTAAAACACATTCATCTTCCTCTTCCCATTTAGGTTCCTTTGGCATATTAGTAAGATATTTTTGGATTCAAATAATTAATCTATAAACACTGCAATGTTTCCTCCACCCACTCCTCTCAGCATAAATAGGTGATATTATATTTTTTTTTTCCCCCCTCTAATTTTGAGTCTCAAAATCCTATTAATCATCAATGTATTGGAATATTTGTAAATCTTCTGTGATATTTTTTTTTTTTTTTTTTCTTTCAGCCACTCAGCTTTGGAGAACCAAAATTGCTCGAATTGCTGCTGAATATAGAGAAATTACATTTGCCATTGCAAATGAAGAGGACTATCCGAATTTAATGGCTGACTTTGGATTTGATGAATCAGGAGAAGAAATGCACATAGGCATTTTAACAGGGAGCAAACGCTTTTCTATGGAACCAATAGAAGAATTTGATAGTGGAGCAATCAGGAAATTTTTAAGTGATTTTAGAGGAAGTAAGTAAAAATGGAACTTGTACCATTTGATAGATTTTTGCTTCTGTTGTGGACTTTTCAAATTTTACACTTTAACTGCAAAGTTACATGTTTAGCACCAAGAACTTTTAATATAAGTATAGTTATTCTAAAAAGAATAAATATTGTGTTTATTGGTTATTTTACAACATCTTAAATTGCTAAAATTCCACCCTTATTGCAATAAAATGCTGTTAACATAATTTGACTTGTATGATAGCTCCGCTTACTAGTTTATTGTCTTGTCTTTATATCCAGTATGTCATCACGACATGCTTATTTGGTTAGTTGCTTTTAGTTTTAGTGTCTTACCTCATTTAGAAGATTTCTATAATTCATCTCCCACTCATTCTCTTGGCCTTGTGCCACACAGTGCTAAGTTTATTAAATATGTCATGTTAAATACTTGAAATTAATTACTGCAGAAAGTTACTAGCATTATGGTTTCATAGTTCTGTGTTGATATTAAACATAATAGCCACATCCTACCAGCCACACTTGTATTCACTTAAAATTTTTGTTCTGGATTTGTACTGAAACTTGATTTAAAACAAAGTTGAGATTAAAGAAAATGTCTTTTTTTTTTTTTTTTTTTTTTTTTAAAAAAACAAAATCTGTTTTAACTCTCAAATTTCTCTTTATCACCAGAAATATTTCCATTGTTAAATGAAGAAAATATTGAAGTTGGGGTGGGGAAATGTTGGAGTCTTAGAGTTTGTGCCAGCTGGGGAGGAGGTGTAGTTTTAGAATTTGTGCCATGCTTCTAAACAACTTTCCAAAACTGGACATCTACAAAAAAAAAAAAAATTTAAAAAAGATTACAATTATGACCATTTATTTTATTTTGATTATAGATACCCCACCCCCAAAAATGGTGGGAAGTGACAACAAGATAAGGAAAAAACATTTAAAAATTAGAAAAAGCTTTACTAAATCAATTTCAGAAAAACAATATAGGCACTATGAAAAAAATATCCCCTAACAGTAAGTAAATGTCCTGTAAAACTAAGTGGAATGAGTGGAAAAATAGCACAATGAATTTTGTATGTTGCTTCATGTAAATGTCTCATTCTCTACAAAAAAAAATAAACTGCTAATATCATTCCAGATGTAATATAAAGGAATGAATGCAAATTTGATGCATATCACAAATTGTATAAACAGTGGGTTTATATATAAATTTTCACATTTATGAATTACTTTTTTTAATTTCTTTTCAAAGAAATCTAATTTTTACATTTTTTTTCTTTTCTTCAGACAAACTCAAGCCACACATAAAATCACAACCAATCCCAAAGCAAAAGAAAGGTCCCGTTACAGTTGTTGTGGCTAATAACTTTGACCAGATTGTCCTGGACAAAACAAAAGATGTTCTTATTGAATTCTATGCACCATGGTGTGGACACTGTCAAAAATTAGAACCCAAATACAAAAAGTTGGCCAAAAATATGAATAAATACCCTGATGTTGTTGTTGCTAAAATGGATGCCACTGCAAATGATGTTCCTACTGACTTCAAAGTTGACGGTTTCCCCACAATTTATTTTGTCCCTTCAAATAATAAGGAAAATCCAATAAAATATGAAGGTGATCGAGAAGTAAAGACCCTTACCAAGTTTATTAAGGAACATGCAACAGTTTCATTGAGCAAAGAAGAATTATAGATATTTTTCAAATTTGGCTTGGGTGTAATATCTGCTACAGACAAGTCACTATCAAAGCTGATATTAAGAAATTTAAAGATGAATAGTGACAACTCCTTTCGAAATGCATTATCAACATGATGAAATTAATAATCTGGATCCAAAAATGAAGTCATTAAGTTGATCTTTGGTAATGTGACTGTTAAAGTCTAGTGTTTTATATCAATTTTATATGGATGCCAACAACACATTGCTGACTCTTTCAAAAAATGACAGTCGATAATTATTGACATGTGATTATTAAGACTACTATGCAAACCATTCTTTCTTTCTTTATTTGCTCACCTAACTTCAGATGAAAACACAGATTCATTACTTTAAAATTCTATCAAAATATTTGCTTTTGGTGTTTACATACATCTGTTGTAGAAAAACCATTTATTTTTAATTTTAATTTTTTTTTTTTTATGTGATTAAGATTTGATCCAAGTTGTTAATAAAACATTGGTTTGTCTATTTTAAACAGCTGATGCTACACCTGACCCAACATAATCTTTTTTTTTTTCTTAAGTTACTATTAACTTTACCAGTAAGTATCTCATTTTAATACAGGCTATAAAATATATATGCAAATACATTTAATTATTATTTTTTTCTGCTAATTGGCTAAAATTTCTTCAAATTAATATGCATTTATTATTATTTTTTAAAAACTTAAAATTATATTTTTACGAGACATAAAAAGGTGTTCATTTGGGTATTTTTATAAAATTTTTCATTGTCGTTTTCTAATTTTGGCCTTAAAGGGAAGTTAAAGTTAGAATAAAGCGTGAAAGAGAAAATAAATGAAAGGAAATTTGATTGGAAGAAAGAATGATTTTTCATTGAAAGAATGAAATTTAAAAATAATACATTTATATTCTATCTTAAGGTATTTGTTTTCTTTTTATATTTTTAATCACTGTGTTCACAATCTAAATTGATTTTACAATGAATCAAGATCTAGATATGAAAATAAAGAATTTTAAATTGAAAGAAAAATAATAGGATAATATGAATTGCAAACAAAAAGATATTCAATTCAAAATCAAAGATTTACACCTTTTCATCCCCCCACCCTCCAAATACTTTCAGGTAAAGTTAATATTGAAATGTTATGGAAATTAAGAAAAACGCATTCAACTTTCACTCACTCAATCTATCTTGTTTATTACTTCATGAGATGAAGGGGAGGTTGTATATTGGGTGTTGCCTGTGAACAGACTGATGGGCCTGCTCAAGAAGAGGCTGACTCCTGAACAGACTGATGGGCCTGCTCAAGAAGAGGCTGACTCCTGAACAGACTGATGGGCCTGCTCAAGAAGAGGCTGACTCCTGAACAGACTGATGGGCCTGCTCAAGAAGGCTGACTCCTGAACAGACTGATGGGCCTGCTCAAGAAGAGGCTGCTGACTCCTGAACAGACTGATGGGCCTGCTCAAGAAGAGGCTGACTCCTGAACAGACTGGATGGGCCTGCTCAAGAAGAGGCTGACTCCCTGAACAGACTGATGGGCCTGCTCAAGAGGCTGACTCCTGAACAGACTGATGGGCCTGCTCAAGAAGAGGCTGACTCCTGAACAGACTGATGGGGGCTCCTGACTCCTGAACAGAGATGGGCCTGAGGCTGACTCCTGAACAGACTGATGGGCCTGCTCAAGAAGAGGCTGACTCCTGAACAGACTGATGGGCCTGCTCAGAAGAGGCTGACTCCTGAACAGACTGATGGGCCTGCTCAAGAAGAGGCTGACTCCTGAACAGACTGATGGGCCTGCTCAAGAAGAGGCTGACTCCTGAACAGACTGATGGGGCCTGCTCAAGAAGAGGCTGACTCCTGAACAGACTGATGGGCCTGCTCAAGAAGAGGCTGACTCCTGAACAGACTGATGGGCCTGCTCAGAAGAGGCTGACTCCTGAACAGACTGATGGGCCTGCTCAAGAAGAGGCTGACTCCTGAACAGACTGATGGGCCTGCTCAAGAAGAGGCTGACTCCTGAACAGACTGATGGGCCTGCTCAAGAAGAGGCTGACTCCTGAACAGACTGATGGGCCTGCTCAAGAAGAGGCTGACTCCTGAACAGACTGATGGGCCTGCTCAAGAAGAGGCTGACTCCCTGAACAGACTGATGGGCCTGCTCAAGAAGAGGCTGACTCCTGAACAGACTGATGGGCCTGCTCAAGAAGAGGCTGACTCCATTGCTTTTCAAGAATCTCTTACTGTTACAGAACATCTCCATTACTATTCTGCTTCTGCTCCCTTTCATTTGCAGCATTTTTGCTTTGCATCTTGACATTTATCTTTATGTATCATTAACAGAGAAATAGAAATTGTTTGGGGGGGGGGGGAATTGTTGTTGAAAAGAAGTGGGATTAACAATTTCTTTCTTGATATGATAGCCATTGTTTAGGGACCAAAAAAAAAACAACAAAAAAAAAACAACAATGTTATTTAGGTTGTGAATTTTAAATAAAGAATTTAAAAATATATTTTTTTTCAGTCTTATAATTTTTTCTTTTTTTTCCTGAAAATATTTAGGACAGATATCATTATTCTTTGTTCCTGGACGTGAGTAGTTATAACTTTTTACAATTTAGTCCTTTGTAACTTTAAGCAGCTCCTCACCACTCAGCTTCATTTCTCCCAGTCACTGTTCTGCTGTTCATTTAGACAAACTTGTTAGGTACATTACTTTATAATATCCTTCTGCTACTCAGTAAATCCTATAAGTATCAAATTCTTCAAAATCCCATTCATCATTGTCTCAGAAATTTCAACAATCTCTGTCCATTCTAATTTTAATTGAAGCTTCCTTGTTGCTCACAGGTTTTGCCCATGATATTCTCAACATCTTTTTGTAGAACTACATCCCTGTGTGTGTGTGTGTGTGTGTGTGTGTGTGTGTTTTTTTTTTTTTTTTTAATAGCATATTATCCCAAGCAAAGCGTGCGTGCCATTAGCATGCTAGGGGTTGCAGAGAGCAAAAGAGGAATGTTTGAAGAAAGGATAAAGAGAAAGACAGGGATCAAGGTCAAGGCATCAGAAGATGTTGATTGACATTACATTTGAATATTTGAAGATTATAGCTATCAATGAAGCAAGCAAGTGAGTGGAAGGAAGTTACACTGTCAGGAAGTGCTAGATAAACTGTTGCAGTAGAAGAAATGGCTACATTTAACCATTTTGAAAGGGTGAGACCAACCTAGTGGATTGTTTAAATTCATGCAGTCTGGAAACCAGCAAAAGTAGCTTGTTGGAACACTTGCTATGAAAATACTTCTAGAAAAGACAGGGATGCCACAGAATGTCTGTGAAAGTGATTAGACAAGATGCCAGATCAGGATCTATAAGTCTCCCTCTTCATGCCTGAAGAAATTGTTCAGTATTCACTGACACATAAGAGGATTGATATTTCATAGCAGTTCAGCACTCTTATTTGTTTTAACTACAAATATGTTTTAATACTTTGTTTCATTCCTAGAGAGCATCTTTTTGATATTCCAATGTAACTTTGGTTTGGATTTCTGTCTCATTTTCCCTCATGTGTTATGACACAGCACAGATGATTAAATGCTCCTCCCACCCAAGAAATTATATTGCCTGTTATGACCCCATCACAAAAAAAAAATAATAATGTACCATTTTGTAACTCACATTTTGGGTGGCAACTCTTACTGAGGACTACGATATCTTTTTACTTTTAATTCACTACTCCTTCCCTTTACTCTTGTCCTGGCATTTTCTTTCTGAGTTTGCCATCAACACGGTCTTACCTACTCTATCTTATCTAATACTTAATACTGATATTTTTACTGGATCTTTATGGTAGTAATAAATACAAGCTTGTGATAAAAGTCACCAATGTTTATGGTTTCAATGTTTTGACTGGATCTTTATGGTGGTAATAAACACAAGCATATAAGTTTTCAATATTTATGGCTCTCCTGTGGCCATTGAACATTCCACAAATGTAAACTTTGTTTTTTAAAGTCTTGAAACATCTTTGCTGTCCATCATTACAGAAATTGAGAACGTCTCAATGAATCTCCACCAAAAAATTTCCTACGGTTACTAATAAGGCACCAAAATAGATTTTGAGATTTAACTTACAATATAAGTAGGTTTGTTTCTCAAGTTAAACCAATGTTTTTTTGTTTTTGTTTCTTTTTATTTTTTTTTGTTGTTTGTTTCTTTTTTGTGTTGTTCTTGTTTTTTGTTTTTTTTTTTGTGTTGTTTTTGTTGTTTGTTTGTTTTAAACTTAGACATCTCACCAGAAAGCAATGATGTTTCATTTATAACCTTCCTTCCTTGATCATTGTAACAAAAAAAAAATGGTAGCCATAGAAAAATTTGGTGGACATGACTGTTCTCAAGTTCTGTAATGATGGAACAAAAAGACATTTAAAGAATTTATAAAAATGGCTCATCTGACTTAAATTACTAATTTGTAAATCACTTGAATTTGTTTCAAATTTAAGACAAAATGCATTTGCTGAATAAAGGCACATTTCTTCAACATGAAAACCAATAATGTTAAGATCAGCAGTAGTGTGAATGCAATTTGGTTAAAAAGTATTAACCTAATGTCCTCATCTTTGTTGTTATTTCATTGTGCCCTCCAACTTTTCTCTGGTGGCTGTTGATCAGTCGGGGAGTAGCCTTTAGGGAATTTCAAACTGAACCTACTATTTAATTTACAGTGTGTAGATAATGTAGATATCCAGTTGTGTTGTTTTTAGTACAGTTACTCATTGAGGGAATAAATCGATATTTCCTGACCCAAGAATCAAACTTAATTATGCCACCAAACTAATGCTTTAATCCACTAGTCTATTGTCCAATGGGACTGAACCTAAATGTTAGAGCTTTAAGTCTAATGTCTTGCTTGTTGCTGATGCTGCTACTGTCATGCTTAACCTTCTGTTTCTGCTGCCAATGAAGCATGCTGTAGTTTTTCTTTCTTTATTAATGGCTCCCAAATGGCATTTATTTTTATACTACACCTACTGCAGAGACAATCATTGCCTAGCATATACACTGATTCTTTTAGACATCTAATGTTTCAGTGTTCTATTATTTTTACTTAATTCCTCAGTTGTTGGTAGCTACCATTTATTCCTCCATACATGATCAGCCATACCTGATTCCCTGATTTACTCCTAACAATAGATTTTTGATGTTTCTACTTGCACAAACTGCTGTTATGCTTGCAGGTTAGTTATTTTGAAGGGTATGTTTATCATCTCCTATTGGTGTGTGTTTGGGTTACTACTTGGGACTGACACAATATTGTAGACCTTGGACAATCCTTTGCTATATGGAGGGTGGGAATTTAAGGTATTTTCCAGTGAAGGTTAGCTTATATGAAGGTCTCAAACTCATTCTCTCTGGGAATTATTATTAAATCCAAGAAGGCCAGCTGGTTTTTGGTTTCTTCTTCCATTGTGAACTGGATCAAAATTCTTATTAAGTTTGCATGGTCCAGCATCATTTGCACTACTTCCTGGTGAGGCTAAAATGTAAACATGCCATCTACCTATCTTAGCTATACAGTTTGCTTTAGTGGTGTTAATAAAGCCATTTCCTCAAAGTATTTTATAGCCAAGCTTTTCTCCTGCTAGTCTGTTGGAACCTAGTTGGAAAAAAGTTTGTCTGTGCATGGAATATCAACAGTTCCATCAGGTTATCTATTGCAATGCTAGTACATTCCTCAAAGGGAATGGTCCAATTCCAATTTGTTTTGAATCACCTTTTGTGTAAGAACCCTGGTAAACAACATAACTACATCCAACTTTACCATCATCTGATTGTTATAGATGGTAGCACCTTGAATAGACCTTTTTCTTGTTAGTGGGTTGACTATATCCGCCAGGAATCTGCTTAGCAGGTGATAAGCCGAGCACCTGCAGCTGACAATATATCTTGAGAATATTGGAATCTTAGAGAGACTGTATACATGGGGAAGTTTAGTATCACGCTCAGCCAGCTGTCTATAATTAAACAGGGTTAAATAGTCCTTGTTCTTATTTAGGATCTGTGATGGCTTCCTCTCAATTTTTAGAGTTGGGTCTTTTTTTTTTATCTTTCTATAGCTAGCATCCCCCCCCCAATTCGGCTTGTCAATTTCTCAGAATATTTCAGCTTGTCTATCATCACTTGAGCATTGCCTTTGCCTACTGGCAGTATGATGATAGCAGTGTCCCTCTGTAGGGTCTTGATGGATATCTTTTCTTCTTTTGTGAGATACAATTTGGACACAGTTTGTCCCTTTTTTTAGTGCTTATCTCAATTTCCATCTTAGCCTCATCTGTCTCTCTGAAGGTTACCAAGATCAACAAATATGTCAGAGGTCACAACAGCCAAAATGTTGTGATATTAATAACAATGATAAGGATATTAATCTGAATATAAATAATGTAAATAACCTCTCTTCTATTAAGCATTTCCTGTTTTGTCCATTATGAAACTATGGACATGTACATTTGTCATGAGTGACATCTAAAATCCAAAAGTAAACACCGATAAAGACTGGCTTTAATCAGATAAGATAAAAAAAAAACAAATATCATGAGAAATCTGATTTTCCTGAACTTTATGGGTGATGCATATAGTTATGCTACGAATCTGCTACCATAGTTTGAATAATAGAGGCATGATATTATAATAGACAGCAATTTGGAACGAGGAATCTGAGACCAGAATTTGAATTCCAGTTGAGTTTGTTACGTTAAATGCCATTTGAACTATTTCTGTTGGGAAAGATATGAATCCATCTCTTCTTCCCACTCCCACCTAAGGGTTAAATAATAGGACACCCTGGGTCCTATATCCTTTGTCAAAGATAAGGCCAATTCTGGATTCAATGTCTCAACTATGAGTTAAATAGCCTCATCAATCTGCAATTAGCCAAGTGTTGTAAGTACAGAAAGACATAGTCAATCAGGTAGGGGTTCCTCCAAGAAAAGTGAGGAGGACTGGGATTTGGGTCTGGTGTGCTTTCTGTGGCTCTGGGAAGAATAAAAAAAAAGATTGCATATAAATGCAGTCAGTGACAAATATAAAGAATAAAGCTACTATGTCAAGTCCTCTCTTTGCTGATATCATCAGTTCCCAACTAGTTATATATGCTAATAAAACCACTATTTACTCCTGTCTAAGTAGTAATACTGATAGGTCTGACAAAAAATAAAACTAATATCTGCTCTCAAAAATGACCTCCAATCAGTGGTTAACTGAGGCAAGGAATGGCTTGAAAATTTGAACATCTCCAAGACAAAACTTCTATCATTTAATCACCATACTAATCTTCAGAAGAAGCAACTCTTTGCTCCTTCTTGGGCTCATGTTTTCCAAAGATATGAGGTGGAATGATTATATTGAATCAATTACTAGATCTACTGCTAGGAAAGTTCATTCACTGTGTTGTGCAGGGAGTTTTGTCTGTATCCATATTGTACATTTGTAAATCTGTTATTTGTTTGCATATAGAATATTGTTGACATCCAGTCTAGTGCTCCTGCTATATATATCTCGAGATTCACAACAGATTTCAAAGCAGGGTCTGTAAGGTAAACAATCCTAACCTGGCATATTGACTTCATTCACTTTCCCACTACCATAATATGGCTTCCGTTTGTCTTTACTATAAATATGTTTTTTGGCAATTGTTCTCATAAGCTGTCTTCCTTCGTACTTTGCCCACATGAATTAAAGCTTACTACTATATTGGCAACAAGGTTTCACCATTTTACTGTTGAACTCGCGAGATGTAACTGTAAGATATAATAGTTTCTTTTCTTGTACTTCTTGCCTGTGGAACTATCTTCCAGTTTCTTGCTTCCCTGCTATCTTTAATCCTCAAAAAATTTTAATGGAATGCTAAATCCACATGAATCCTTTCCCAGGGCTGACTAGGATATTCCCAGCAGTGAATGTGTGCTTGGTTTGGTTTGCTTTGACTTAGTACGCATGTCTCACAAGTCTTGCAGGTCCTCTCGATGTCTGCGTCCAAGTTTGGCCATCACACATAGCTTCGAGCAAGAGCTTTCATGCACAGAATTCCAATGTGCGTCTGATGGAGTTTCTTTACCCTTAACTTGGCAGGAATGACAACCTGACTTCCCCACAGTATTGCACCATCCTCACAACTTAATTCCTCTTGCCTAATGAAATAAGGTCTCCATTCTGCATGCGAAGTAATGTTCCTCCAGCCATTCAATATCGCTTCATGTACCCTTCAGGTCCTTTTTTAGTCTCAGCTCGAACTTCAGTCATCGTTACTGAAGAATCAATCAAATTCATCATGTTCACTCTGTTCAAGATGGAATGATCCTCTTCTCGGGACACTAGCGGAAGACAATTGAGACAGCCAGCATTACCGTTGAGCTCACCGGCTCGGTATAAGCCGCTAAGAATTGTGCCCAACGTTGTACTCTAGAAGCAGCAGGACGAGGAATTTGTTTTCAGCAAACAGTCCCAGTAGTGGGCATGTGGTCTGTGTATAACGTTAAGAAATTCCCGTACAAATACTGGAGTTTTTAACTGCGAATAACAGGGTCAATCCTTCTTTTTCTATGTGCGCATAGTTCCTTTCAGAGGCAGACAGGGTTCTCCATTTCATTTTCCATTCTGTGTGCCATTACCGTCCCTACTCTACAGGGAGGAAGCATCGACATGCATCAGAATGGGCTTTGAGTGGTCAAAATGCGTCAGCAGAGGCGCTAAACACATTCTCTTCGTTATTTCAAAGGCCCTATTCTGATCGGCTCTCCAATTCCAAGTTATTTCCTTCAACAATCGATGAAGGTATTCCAGTACGGTGGATAATTTGGATAAATGATTGTTGTAATAATTTAGGGCTCCAAGATAAGCCTTCAACTTGGTTACATTCTTTCGGGCAGGGGCCTCCTTCATCGCAGTCACCTTTTCAGCCAGGGGAACTATACATTTTTTTTGCAAATTCGAAATCCAAGATATGTCTTGTTGTGAATATGGATTATCTCCTCTTTGATAATCCAAGCTATAAAAGCTGTACATTTCCGCTTGTCAAGTAGACGAGTAGTAAGATTCTTAATTGAATAAAAGATTACTAGACAGAATCTCTTGTCCTGTTTTCACTACATGTCTCCTCCGGAAGAAGAAACTAATATTTGTCTCTTTTTAGTTTTAAACAAACTTTGTCAAGTGCAGTCAATACATTCCGCGGGTTCACAAGATGATTGGCGTCATTAATTCCTGAAACCAAAATGTCATCCACTCGCACTTTGCAAAAAAAGGTATATCCTTTAACCTTTTTCTCCATCTCTCTCTGGAAGATTCCAGTAGCGCTATGCACTCCAAACTGTAAGCGCGTTGGCTGGCACATACCACGATGGATGTTTATTGTGAGCAACTCTAGTGTGTTCTCATCCAATTCCAGTTGCTGATAAGCAGGACTCAAATCAAGTTTGCTAAACTTTTCAGCGCCCTTCAATATAGCAAATAAATCTTCAGTCCTTGGTATTGGAGTGGCCATATTTATGGTCTGCTTGTAGTCTCCATAAATCCAAATAGCTCCACCATTATCTTTTGGTACTGGTATTATAGGTGCCCCCCCCACCCCCAACGCGAATAATCGACTTTCTTAAGTATACCCATACCTAGCTGGTCCAGTTCTTTTTCAGTTCTTTCCTTCAGGGCATAAGGCACTGGGTGAACTTTACAAAATCGGGGAGTTGTTGTTGTTCTGTCTACCGGTAATTTTACTTTGAAATCCTTCAAGCAACTCAACTCCTCGTTAAATAAATACAGACTCGAACTCTTCCAACAACTTCAATTTCAATAGAACGTCGTCTCCTACTAAGGGAAATATTTCTCTCCAATCCAGTGGCACCTTTTTCAACCAATTTCGTCCCAGATGTGTCGCCGTGTCACCTTTCACTATTAATAATGGAAACCGAAGCTGTCCTTTCGTACTCCACATCAACCTCTGATTGTTCACTTTAATTTGTTGCCTTTTGTAATTGCAAAAAGAAAAAAAAAGTAAGTCACTCTTCGGCGTTAGTCTGCTCTACTCGTCGCCACTTTTATGTATTACGTTTCTGCAACACGAGAAGTAGTTGTCAACTTCCTTCCACCAGAGCAGAACGGCAATCAATAGTCACTACTCACTATTTATTCTGGAACATACAGAATTGTGACACAAGGCTGGGGGAGAAATTGGGAGAGGGCTGGTCTTCATTAGCTATCCTAGTCTTAGACCTATTCATACATAATTTACTCATTCACTACAAGAACTTATCCATCACCCCTCAATCCTGTATATACTAAAATACCACATATTCACAGAGGACCTACAAAACACCCCATAAGATAAAAAATCTGATGAAAGTCCAAAATGTCTTCTTTTTTTTTTAATAAAAATTTCATTATTCATGAAACGATGTGGAAGGGATGAAACCTGAAAAAAAATGTAGTAAAAAGATAAAATCAAAACAAATGTTAGTAGGAACCGTCCACCCCTCAAAATAATAAGAGAGGCCGCTGTATTCTGCCGATAGACAGAATCAAGCAGCACACTTACTAATGGAATGGGTGGGGCAGTGGCGTAGCTAGAGTAAACGTCAACCGGGGCGGTCCGCTCAAATGTCACCGATTCACCCTATGCTGATTGATTAGCTGTAGCTAAATTTTCATACATGCTCTACCTCTACTTTACTCTACTGACCGGTACGTTACTGTTTACATGTATGATCCAAGAAAAAAGACAAAATCCAATACCACAAAATAATCAGTTCAAATCAAAAGCTGAAAACATTGCTATTTTTCCTACTCACAAATTTCCCGACAATTTATTAGAAAATTCTGACAGGAGGACAAAACTGGGGGGGGTCATAAATTATTTCTGGGGGTCATATGCCCGCCTGCGAAACCCCTGTGTCTCTACCACTGTTTTCAGACTATTTTGACACCTTAGCCTGGTTGAAAAATTTTGTTGGGGGTGACATTGTGTCACCCCTCCTGTGCTGGCACTACGCCACTGGGGTGGGGAATACATGACTTAATGGGAAAAATCAAAAGCTGATCCAGCCGAGATGAAACCAGACCAGGCTCCTTGATAAAAGGTCTCTGGAAATGCCGCCGGAACGCCTCGCACATGCCTTTGGTCGACCTCAGAGAGCGCCTTACCGGAGTAATGATCTTACCAATGTATCGATCGGAACTTCGACGGATCTCTTCCTTGCGCAATTCTGCGCCCATGTTCACAGCTTCGCTAAACATCTTATTTAACCTACCTGACCCCGAAAGCGCTTGCTAGCCTCACGCTTCAGAGCCTGCCTAGCTACGGCTATCTCTAGGGAATCCCCACCAGTCACCACCCGAGACAGACTATCCTCTAAAGTCTTCACTTTTTAGCCTTATCTAGAACGAGTCGTTGGCTGAAAGTGAAGGATCTAATCCTATCCTTAAGCGTTTCCTACCACCTACACCCAATAACCGCTGCACTAATCTAGTCAGCTGTTGCTGAAAGTCCCGTCTGTCCAGTAAGGACAGATTGAACTTCCGGTGTCCAGCCATTCTAGGCCTAGTGCCTAAAACCATCCGGACACAGACGAGTCTATAATCCGAATATTCTAAACGGTCGAACGTGGGACAATCTAGTAAATCTAGGTCGACCCTTCTCAGTAACATTCTGTCCATGTAGCTGGCTACCTGGAGAGACGGCCAATTATGAGGCCACGTCCACATCCCCCGCCCCGGATAATCAACCCGGTATGTATCGACGATAGGCTACGATCGCCCGATGCCCTTCTGCTAGCTCCCTACCCCTATCTATCTTGGTGTCCAGGAGGGCATTCCATTATCTCATTAAGACTAAGCGCGATGAACCCAAAAGGAACGGCCCCAACCGACGGAAAAAGTCGACACACTCCTCCTAATCGTTGGGCGCATAAACCGCAACGATCCGAAACGAACCACTGCTCACGGCAATATCGGCCACGATCAACCGGCCCTCCGCGCTCATATGGACATGGTCTACTCTCGCATTCAGGGAAGGTTTGATTAACAAGGAAACATCTCTGGCCTGCCGGTCTCCGTATGCTGAATACACAAGAAAGTCGCTAGACAGCACACGAGCATCGACGTCGCAAACGAAGTGTATTTCCTGGAACGCGGCCACATCTACACCGAAGGACAAGAAATCACGAAGCAGACGGACAGCCTGACCCCGATCTCTCAGGCCACTCACATTAAAACTAGTTAGCTTAATAGACATCTTTTAAGTTGTTTTTAGGCAACCCATTAAATGCAGACTGGACGGAAATCTATGGGGGTCGGGACCCCGACGGATTGTCCCATGCTGCCGGTTCCAATATCAGTCGTAATTCGAACGTCACGGACAATACCGCCAACGTCCGCCAGGAAAGTTAATTTTATTGCCCTATATAAGGAGAGGTGGAGCAACACCGGGACCTTCCCAGAGCAAAAATTAGTCATTTTTTTGAGTTCGGGTGAATCCAACTGAATCATCCTGATGTCCCGGAAAGCACTCTTAGCCTCCGCCAGGTAAACCCACACCTTACCACCCGTATTCCTTACGAGAGTGATCACTCAAGGGGCCTTCGAAAAGTTGCGGGGTGGGGGGTCTTCTGAGGACTTTCCATGTACGGAATTACATTTAAAGAGCGGCTTCAAGAGGCCTTCTGCTGAGAATAAAGGTCTCTCTCGAGGATATGCCTGTCAATAATACAGTTTTTCCTCCTTGGGAACAGTTTTTGCCTTCTTTTTTTCCTCTGATCTTTTTCTTGAGTAGAGTTAGGGGAGGGAGAGGGAGAAGATGGATCCCTAAAAGGGGAGGAAGGGAGGCTCCTTGCCTTACCTTGTAAAGGTTCTGTATATCTCTGGATGGCGATTAGGGGCGGATTGTGCAATCAGGTCCTTCTCGGCTCTACTTCGCCCGGACTTCCTATCTTTCTTTATGATCTGCGAGTCCTCTTCCTCTTCCTTGTCCCTCCCTCTTTTCAATGAGGAGGGCGGAGGTGGAAGCATTTCTTCCAAGTCCATGCATAAATCCAGCTCTGAAAGTAAGAGAGCTTGCTCCTCCATTTGATGCTGTCCTGCAACCTGCTCCTACTCTACAGTAATCAGCTCCTCCTGCTGCTTCTGTTTGAGCTGCTCTGCCTTCCGCTGCTGTTGTTTTTGCTGCTTTTACACCTGCTCTACCCGATGGCCCAACTGCGACGTCATATGCTGCTGCTGCCTTAGTTCTTTGGTAGGCTGCTTTTGCTGCTCTTCCTGCAGTGCTTTCTACTCTTTCGCAGCCTGATTCTTAGGTGAGACGCCCTTCTTTGGTGGAACATCCAACTGAAGAGGAGGAGAAAGCGAGGGGACAGCAGACTTCTTGCCCTTTTTAACTAAATTTGTCCATTCCTTGGGGCAACTGGGGACTTGACTGGACTTTTCCTTTTCCATTGTTTCTTTAGCTGCTTCTCCTGCTGGTTTTGCTACTGATGTTGATTGCGTTGGGTTCTTCCCTGGACATACGCTAGATACGTGCCACGCGGCACCGCAGGCTCAACAGAGGGGACGTTGGCCCTCAACAAAAACAAAGATGTTGAATCCCCGACATGTTAGAATATCGGGGACACATAATCCCTAGTTGCAATTCCCGTTTTTCAGGCTACTGTTGCTACTTCTCCTACTTGACCGAATTGGGAGAAGAAATCCCCCAAGTGCTCCTCCATGATGTCCATAGATACTCAATGAAGGGTGATCTTGGTACGGTTTGTGCCCATGTACTTCGTTTGGAGAAGTACTGCTTTAATAGTCAATACGCTCCCCGCCAGTTTTTTTTGCCTCCTCTACATTCACTAGCAGTTTGACCTTTTCGCCAAAACTTTCGGCACTATTTGGAGGTTCTTCAAAGCCTCCTCCATGGTGCCCCCTGCTGACACCGATAAACCGACGTGTTGCCACATCAGTCGTCAGCAGGGAAATTGTTCGAGATGCAATGGCTTCAAATGCCTCTGGAATGGTAATAAATTCATTCCCTTTTGTGAATTCCGCGTATTGTTTTCGAAGAGCCTTGTACTCTTCAGTGTTTTTTCTTCGGTTTATTGGCAGCCGACGCAGAAAGTACTGGCGGGGCTGTCTCCGCCATTGTGCCACCACAAACCGAACGACGTCGACAAAAAAATACATCAGAAAAATGTAGTAAAACCGAAAAACAAAAGATAGTAACAGCAACAAAAACAGTACAAATAAAAACTTACAGAATACTTGACTTTGATTCAAAAAAAAAAAAGAAAAAAAAAAGCTCACCACGTGAGATTCTTTGCTCAGGTATGCAACCTACTTTTGTGACTCAATCAGTAGTCGCTACTCGCTAGCACCTGATTAGCTCAAGAGTCCATCTTTTATAACCAACCAAGGGTGAACCACCACTCCTCTGGGCAAATGCGTCCGTCCAAAATAATTAGGCTTTTCTTAAATGTACAATTGCATAAATTTCACTAAATGCAACATCACAATAAATATTATAATCCTCAACACCAATCAACAATTTCTAACTTCCTGAACCTGTTCTTTTATTATCTTTTCTCCTCGCTGTCTTCTTATTCTCTTCCCTTCCCAGTAACCCTTTAAATTCAAATTTCTGCTTGAACTCTGAATTTCTGACAAATAGTGTCTTGTGGAATTGTCTCCATGATCTGTTGCACTCGCAATTTCAACTGTCTAAAGGCCAAAATCATAGGATTTATATTAACCCCCAGAAGAATGAGTAGTTTCGAATTTCTTGATATTTCTAATTGCTGGTTTTCACTTTACAATTGATCCCACCAAGGTTGCACTGATATACAAAATTGGATGGTATTAGTTATCAATTAATTCTTTTTATATACTACAGGGGCAGGTTCAAACTTTCTGCCATCTCGCAGATTTATTTTTTGGAGTAAACTTTTAAATCTCTTTGATGGCTTCAACTTATTTATTTATTTTTTACAAGAAAAAAAAAAGACTATTCTACAAGTTTAACAAATTCATCTAAAAAGTTGGGGAGGCAATGTTTAACCTTTGTATCCGCAAAAATAGTGTTACAAAAAGATGGTTATTCCCTTGACACCACTATTACTGTATACACTTTTGACTCCCTCAACACTTTTTATATACAAGATTATAAAAATATATGAACCAACATGCAATATTTATTATTTACCTTTTTAAAGTTTTATTTACCATTTTATAAAGAAATACATTGTAAAAGAAATCTTTATAAAAATATTATAAAATTATCAAAATAGGCAAAACACCTAAAATGCAATATTTATTATTTACCATTTTATAAATAACTATGAAAACCGGGACACGTTGAACTTCCAGTGTTCAGTCATTCTAGGGCTCAAATGAGTTTCTGGTCTGAATAGCCTAACCAGTTGAACGTGGGACAATCTAGCAGATCTAGATCGACTCTTCTCACTAACATCTAGGTAGCTGACCACCCAGGTAGATGGCTAATTAAGAACTCACGTCTACATCCCCCACTCAGGGTGATCGATCCGGTATCTATCAATGAGACTAAACTCATCGATCAGATCAACGAAGCTACGATCATGCAACTTCCCACTATCTCCCCGCCCCCTAACGTTGAGTCCAGGTGACATTCCAGTTCCCTATTAAGACTAGGCGCGCCGGATTCATGAGGAACGGCCCCAACTTATGGAAGAACAAACAACGCTCACTCTGATCGTTGGGCGCATAAACCACAATAACCCGAACCGTAACACTTTTCACGGCAATATCGGCTACGATCAGCACCCACCTTACATTGACATGAACAAGGTCCACTCTAGCTCCCAGGGTACGCCTCATCAGCAAAGAAACAACTTTGACAAGCCGGTCTCCGTATGCTGAATAGACAAAGTCAATAAACAACACACAAGCATCGACGTCACAAACAAAATTAGTCTCCTGGATCGCAGACACATCCTCAACGAAGGACAGAAAATCACGAAGAAGGCGAGCAGTCCTACACCGATCCTTATTAGCTTACTTGCCCTATATAAGGAGGGTGGAGGAATATTCGGGTCTCTACCAGAACAAAAGATTTTTGAGCTCAGGTGACTAAACTTGAACCATCCTGAACCCAGGAAAGATTCTTTGGCGGCCACCACAAAGTCCCAGATTTTGAGCTTGGCACCCGAGTTTATTACCACAGACATTTTTGCAAAGTCCCTGGGGTCTCCGTCAATAGGAGTAATCTTGGACAAAAGGATCAAGAGAGCCTTCCTCTGGGAGGAAAAGTCAATTTTCATTTTTTTTCTGGGATAAGTTGGGGAGGTAGATTATAGATCCCTAGAGAGAGAAGAAAGAAGACTCCTGGACTTACCTGCATAGGTCAGCTTCTCTTCATTTCTTGCTGGAGTAGATTGATTGGCTTGATCCATGGCCCGTTTCGACAAGAGTCTTTTTCTTTCCTCTTCCGCCTCCTCCTTTTTAATGAGGAGGACCGAGGTTGAGGTATTTCCTCCACTTCCATGTACAAGTCCAGCTGTGGTAACTGCTCCTCCAAATCCTGATTGACAATGTCGTTACTTTCGCTGTTGCTGCTGCTCCTTCAGCTGCTGTTACTGCTGCTCCTTCAGCTGCTGTTGTTGCTGCTTTGCCGGAAACTTTGGTTGCTGTTGAGGTTGCTGTTGCTTTTCCTTTTTTTTTTCGTGATACATCCTACGGTGGAGAGGGAGGATGGGCTACAACCTTTGATCGCATCTTCACAACCTCCTTCCATCTACTGAGGTCATCAAGGGCCTTGCCGGACTCTTTCTCCCCATTGTTTCCTTAAAGTTGACGGTTTTGGTTGAGATTGTGACGCTGGGTTCTTACTGGGGCACACCTTTGACAAGTCCAGCAGTGTGGTCTACAGCCTTCCACAAATACAAAGGTCATTCAACCACGGCAAGTCAAAGTGCAGAGTTTATCTAGAAAGCTTTTGTGGGTCATTGTCACTTGGAGAACAATGTTTCCAATGACTGATGGAGGAGATATCTCTGATTACATGTTGAAAAGGCGGCCCCCAGAGAACCTTCCGTGATTTTCATGGTCTTGCAGTTGCCCATTTGGAGATGGACCGCCTAATGACCAGGATGTTCCCATTCAACTGCTTAGCCTCTTCATCTGTCGCCAGCAGGATGTCTACATGATATAAGAACGTTTGACCAAAATTTTTGACCCAATTTTGAGGTTCTTCAATGCCTTCTCCATCATCTCCCTCCTGACACCAATTAGTTTATGGGTTTTTATATCCATTGTCAGCAGGGATATAGCCCTGGTGGTGACCATTTCTATGGCTTCATTACCAGCAATGTATGTCTGGTAATGTTTCCAGCAGCTTAGCATAATACTGCCTGTCCTTTATCGGCCTATTGGCGGCCCAAGCTTCAGCTGTCCATCCGGTGGATGAGGTGACTTCACCGTTGCTCCCGGGACCACACTACAGTACAACTACAGATCTAAAAAAATTCATAGAGAAAAACAATACAACAAAACAAGTGACAAACTTTTCAAGAATAAGGACAATCAAAAGGGCACAAAAACATGAAACGCAAAAGTGATTTACTTTTCAATCAAAATAAAGGTCAAAAGATTAAATCTGTAGGAATCACTGCAAAATACTTCATCCTCCCCAATTTATAGATAAAAACCACACAGATGCATGCTGGGATTTTTTTCCTAACCAATAAGATAGGCCAGTCATCTGATTCAGATCCAGTCTTGTCTTGAAACCAGAACGCTGCGATTGATCACTTTTCCGTATTTTCACATGTGAATTTTTTATCTTTTTGTCTTGCATATATTGTTTGCTTGCTTAATATTATTTTTCCCTGTTCTTTTCTTTCTCTTGTTATTGTTTATTGGAAACATTGTCAATTCTGTTTGTTAGGGATTTCTGCCAATTTAACCATGGCCAAATTACTCAACAAGCTGATTGAGTAGAACTTATTTCTTACCAGTGGAATACGGAGGGAATGGCGGTGATCCGCTACAATGTACGTAGCATGGCAGTTATTAGCTATGGATGTCAGAACTGATGGAACTAAAGAATGTATTCCGTCTGAGCACTTTCCATGGAAGTAGCGATAGGGCAGTGAGAGTCTTATTATGTTTCGTTTGTAAGAGAGGGATTGCAGGGTGGAAAATAATTTGTCACCCACAAGGACATGGAGACGCCTTTGGACTCTGTTAAGACTGGAAAGTGGGGATTGAGAAGCCCCAGCCCAAATAAGACAGCAGAACTCCATTTTAGGCCTGAGGAGTTGGGTAATGACTGGAGCGATACAAAGAATCGAACGCTTTTCCTGCATCTTTAGCGATGGATCGTATGTACGAATTCTACTTGAGGTCTGAGCCTCAACCCCAAACCAGACCTCAAGAGAAACTCATACATACTATCCATCGCTTAAGTAAAATAGACATGACCACAAAATCAATCTCCTGTCAAAATTATTCTCTTTCATTTGACTTTCAATTCTGCTAAAATTTAGCTTTCTTTTCATTCAAACCTTAGCTTAAAATAAGGAAAAATTCTATTTTGTAACATTAAAAATATCTAAATGGTGCCGCAGAAATACCACCCACATAAGACATTAGCCAGATGAAGACATCATTGCCACTAATTTTTTTACCATTATGTGGGCGGTATTTCTGTAAGATATACATTGGAAGTATTTCATCCACTCCCTGTACAATTAACACACATTTATCTTCTGGGATTTTCACATTAAACTTATTAATTTTATTATATTTGATTGTAGATTTTACTTGAAAAATCAACACTAGTGATAGTATCATACTACAAATCCCAAAATAACCAAATAAGAGACAACTTCAGGCTGGGAGAGATTATTTAAACTATACTATCACATTTAAACTGCAATATATACGTCGCGTTCCAATTACATAGGTTAAGATTAGTTTGGGTAAAATTGAAGGTCATGAGAATATAAGAAGGTTTTGTTTAGACAACTGAACTCATTTATCTTTATGAAGTTGTTACCGCCTTCTTTCATTTGATCATTGCTTCAGCTTCAGGTGCATAATCCATGAGAAAATGGCGACTAAAAAATGGCTGCCACTATAACAACCAGATCGGTCTATTTCATGAATGCTAGATAAACAGAGATTATGCATCTGATGAAGGGCAAATAATAGACTGGCCTAGAACGTCATGGTAACATCAAAAACATGAAGAAGTTCAGTTAAGTGAACAAAATTTGGAATGTTAATGATGCTTCTCAAAGTTATAGACAACAAAAAAACTACTCTACTAATTTCAAATCCGGGATTTTTTACTTGAACTTCAACATTCACAATTTCATAATAGTGTTACATTTGCCAATTTAAATTTTATAAAATTTAAATATTAGAAATGTATTGCAAACAGAATTGTAATGGATTTGATTCTAACTTATAAAATTTGGAGTGTTAATGATTCTTTTATATTTATGTATGCCTGAGATTTACTTAGCTTAGTTTAGCCCTGGTACAAGATCTAGTAAGGATGAGTCTTACACTAATTATGGTCTGCAATAACCGTTATTTTACAGCAAAATCCACCTCCATGAGATATGCATTTGAAATTAATTCTTCACACAGAGAATATAAATTGATTTATCAGATAATGAAATATCCAAAAAAAATGCAAAGTAAAAAAAAATAAATTGTTGATAGAATGTTTTGGGGTTGATAAACAATCGTTTAGTTTCCGGGAAAAATAGACTCTGCAAGGTCGCCATTTCATGGTACCTGCTTTAAGGACTAAAGCAATTTCGAGGGTCATATGAAACTCAATTCCATCATGTGCTGGAATTCCATTTCTCAATTTTATTCTTACCAGAGCTTAATTGTTGCGGAGAAGAATGAGCCGGTTTTCTCTTAGCTTGTATGTAATGTGTAAGGCACTTTACAGTATCTCTATGTTGGAAAGGCTTTGTAATATCCAGATATTGTCTGAATACATACAACATCTGACTTTGTTCCATTCATTTTTGCACAAATACCCTTGAGAAAGGTATGAATCCATTTTTCTTTGAAACTAGTGGACTGGCACTACATAATCACAAAGAACTGTATCAAAAACTACATCACTTGAAGACTTTCAACAACCACAACAACTAAAATGGATAACACATGTAGCCAGAAGAGAAAATAATAGCATAATCAACATTCTATTTCAAACAAAAGTTTAGGAAGGAAACCCCCATCATCACTGGAAAGAGTGATAATAGTGGATTTGAGAAAGCTATTTTCCTGGAAAATTGTTTTAATAGAAAAGTTTTATAAATTCCAACTGAAAGTAGTACTAGCTGCACAGTTAATAAATGCAGAATGTTTCTTTATAAGAAAACGGCTAATATTATCATGACCAAATTACTGTGGTTAGGAGGCGTTGAGGGTTAACTGAATTAACTTTGGGTTACAGTAAGGATAACATCTGAATGCAACTACGCTTGACTAAAGATCTAAGAAAAAATCACTTATATTATTCTGATTCCAATTCTAAAGAAAAAAAAAACATATTCAAAGCAAAAATAGAAGATTTAACAGTTAACAATAATATTTATTAAACTTGACGTCGTATTTATAAACAAGCAATGTCTGCATGAAAAATCATAGGCAAGACAAAAACACAAGAGAAAATTACCGGAAATATACAATCAAGCATTTAGTCAATTTTCTCTTTAAAAGCAGCGTACCAATTTAAAATTAAAAATTAAATAGCAAAGAAAATTCCAATACAGTTTCTTAATAGTGAAAAGATTCTTTTTCTAAGTGCAGTGAAACATTTAAAATTTGCAGTTATAAATGGACAAAGCTAATACAATATTTTGTCATTTCTGTCTGAATTACTGGAATGAAGAGTTGTCATTATTTATAGTTGAGAAAAAATGATGCAAAAGAAATTTGTCCCGTTAGTTTTCAGGTTTTGTCTCGAAGGCTTAAAAACAGAGTCAAGGTCAGCTGATGACAGAGTTTTTATAGGAGTTATATAGAAAAAAAATCCAGCTACCAATAACAGCTGTCCTGGTTTGTGGAGGTTTTGCAAAAAAAAAAAAATAAATAAAAAAGTCGGCTCCGTTACCGGAAGTTGTGGAATTGAAGCCAGCTCAGCGAAAGCTTTTCTGGTTATTTTATGAGAGTTTATCTGCAATGATTTTTTCTTCTTTTCTAATCAAAGCTAGAATTTCTTATCTCTACGATAGAAAGGAAAGGAAGCAAAATGCTTACTTAAAAATGTGCATTATTGAACTAAAAATACAAACCCAAGGTACATTTTAGATAAAATTGTATCAGTCAGTCAGTTATGTGCCATATGAGTGATACACGCGTATGCAATCAGATGACGAGGCAGATTTTTCCTCCAGTAGGTTGCCATTTCTTTCTGTGGTAGACCAGTTGTCATCTAAGGCTATAGAACCCAATCTGTCCTGCTATTTACCCATAGCTGGGGAGGGGGAAGAAGAGGATTTATGCCTTTTTAAGGGTATTAGAACGTTAGTGAATGTAATGAATTCGACTGGAATCAATCTGAGTAGCTATCCATTCCGCATTCAATTGTATATATGTTCATTTTGGACAAGTCTAGATATTTGGCACTTAATAAGATAAAAACTCACACCAAATTTTGTATTACTAACTTTAAACCTCTTTTGGAGTTGCAACCAAAATCGGCATTGAAAATTGCTTTAAAAAGCCCTTTATTCTGGTAATATTTGATTGAAAAATGTTATTATTTCAACAGTAAATAAAAAAAAGTTCGCTATTTTAATAAATACATTTTATATTACATGAAAACTAATTCAATACAAATATTTCTATAATCATATCATGATTTTCAGTGTAAGGGCCTTTAGAAACAAAGGAAGGTCTTAGTTGACGATATGTTTTTTTTGTTTTTGTTTTTTTTTTTGCAAGAATGTCTGTGTCTTGCTTCAAATCTTAAACAACATGGGGAGCTTCAGATATTAATTTTACTGCTCTTTCAACACTTTTAGAATATGAAGGAAAAATCAAGCAGCTCTACTTTTGTGTTATTTATAAGAGATGCTTGAATTTCATATTCTGAAATTTTTCCATTGGTTTCAGATTCACAAATTCCACTTTAGGATAGATTGATTAATTCTGATCAATATCATCATTGGGGTCACTGATTTTCATAGATTCTACTTATGGCAAATTATGATAGTCCCTTTCACACAATTTACCTCGTGGGCCTGTAAAAGCAGTCGGGCTTTCTGTTAAACCATCAAAATATTTAAAAACATCTCTGAATGGTAGACCATGCTGATGTAATGAATAGCTAATTATTAATTTTAAATTTGAACAAGGGAATGACTCCTATCCAAAATATAGAAGGAGAAAGCCAGAAGATGTAGGTTACATTGGCAAGATCAAAATGAGACAATATGGACGTCAAGTTGAGCAAGAAATCACCAATCAGTGGGTAGTGCCTTACAATACATATTTGTTGCGACAATTCGTGTGTCATATCAGTGTTGAAAACTGCTCATCAATTCATTCAATCAGGTATTGCATCAAATACATATCAAAAGGGTGAGATCAAGCTGTTTCCGCACAAACCCTACACTGATTTTTTTCCCTTTGATTTAAATTTAAATTTGAACAAGGGAATGACTCCTATCCAAAATATAGAAAGAGAAAGCTAGAAGATGGAGGTCACATCGGCAAGATAATTGAGTAATATTGAAATGCATTATTTTTCTCCACAAATTATAACTGTCGGAGTTACCTCCTAATTTTTAAAACCGCTACTTGGAGACACTCTCCAGTTCTATAAATACTTGGCGACATATTTCCTCACCCTCGTTTCTCTTCTCACTTTTCAGCTGTAACAACATGAAAATATCTCGTGGAAATTTTCGTTTTTTTCCTTTGGGGGGAAACGCCATGAACAATACACACACACATAAGCACACACACACACACACGCGCACACACACACACACACATGCGTACTCAGATTAACGTACACATACTTTCCACATTCATTTTTGTTTTCTATACTTATTAATTTGCTTATATATATATATATATATATATATATATATATATATATATATATATATCGGTTCTTGTTTAGCTGTTCAAACTTTGGTTCAAATGTTTGCAATGCCATTTTATTAAAACATTTCATTTTGAAGACTGTTTTTGAACCAGACAAAGGTTTGTCAGCAAATTCATCATCAAATAATTTGCTTTTCTTGCATAATAGCATATTCTGAATCTTGAATACAGACTCAACATCTAGATTCTTGTCAAGATCGCGAGAGACAATCAAGGTTTCATCAAAACATTTTCCTCAGTATGCCTTTTATCAGTTACAAAACTCGTGGAATGAAGAAAACCTTCTAGCGAAGTCCATGATATCACACTGATATTACTTATTCACGAAATTCATTTGAAAGTGTAAGAAGTGTGAGAAAACTAATGAGACTAGAATCTTGTAATCTCGCAATCGGCATTTCCAGGTTAAAATCAACAACCGGGAGAAGAAATTTCACCTTTCAGGAACAGCGACTGGTCTAAAACTGAATCAGAATATAAAAAGATCACAAAGGTCTAAGAAAAACGAAAATCCGCAACCAAGATTCCTAAGATCAAAGTGTAGTATCTGTTGCAGTATGAACAGCAGCACCAGCCAGCCAGCTCCAGCCATCAGTAGCGGCTCCAGCAGGCCTCCATATCCATCCAGACAAGCTACAGCGATATGCGATAAACTGCCCCTTTCAGGACAACACTTTTCAACGACTACAAAAGTGGCCTTTTCAGGACAATTGTCAACGGCTACAAACTGCCCTTTACAAGACCACACTTCTCAACGGCTACAAATTGACCTTTAGAGGACGACACTTCTCAATCGCTGTAAAACTGCTCATTACAAGACAACAACTGTCAACGGCTACAAACTGCCCTCTATAGTACAACACTTCTCAACGGCTATAAAACTGCCCATTACAGGACAACAATTCTCAACAGCTACAAACTGACCTTTAGAGGACAACACTTCGCAACAGCTATAAAACTGCTCATTACAGAACAACACTTGTCAACGGCTACAAACTGACCTTTACAGGACAACACTTATCAACGGCTATAAAACTGTCCATTACAGGACAACATTTCTCAACGGCTACAAACTGACCTTTAGAGGACGATACTTCTCAGTCGCTATAAAACGGATCATTACAAGAAATAAATTATCAACGGCTACAAAATGACCTTTGCAGGACAACACTTCTGAACGGCTATAAAACTGCTCATTACAGAACAAAACTTGTCAACGGCTACAAACTGACCTTTACAGTACAACACTTCGCAACAGCTATAAAACTGCCCATGCCACGACAACACTTGTCAAAGGCTACAAACTGCTTTCTATAGGACAACACTTAAAATTGCTCATTACTGGACAACAATTGCCAAAGGCTAGAAACTGCTCTTTATAAGACAACGCTCATTACCGGACAACATTATTTAAAACACTTCATTCGGAATAAACTATTTCCGTATACGGTACACGTTGCTTGTATACATGTTTTGGAGAAATTTTTTAAAATCACCTTATTGGCTTAAATTAATTTTCACTAAATCCAAGTAATGTTGAGAATTCGGTAGTTAACTTTAAAGAAAGACGCAGAAATAGTATTAACATTGTCCTGTTTCTTTTTTCTCGTGATTTCCATATTCAGATACCTAGTGGCTTTGAGGCACAAAATAAATTTCTGTAGAAGAGCTTGACCCACTATATCAATGAACTCATCCTTAGTCATTTTTCCCCCTAAATAATCAATATGAATTTTGTTATTCTGGATTTTTTGTTGATGATTATGTGGAGTTTCTAAATGTTCCTTAGATTTGGGGAATTGCAAGTTTCGTCAAAGTTTAACAATCCTACCCACCAGAAAACGGTGTTGTCAAGAGGATTTTTTCCTGTCACCGATAATACTGTATATTCTATCGGCAATTTTTATTGATATAAAAAGTTATTTTTAGAATTTTAATAAATCACAAACATATGAAAACTGGATTTATACAATATTTTATAAAAAATTAACAAAAAAATGTTAAACACTATTTATTATTGCAAGAATAATTTTAAATTTATATGATAATAAAAATATGTGAACCAAATACAATTTTTATTATTTATCATATTCTATGTGAACTATAGAACAAGAAAATTTCAATGAACACGTCATGGTGAGTAATTGTAATTATAAATTATGAAAAAGATAATGTATGTATAAATCCAAATACTCTCAACCAATTTTAGTGAATTCATGTGCGAGAACAAATAAAAGAAATGCGTGAATTAATGCATACATTTTTGGGTAATTTGCTTTTTAAGTCCTGCGTTAAATATGTATTAAAAATTTTCCGAATAGTTATATTTAGGTGTAAACTTACATGCTTAATTCGAAAATAACAGAGAGATTTTGATAAAATCTAGTTTAGGACTTATCGACAATAAATTTCGGACTCATTCGTGTTACGGTACGGCGTCTATTACTGGCGTTGTTTGCATACATTCGCTGCTGATTAGATTTGCGCGGAAGATTACATTGTTAACGGCCTTTTTACGGCTCTTACTTGACTCAATCACTGCACGGCTGATGACTCATTGCGTACGCAATAATCAAGACTATTCCGCATCAAATATATGCAGCAATGGCTGCCGCGGCGCGAATGAGTCCGAACTTCTATTGTCGATAACTCCAAAACGGTAGATTTTAACAAAATTTCTTTGTTATTTTTTAATTAAGCATATACATTTACACCTAAATATAACTATTCGGAAAATTTTTATTAACATATTTAGTGCAGGGCTTGAAAAATAAATTAAACCAATGTTTTTTTGCAAAATTTAAATTTATACTTATACTCGTCATTATGTATTTATTTCAACTTTTTGTTCTATATCTCACGGTTATTTTTCTAAATTTATGAATAAAAACTTGTTCACTTATTTATTTCGTTATAATCGATAAACAATAAATATTGCATAATAATTGTCTAATAATATTTTTATAATCTTGGAAATAAATAAATAAATAGTATTTAATATTTTTTTTCAATTCTCAAGACAAAGAAAATGCATAAATCTAGTTTATTAAAATTCTAAAAATTGCTGAGTTTATGTCGAGTAGAAATGGAAGGTCTCATTAAATAATGGGGGACTTCCACATGCAGACACTGGAAGATATAAGTTACCTCCTCCGGTGTTAGATAAACAGTCTATTGGTCAGGGCATAGTGTATGTTTTTGGATTTGTATCACGCTGGTACGAGAATAAAGTAATTCAGAATTACTACTACTATTGTCGTTGTGGTTATTTTACATGTCGCTGTGAACAAGATCGTGCAGCCCGTGCCTTGCTGACCCAAATGCAACACACCTGTCTAGGTCTCCTGCTATTATGTTATACAGTCGTGTTATCATAAACTGCCTCTCTGTCCTATGGGACAAATACCAGATATGTAAACAGTGGAGAGAAATTGGTGAACTGAGAGAGGCTACAATAGCTAAAACGTACATGTGGAACGAACACTTTTACAATGAACATTGTCGGCCACTTTAGGAATTACAAATTGGTGATCAAATCCAGAATCAAGGTGACCCTTACACTCGTCAGTGGACGAAAACAGGGAGGATCGCGGAGATACTCGGTAACTAGAAGTACCGTGTGCGGGTAGATGGAAGCAATCGGGTAACTCTACACAACCGTGGCTTCCTTTGTATGATCTGCACAGTTATTGACATCTAACATCATTCGACCTAGAGAGCGAGTTCCTCGACCTCGCACCCAGATTTGCAGTCGGTTCAAGATAACAACACAGAAAATAGATTAACCACATCTAAGCCAGAATCGTATGTTAACCTCTGCATGTCCTGGGGTCCGGCCGCAGCGACCCAGTGAATTCTCTATGGTGATCGATCGACAAGGATTATAATCCTTTATCACCCAACGTACGACATAAACCAAATACCGCGAATAATCAACCAGAAGAAATGGAAATTACCAACACGCCGGATTCAGTGGGTCCAATACAAAATGATATTGAAGAACACAAATATCAGGTGACATCAGCCCCCAGTCAACATCCACGTCAAAACACGCGAGCACCTTAAACTCTATCCCCACAAATGCGAGGACAATCGCACACATCGTTGAACTGATCATGCACAGTATACCATACTTAACCCATATATATATATATATATATATATATATATATATATATGCATGGATTTAATAAAAATGTATAAGTCATGAAAGAAGAGTTTTACCTGAGAAGAAATTGTCACGAATAATCTTGAGACTCTTTTTGACACATCAATTTAAAGAATCCGCAATTAACATCAATGTCTGCTTCAAGATCTGAAACGTTGACATGCCCGAATCAGATGATCTTTATGCATTTTGAACATTGTGCTAATTATGGCGAACTTCAGAAATTTTATAATGTCATAGGGATTTTGATTGACTTCCATCACGACTACGCCTCATATGTAGTAGTCCAATGAATTCAGGTCTGGTGGAGGCCATATGTTTGGCTTATGGCTTTTTAGGAGACGACGTAGAGTCTTTTTGGTAAATGTACGACTTCCTTTGCTCACGCTCTCTATCTAAGGCCTCACAACCCTCTCTTCACATCTTTATAGTCAGCATCATAAGCTCTTATGCCCCGAGGAAAGAAATGAGGAGGCATGGCATCTCCCTTGTTACTCACGACTTCCAGAACAAAGTCACCGTTGCCAGAAACTTTGTGTGTATGGCCGTTGGAACGTTCTTAGTACTTACCTCCACAGATTCGCTAAAGAATGAGCATACCATGATGAAAAAATACCCCAAACTTAATAAAATCATTGTTTTATCGTCAAAATCATTATTTTACTATTAAGAGGAGAGATCAAACGATTTTTAATTATTCAATTATATTTTCCATGCTTTTCAGAACGCTTGAAATTTTGGTTAAGCATTTTGTTTTTCTTGCGTCAGCAGGGCTACCTAAGATTAGTATAGAAAAATTTAGCGTCTTTTTGCGGTGAAAAACACATTGATTTGGAAATTCTTGCAAAAATCAAATAATTGTCAGATTTTAATGAAACTTTGAGGACTTATTCACAATTGAAGGAAATTATTTTTTTAAATGATTTTTTAAGACAATCTTGGTAAAAACATTTTTCTTGCATCTGTTACCCCACCACCAGCACTTCTTTAATTTTATGAAATTTCGAGAAATGTTTATATTAGGTATACGTAGAATTCTATTGATAATTTAAATCATCAATTTTATTTTTTTTGTAAAACAGGACCCCTAGTTACCTAAAATCTACTTTGAAACGTCAAATAAAAAATGCAATAAAACTAAGACATTATTTAATTAGGAAAGCTTTTAATTGCTTTTATGAATAAGATATATTATGTACACAATTGTCTTAAGAAAAATAAATCTTGAATGAAGAATGAATTTTTACAAGAATTGTTGGCATTTTTTAAAGTTTTAAATTTTTTTAATTCTTGTATTAATTTGTACCGGTTATGTGATATCGTTATTAAATAAAAACTATATTTACTAATCATAAAGGGAAACGTTTACTGCAATTCAGCGACCCCCAATATTTTAAAAAGAATTTTCATTTTTTTGTGTGTATAAACGGACTGATTCTTGTAAATACATACGTCCATACACATTACCAGAAATTAAGAGTTATAACTATTGTAAATTTAAAGCTAAAGTACCTCAATAAAACATTAGATTACTTAGAATATTTTCCTAAATTTTAAGATTACTGGATAATTAAAAATTATATAAAAAGGCGTTCACGTTACATTCCTCAAGTAATTTTACAGATATGCCCCCGGAGAAAAAAAATTAGATAAACTTCCGTCTGTCAGTCATGCTGCCAAGCTGAAAACACTTAATTCCGTGTTACAAAATGCATTTCTGCAATATTTTAACTAAAAATAAATAATATCTGTTTCAAATCAGATTAATTAAACTTTAAATCAGCTATTATTCCTCAAATAAAGTTTTTTTAAAAAAATAGCGCTAAAATCAGTAATTTTAAACGATAAAAAAAATCTTCCAGTCAATTTAAAATAGTTTTAAAATACAGCAAAGTATTTTGCTTAATGGAAATATTAAATTTAATCTATTAGCTTGAAATTAAAACTAAAATAAAAGCTTCAAGATAGATTTTTCATTTTTAAAAAATAATTTTAAAATTTAAATATCGCGTTTCTTTGGCGGTACCTAATGAAAACGTCATCAAACTGATTTGTATCAATTGTGTAAAATCATTCTTTTTCATCTATGTGCCGTGTCACTTTAGGGTTTGAGCGATCATGGTTTTCCAGAACTTCCTTCCTTATAAAATTATTTTGATAAAAACGATAATAAAATTATATTAGAAAAAAAAAATAAAATGTTGAAATTGTGTAAAAATTAAGATAAAAATTATTTTTGTTTGAAAATCTGGGATCAGTAGTCATAATTTACATTCGAACTATATTGTCTTCATCTTTGCTGTTAACTAACACAATGTTTAGACCATTGTATCTTCCGGTTTTCTTCAGTTTGTAGTGATAGAAAAAGCGATTATCTCCTTTTGGTTGAAATGAAGTGACATGGGTCGAGTTACGACCACTTAGTGACGTTACTTCATATATATATATATATATATATATATATATATATATATATATATATTACAGCAAAAAACAAAAATTATATGAACATCGGAATGAAATTTCAAATGAAATAGTCTATTCCGATGTTGAGGTAATTTTTTTTTGTGCTGTAAAAAATACATATGCTCTGTTAAAATAAAAACTGTGGATCAGTTTTAATAATCATTATTACTCGGACCCATCCGGATTATATACCAACGGATCGATTACCTGTACTAATATATATATATATATATATATATATATATATATATATATATATATATATATATATATATATATATATATATATATAAAGAAAAGAGATTAAAAAGCTACTTTGGAATAAAATTATGCTAATTATTAAAAACCTCGGAAATGGTCTAAATATTTGCGGGGGGGTCAGCTTTAAAAGAAAACAAAAAAGTAAAAATATGTATACGAAGATTTGAACTTAAATTTAGTAAATAGCATTTTTACTCTATGCATTAGTGATTTATAATGTGCTTGTCCAAAAATGACAGCTCAGCTCGTTGACTGACTTACATCTTCAAAACTCTTCATGTCTTTATTTCCTTTTCTTTCTTTTAGCCTAGCTATTTCATAAAACTATTCCTATCATACAACAATATTTATTTATTTGAGTGCGGAAAGACAATGTCTGATTTATTACCTTATCTCTTATCAGTCAGATTAAGTGACACTAAAAACTTCATTTGTAAAAGGCCGATCAGGGCATGCACTTACTTCCGAAACCGTTCTCGAGGCTGCGAGTGGTTTTATTGAATCATTTTTTTCTGTTTTCCTAATTTGAACATATACACATCATTTTTCATACTTTTTTTTCTGTTGAAAATGATTGTTTTTCTTTAAATTATAATTTGTTCTCAATTACTTGGCGTATACTGTAAACGTGACAAACGTTGTGGAAACAAAATCAAATACATGGAAATTGTTAGAACAAAATCTGGAATGTAAATGATGCTTCTCAAATTTATAGACAACAGGAAGATCATGTGGCACCAGTCCTAAATTCTGTCTTTTTATCAGAGCTTGCACATGAACCATTTCATGATAATAGTGTTATTTTTGGTGCAGAGCGGGTTCGTCGAAGACGGACTAACAGAAACAGACCAAAGCAAGTTTTAAAAAATAGCAGAAATCAG
Organism: Acanthosepion pharaonis; assembly: GCA_903632075.3. Classification (NCBI taxonomy): domain Eukaryota; kingdom Metazoa; phylum Mollusca; class Cephalopoda; order Sepiida; family Sepiidae; genus Acanthosepion; species Acanthosepion pharaonis. Next base: position 202,652 of record CAHIKZ030001601.1, read on the forward strand.
AGAATTGTGCGATTTCAAACACTCTTCTCTGATTAAACTAATTTCTCTCCTCATTTTTATATGAAAAAATCAGTTTCGCAAAGGCTTGCTAGTTTTCTTTCCTCCTTCTTCTTGGCTGACCAGCTAATTTCTGTGAAGGCAAGTTTTCATTGGTTCAATAGAATTTCACATAGGATCGCGAATTCCTTTCCTCATTCTTCTCAGCTCATCGGTTAATTTTTGTGTGAAGTTTTCATTGGTCTAAAGAAAATTTTCACATAGGCTCGCGAATTCTTTTCCCTCTTCTTTCTCAGCTTACCTCAGTTTGATGGGAGTTGGTTAAGGCAATTATTATTATTTCGCACTCACTACATATACATCTACATCGAAAATATATTCCGAAATATTAAGAAAAGATTAAAAAAAAATTAAAAATTATTTTTGTGAACAGTTGCTGATAACTAATTTTCACAAAATACACGTTTTAAATTTTGGATTTAATGTAACTATGAAAACAAAATTTTTCCTATTGTCATTCTTATGCCATATAATATACTGTATATTTTTGGTTTCCACAAGAAAAAATATCTGATGTGTACGTGTGAAAAAAAATTTTAAAAAGTATTTCAGATCTTGGTCGTTACTGATAAACTTGGCATAAAATATCTGACGTGTTTAAAGAAACGAAAAATGTAAAATTTAAATGATATTTTCGCGTGTGAACATTTTTAAAAATAATTTTATTTATTTTTATTTCACAACTGTTTATTTTTTCAAAGGAAAATAAAAAATATAAGTTAAAAATCAAATTATGTGCCTTGACATAAAAATAATGGCCTTATTAAAAGTTTTGACTAATCGACTCATATTCATAGTATTTTTCTCTGATTAATAAAATTTTTGATATTTGTTATATTGGGAATACAATACATATAAAGAAATCCCGTTAAGGCGTTGTAAAAGTCCTGAAAAATATTTCCTCGAAGTTTTCTGATTATTGTCATCAATATTTTATGTGACTTATTGTGCGAAAATAGGAGCAGGGTTGTTAGATAACAATTGTTTGACTTTTTAATGAAAACACGTCCTGCTGGAGAAAATTAATTCCTTGTTATATTTTTTACAAAATCAAATTAAATTACTCCTTAAATTTACTAATTTTTTTCGAAACAAATGCCTAGAACTGGGATCGGGTTTTTAAGAGATTATTTAAAAGTAATTTAATTTCTCTTTTGTTTGCATCGATCAAATTGGGTAATCGAATTCGGCGGATGTGAGTTTGTTTTTACTTTTTTATTTTAAAAATTTTAAATCCTTATTTAATGACGTAAAATATTTTTTTCTTTTTTACAGATTAACTTTAAGCTATTATCTTTCACATAAGAATTTATCTTCAAAGAATGCATTTAAATTATTTAAAATTATTTTAATTTTTCAGAAAGTCACTGGGGGTAGCTACTATTTATGAACCAATAAGTGAGTATCTAGTTTTTTTTTTAAATTTTTAATCCAATTGTAACGATCTTTCACATCATGTATGGTATGATTAAAAAAAAAATTAAGTGCTATTGAAAATATATAAATAAATGAATTGTCTCCCTTTGTAGGGGTCGGTATCACCGGCTCCCGGGTTGGGCTGAAAGCAGCCTATCACAGCCTCTTTTTCCTGGGCCACCGACGAGTCAACACAGACTAATTTAGTTCCGTAAAACTCAACCAGCAGCCACATGGTGTCCGAAAATGGAGCGGCCAAGAATACAACATAGGAACGAGGATGTCCCAACAGTTGCAGCAAAGCATCCGAAAACTGAATCCCTCTTCGACCTGAAGACGAATATATTCCGACGTTGCAACAAAAACGAGAAGAACTGTTAACCGAACGAACTTTACTGTCACCAGTTAAGTCCTCGCAAAAACCAATGTTTTTTGCAACGATTTTTAAACCCAATTTTCTATCTTCCCTTTTTCTTCTTCCTCTTTCTGATATAAAGCCTTTCTTTTTTTTTCACTCAATTTTGGTGTTGTCCTGTTTTCTCTAGCTGTGTCGCGTCAATGCTCTTTTTACCCTTATTTTCTCCAGAGGAGAAAATTGTTGGTCACATATATTCAAAGGGTATAAAAACCTGCATAGTGCAGAAGCTGGGTTCAACAAAATAAATGGGGGCCATTTGAAAATCTTAAGATTTAAAGATGCCTTATTCTATATGTTTTATTACTTGATCAATATCTTTTTTCTGATTCACAAATACATTTCATTAGACATGTTGGCCGGATATGAAAGCAAAACCTAAAATGGAAAAAATAGTCTTCTGCTCAGAGACTCCGAGCATCACATCCAGTCCACAAAACGAATCCACGTAAAAAATCTAAAAGGCAATAACCAATGACGAAAGTTGCTGCAGCTGTTAAACCAGATATAAAGACAGCATTCCTCATCAACGAGAAGCTGTACAGCTCAACACCTCGACCTCATTGCTTGACCTACAAACAACTCACCGGTGTCGATTTCAACCCTGGAGAAAGGCGTACGTCAACCTCGCCAACGACACCCCACCCGGCTTTACTAATCCACTCCAGGCATCTTCTGACACCAACCGTCAGCTCGGCCAACCAAACAAACAAATCGGTCAACTCCTGACTTTACACCTAATCGCCTTTCTTTACCAAAGGCAACTAAAGATCAGCATATTAATAATTTTTGCTATCTTTTTACACAACTTTGCATATATTCTTCACACTTGATCAATACACGTTGTTGAAATTTTAATCATTGTTCTTTCCCTTAAACTCGTTATAACATATATGTTTAATCTGAATCCCTTATAAAACGTAGATAGTTTCATTAGATCTCTTGTCCTACATTTTTGTTTTGATCTTAACTAGACATTTTTTGCTTTTCGCTTATATATATTTTCTGGAATTTGATTTTTTGAAACTAAAGTGTAGTGGGGGGGGTGTAGAAATTAAGTTTTCTGATTCACCTTTAAATTAAATGGCAGTACAAATATTACGAAATAGCAAAATTTCGATACAAAGAAAAAAAGAGTACTGGACTATTATGTAATATCGGTACTTCTATGCTGCAATGAAAACTAGACATTCTCCTCATAGATGAAGAACAGACTTGAGGCATCAGAAAAGTGGTTCAACAGAGGAAGACTGAGAATCCCCTGTACTTAACATGTGAGTTTAGTGATTAGCTACTTCAATAATTAAATGTGTAAGTTTTCTTACGGGAACATTTTAAAGTACATGAAATAATGGCGGTGAAAAGACTATAGGCACAAAATAACAGATTAATTGATTTGCAATGTAAAATAGCATTTATTAGACAAATTAACAAAAGGAAAGTTTTAAACAAGAACTTCTTTTGTTAGGCGTAAATGTTTATTAATATGTTATAGTGGGGACTTGCTTTGTTGGTGCGTTTTAGTGTGGAATTGGTCACAGCACTTTTAGCATCATCGTGGAAAGCTCATGACACAAATTCAAAAGAGGAAAAACACAGAAGAAAGAGTTACTTTAGGCTTCACGTGTTTTTATATTCGAGAGCTGCTGCTGCTAAGGTTTATTTTAGAGCTGCTACTGCTGCTATGTTTAAGGTTATTAAGGTATCCCTACACTGTTTTCTCAAATTCAACAGATAGACTTGATACCAAAGCTCGCGAAATTTGGCTAACATGCCATCACGATTCTCAATAGATTTGATTACACTTAATCTCGGAGGGTCGGATTTCCAAACATTCTTATCATCTAGCTTCAATACTAATCCTACATTAACATTAGGACGAAAACAATTTAGGGTAATTATTTCGAGGTTTGAATGTAGAACATCTATAAGTAAGAGGTCTAATACTGGTTCTGAACATTAGATATCGCAGTGAGAAGATCAAAATAATTGATTTTGGAACGTCCAATTGCTTTATATAAACAAGATTTAATGATTCTGATCCTGCGTTCCCATGTACTCCCAACCCAAGCGGCATATAGGGGAATTTTGATATGTTTTATGTTGTACATCTGAAAGTGTTCATTGAATTCACTGGAAGCGAAAACCTTTCCCAGGAGATTGCAACCGACAACAAAAGACTTAGCGTTATCACTGTAAATATGTGAAGGGATACCATATATATTTGTGAATCTAACTAATGCCAGAATAAAAGAATGTGTACTCATATCTTTAGCCAGTTCTATATATACTACGCTAATATTAAGACAAGTAAATATAAGCATATACATTTTATTAATACATTAGTCACATTTTACCCAAACATGTCCTGTGTAGTCAATGCCTGTAGGCAGAAAAGGTTTAAGTAGATTGACTCTGTGTTTAGGCAGATTTGTTACTTTGGGATATTTAAAGGCCAGATTATTAAATTTTTGGCATATAATACACTGCGAGATAACATTTTTGATAGCTTGTCTTGCTTTAATTATCCAAAATCCTGAAAGTCGGATTTTGTTTAGTGTTGACTGTATACCAAGATGCTTGCATCTTTTGTGATATTCAATGATCATAAGTTTGGTGAAGGCTTCATCTTTGGCCAATAAAATAGGATTGATAACTTCATAATTATATGTTGTGTTTTTACTTATTCTACCCTTAGCTCTGATTATCCCTCTTTGGTCTATACATAAGTTCAAATGTTTTACTAATTCAGGTACACTTTTACCATTGGTGTATTGAAGCTAAGCTAATTCTTCCACAAAGCTTTGTTGTTGCATTACCTTAAACAAATAATGTCTGGCACTATGACTAGGGCCCTGGTCTATGTGTTTTACTTTATTTCTGATCTTAAAGATATTTGCTGTTACGTTAAATAATTTATTAATGTCGGAGTATCTATCAAAGGCCACCACAGGTTGAGACTTTCTGTGTAATTTAATGAAGTTGATTGCACAATGAATTTGTTCTTTGAACTTAAACACTGAAGTTCACTCGAGGGCCATTCTACATAGCTTCCACTGAGCCATTCAGGTCCTGAAATCCACAAGCCTAGATTCTGCTGAAATTTCTCCAAGGTTATCATCTGCTGGGTTTTGTTCAGTGTGAACATATTTAAATTTTACTAATAAAGATTTCTTTTCTTTAAGTTTCCTAATCATCAGAATAATATCCTTAAGTCTATTTTTGACGAATAGATTCTGGGTTCTAATGCTGTCAGACAATAGCCATGACAACACAACCTGCTATTATGACATTTTCGATTTTAATTCGTGAGTATGCTTTCAATTAGGGTAATAAACACTTGATAGCCAAAAATACAGAAAGTAATTCAAGCGTGGATAAACTTTTAGGCTTCATAGGCGCTACTTTAGCTTTGGCGAAAATCAAGTTTTAATGACCATTTTTCACACCGTAAGCGGCAAAACCGTAAGCCTCCTTAGATGCATCACAAAATATATATAAATCAGCAGGGCTGTCCTGTTCAATTACATATCTGGGGAATTTTAAGGAATCAAGCTTGGCAAGATCACTTGGCAAGGTAGACCATATATCCTGAACCTCTTCTGACACAACCACATCCGAGTCTATTTTTTGGGACCACAAATATTTCAGAAGCACTTTTCCTCTAACAATAACAGACAAGCACATAGACAGGGGGTCAAAAACCCTTGCCATCTGGGATAATATTTCACTTTTTGTGTTGGCAACATGGTTAATAGAAGACCTAGAAATCTGGTGTGTGTCTTCCAGGGTAGAATACTTGTATCCTAAAACCTTTTCAAGTTCACACCCATGTTCTCCGAGTTTTTGTTCGTGTATCATTAGAGCTTTGTCTTTCACAATTTGTATTCCAGGACCTTAGGTAAAAATTACCCTTTTGCATTCGTTCATAAGCTAGTAGGTAAAAAATCCAATAACTTATCAATTGAATTACCTGTTTTGATGAGATTATCTACACAGAAATTTTTTGTTAGCATACCAGTACAGTCATTATTGGGAAACTTGTTCGCATGGTGTTTTATTACGAAATTAAAGATGAAAGGGCTAGCATTGAAACCAAAAATAATGGTAGTGTATCTAAAACAAATTAGCTTATCTCCTTTTTTCATGAAGAAACAAAACTTGTTACGGTCTTCAATGGATTTTATTTTTATCATGAAAAAAAAAAAAGCTTTCCTGATATCTGCCAACATGACATATTTATTGGAACGAAATAATGGCAGTGATCCCAGTATACCACCCATCAAATTGATCCCTGGGTTGTCTGCTTCATTCAAGGAGTATTTTCCTTGCGTTTTTAAAGAGCAATTAAAAACTGGTCGAATTTTGGTAGTGCTTTGTGCCTCTGTCTTAAAGACGGACCTATGTGGTATTTGTAAAATTTTCAGGAGATACATCAAACGTTCTATGATACCCTCCTGTTCTTGTTGTTGGAATACCTCTGGATAATCCTTGAAAAAGTTTTGTTGCTCTATCTTACTGACGACTCTATTTAAAACGGAGAGGGCTACTCGGTGGTTAGATGGCACAGATTTTATTTTGTCTTCATGCCAATGGAGGTCAACGTGATAGACATCATTCTTATATTCAAAGGAGTTCTCGAATTCTTTGATTTTTCTTTTGTCATACTCACAAATGGAATCATCTTCAGGAGCTATGCCCAGAGAGTCAACATCGAACATTTTCTATAAACTTCGCCCCACTTGACCTTTGTCAAAAACTCAGTGAAAGGGTCTGTGTAACTTTTTACAAGGTTCATCACAAAATTTACTCCAGTATCAGAGCAAGTGGCATACTCAGCAATCATAGAGTCATAGTTATGTTGAGAACTTCCCCCATTTACTTTTTTTGGGCTATTTCGTTCTCATATAAAAAGTGTTAACAGATGCCTCAAGGGGAAATGTCTGTAGGGAACTTCCAAGCAGATCCCTTCATGCAGTCCACCATCTTAATATTTTTCATGAATTGAATTACATCCACGCCCAAGAGACTATGAACGCGAATGTTATTGACTTTGTCAGAGAAAAGCTAACTTATAATTTAAGTTAATCAAATTATTTTTTACTGCTTAAAACTTATCGAACTTGAAGTTCATATCAAAATCATCATCGATAAGAACAGATAAGGGTAAAGAAACGCACTTATTTACTTCAATACCAATTACAACTTGACTTAGTTTCTTCTTTTTTTTGACTCTAAGAAGGTTTTGACGTCAAATCATACAGGAGTTAAGAAAGATTTTTCACCCTTTAATTTTTTTATCACATGTTTAGAAAAATATGACCTTTTACTTCCTAAATCGAACAAGCAGTTAATCTTATATCTATTTATGCCCTTTGACACAGTTACTGACACTGGGTAAGATGAATGGTTGTTCATGAGTGCCAGTATTGGTACACACGTTAGTAGCCGAATAGCTTTTACGTGATTCTTTTCAAAGAGGACTAATATGACCTCTGGATTTGCAAATCATATATTCACGGGGTAGTTTATTTTTTTGGCTAGGGCAATCTTCAGTTTTATGATTAGCACTGGTACGAAGAAGGCACAGGTCCTGTTCTGCACATTTAGCACGTCTCGACTCAAAGGAAGGGTACTTGACACAACGACCCATAGAATGCCCATTTAGGCTACACAGCTTACAATGCGTAGTAAATTTGCTTGCTTTGCTAGAAAAATTTTCCAGGGTAGGAACGCTCTTTTTAAAACCGTTATTTTTATTACAACTCCCTTCCCGAGGTTTAGAATCGTCTTTTTGAAGAGAATTTTGGTTATTACTTTTTTTTAAGTTGGTTTTCTGGAGGGTTTTTATTACTTCATTGTAGTTGTCGAAAATTTGGTTGAGTTTGGGATAATTATCATCAACCTTTCGAATTAATTCTCTTTAAAGCGTAGAGGGCAACTGGGAAAAATTATATGGATGACCAATTCAAAGCCCGGTGTGGATTCTTCAAAAAATTCAAGTCATAAGTTTTTAGTTCGGATAAATCCGCCTTGATCTCCGACAAATATTTTCTCATATTGGCGAAGTCAGGATCATATTTGGGATTATTATACAGCAACTGTGTAAAAATTTCGTCAATAATGTAAGATGCGTCCAAGAATTCCTTTTTTAACAAACTGATAGCCAATTCACAATTCTCATTCTCGAGCGAGATGCGCTATTAACTGCGATGCGAAGCCAGTCAAGTAACTTTTCAGGAGAGACAGTTTTGCTCTATTAGACCTTACCGAGACAACACAGTTTTCGAACTGCACTAAAAAAAAATTTTAAATGCAAATTTACCGACTTCATTACCACTAAATTTGGAACATTGAAGTTTTGGCGCGTGCGCATAAATAAATTGGCCTGCCACGGTGACAATTTGCTCTGGCGTGGTAATAGCGGTAGCGAGAGCTGGTGAAGGAGAATTCGTTCTCTCTTCAGTTTCTGCTAAATTCTGAAGCACGTGGAAGGCAAATTTAGCCTCTAACCTCTCATCTATTAACAATCCACTATCTTCCAAATTAATATCGGCCTTTTCACTATTTTTTGCGAAGTGCTGCTACCTTTACTTGTTTTTTGCAAAGTATGCAGGTTTTTATACTCTTTGAATATATGTGACCAACAATTTGTCCTCTGTAGAAAATAAGAGTAAAAAGAGCATTGACGCAACACGGTGAGAGAAAACAGGACAACACCAAACTTGAGTGGAAAAAAGAAAGGCTTTATATCAGAAAGAGGAAGATAGAAAAATTGGGTTTAAAAATCGTTGCAAAAAACATTGGTTTTTGTGATGATTTAACTGGTGACAGTAAAGTTCGTTCGGTTAACAGTTCTTCTCATTTTTGTTGCAACGTCGGAATATATTCGTCTTCAGATCGAAGAGGGATTCGGTTTTCGGATGCTTTGCTGCAACTGTTGGGACATCCTCGTTCCTATGTTGTATTCTTGGCCGCTCCATTTTCGGACACCATGTGGCTGCTGGTTGAGTTTTACGGAACTAAATTAGTCCGTGTTGACTCGTCGTTGGCACAGGAAAAAAGAGGCTGTGATAGGCTGCTTTCAGCCCAACCCGGGGGCCGGTGATAACGACCCTACAAAGAGAGGCAATTCATTTATCTATATAATATTTTCAATACTGTATTTGGGTGATGTCATCACTCGGAGTCCGTGCACTTGCAACTAGGTTGTCTTGGATCATGACTTCAATTAATTTATCAGCCGTATCACATAGCTTATTCATGGGTACTTTGTCTCTCATTGCCTTTAAGGATACCTGCGCCATTTGTGACAGCTTTCCTATAAATATGTGTTGTAAAACACTATCATTCAACATATTGCCAGCCAGAGTCTGTAAACGCCGCAGAAGCTGAGATGGTTTTTCTACCTCCCAATGTTTCCGTTACCAATAATTGTTGAAGTCTCCTCCTCTCAGATAAGTGAAATTCGGAGCATTAACTGCGCTTTTAATTTGTCGTAAGTGTTGGTTTGTGGTGGATTTAACAGGAGATCCCGTAGATACGTTGCTGTTTCTTGAGGTAATGCAGAGACTAGACAGGCAATTTTTGTTTTTGCGATGAAATGTTTTTCATTTGAAAAACGGCTTCCAAGTGGATAAAAACAGTTCCGGGTCATTGTTCGAGAATACAGGTATATTTCCTAACGCAGCGGGTAATTTAAGTTTCTCCATTCTTTATTGTGTGTAAGGTTGTTTTTTTTTTCAATTTATTTTTAAACAATTTTACGAATTAAAAAAAAATAAATAAATACGCGTGCATATGCAGTATTCAAAAGGTTATGAATATTTTTATATTCACCACTTAAAGATGTAGAATATTATTTTGTAAAAAAATATTCTGAGAAAAATTCTCAATGCTAAACGATAACACGATAGTGAGATTTAGAATAGGACAGAGACGTGGCTTATTTTGTAAAAATAAATTTCTTTCTTTCCTTATCATTTATTTATTTATTAACTCGAGATAATTTTCTATTTACATCAAAGACTGCCTTCTTTTAAAAAATAAATAATTTAGTAGGCTCGTTCCGTGTGTTTGAATAGCAGTAATTAGGTCATTTGGGTGCTGAGGGAAAAAACATGAAAAAATGGTGGAAAGGAAATTGGTCACTGGGTTGGTCAGTGGCAGCGTTTTTCTCCTTCACGATTTTCTAAGATATTACATATATTAACTGTTAATATGTGTCACCGTTAAAGTTTATAAAATATTTTATCATAAAATATGGTTAATTCAAAGTCAAGTTTCGTGAAAGATTTTTTGTTTTTCTCCGAAAATTACAAAAAGAAAATCCTGTAAGCAAAAGATTTCAAAAATATAATACAAGAAGTAAACTATCTGTATTTCGTCTAAGTAATTCAATGCTACAGGAAGTAAAACAATTTTATTTATTAAAAAAACATTTAAATTAAAACTTGTGAAACCTTATTAGTGTGAAGTTTTAATATACTATTTTTAAAGAAAAAATAACACGTTCTTTTTAGCATATAAAAGCTTTTTTTGTCGTGGTCACCAGTTTACTGATTAGCTACATCAATAATTAAATACATAAAGTTACTTACGGGAACATTTTATAGTATATGAAATAATGGCAGTGAAAAGAATACATGCACAAAATTACAGATTAATAGATTTGCAATGCAAGATAATATTTATTTGGCAAATTAAAAAAAGGAAAGATTAAAACAAGACTTCCTTGTAAATTCTATACACAACGAAATGTTCATTAATATGTTATAGTGAGAAATTACTTTGTTGGTATGTTTTAGTGTGGAAGCGTTTACAGCACATTTAGCTTCAGCGTGGAAGATTCATGACACCAATTCGAAAGAGGAAAATTCCGGAAGAGAAAGTTACTTTACGCTTTACGTGTTTTTATATACGAGAGCTGCTCCTGATAAGGTTTGTTTTAGTTACTGCTACTATATGTAAGGTCAGTAAGGTACACCTTCTAAGCGTGATAGTTGTACAGTAATCCCAAGAAAGAGAATTTTTATTATGTTAGGTAAGAGCATAGTTTCTTAAACCATCTAATATAACGATCGCTCTTTGAAATTTTAGGCTGTGTCTGCTTGGTGGCTTCTAATGAGTCATCACCAGTATTTTCTTCATGTGTCGGTTTTAGTCGGTTAATGGAAATATTCTCTTGTCTGTTGTTAATTACAACTGTTTCTGAGTACGTTTTAATACCTTATTAAGACCTCTGAAAGCTGGTTGTAAGGGGTGTTTGGTTGCTTTGTCGTTTACTATCACAACGTTGCAGTTTTTGAGTTATTCTGGTACTTATGTTATATGGGTTGATTGTCTAGAATATGGGGATGTTACTTGAGACATCTTCAATCTCAACATATCTGCAAATGAAGCAGGATCCAAGAGTCGTTCATTTGATTTGATTATTAACTCTCCTAGTAATCTTAAAGGTATGCCATATACAAATTCGACTGAAGAACTCTGTGAATCAGATTTTACAGATGTTCTTAGCCCATAAGTATTAAAGGAATATTCTGAAGCCAACAATTAGAGTTCGGTGCTGTTTTCAGGGATTCCTTCAGAGAACGATGAAAACATTCTGTCATGACGTTAGCTTCAGCAGTTGTACGAATTCTGGTTGTAACAAGCAGATTGGTTAGAGATGCGAAGAGTGAGGATTCGAATTGTGTTCCTCTATCCGTGGTGATGGTAGTGGCAACACTAAATCTACTAACCCAACCAGTTATAAAACCCTATGCAACTGATTACGCACTGATATCTGCAAGGGTAATTATTTCAGGCCAACGGGGGAATCGATCAATGCATTTGAGGAGATAGTAATGTTCATGACAAGGTGGGAATGGTCCGATCATATCAATATGGACATGGTCTAATCGAGTATCAGGAACGCGAAAACTGTAGAAGCTGATTTAGTGTATCTTACTATTTTCGCTTTTTGACATGGTACACAATGACGTGTCCAATCTTTTGTATTTTTACTGATTCCTGGCCTGATATAATTGTTTTTTCAAATTAATCTGCAGGTCGTTTTTATACCTTGGTGTGATATTGAGTGCAAAGTGTCAAATAGTTTTCGTAATAAACCCCCCATTCGGCTTCACCAATCCGCCCCAGGCGTCTTCTGACACTAACCATCAGCGCGGCCAACCAAACACACAATACGGTCAACTCCCGACCTTACACCTCATCGCTTTCTTTATCAAAAGAAACTAACGAACAGCATATTAACAATTTTGTTTCGTTTTTACAAAACTTTGTATATATTATTCACACTCGATCAATACACATTGTTGAAATTTTAATCATTTTTCCCTTGCAACTATACGCTCATTATAACATATAATTTATCTGAATTGCTGCAGATGTTTTTATTAGATCTCTTGTCCTACATTTTTTTTTTAAATTAGCTAGACATTTTTGCTTTTCGCTTATACTTATTTTCTGGAATTAAAGTTTTGTATATAAGACATAAAAATTTTAGAAATTAATGTTTAGGAGGAAAAGCAAAATTAAGTTTTCGCATTCATCTTTAAATTAAATGGCAGTAAAATATCAAGAAATAGGAAAATTTCGTTAGAAACAAAGAAATGAGTACCGAACTATTATGTAATATCTATCCTTCTATATGGCAGTGAAGACTAGACAGTCCTCTCACAGATGAAGAACAGACTTGAGGCATCAGAAAGATGGTTCAACAGAAGAAGACTGAGAATCTCCTGTACTTAACATGTGAGTTTAGTGATTAGCTAGTTCAGTAATTGATGTGGACCCAAAGTTGGGACCACGGAAGGTAAACACGGAAAACGGATTAGAGGTAAGAAAGATATATTAAACAGAAAGGTTACAAAGATAGTGTAAGTGTAAGTGGAGCTTACTATGTGCTAGTGTCCAATATTGGTAGTCGTACGCGGCTGATACTACGGTATTAGAATACTCTCTCTTCTGCTCTTCTTCTCTCTCTAGAGTGTTATGTCGCATACTTTATATAGTCCTGGTAGAGTCCATGTTGTAGGTATGTTACGGTCTCACAATACCCCATTTCCAAGAGTTTTCTTTTCTTTTTTCTTTTTGAAAAGGAGAAAAAAAACATAAAACTGTTAATACTTTTTTCTCTTGGGATTTACGTCGAGCGGTTGAGTAAATTTCCTTTTCTTCCTGAGCGTCGCACTTCAGGAGAGACTTGGGGCGTGTCGAGATTGAAGTGATCGAAAATTACATCGATCGGCTCTTCACAGCTATTTTGTAGTGATTCCTCCGATTCATTCAAACGGCATTTTCTGAGCTGGTTCCAATGGCGCTTGTGAGTGTTTTTCGGTCCTTGGACAATATAGACCAATTCGCCAATTCTTTGTTTTATGGTGCCTACTTCCCAGAATGTTATGTTGTTTTTGTAAGCCATGAAAAAGACTTTATCGCCAGGAGTGAAATATTTCTTATGAGGCGATACAGTTTTTTTGAACTTTGCTTGCCGTGGAATAAGTTTGTCGAAGACAGACTTGATTTTCCTTGCCAACATTGTTTCTGCAGGCGAGCTTCCCATAGGCGTGTTCGGATTAGGGGTTATCCGATACATCTGCAGAAACTGTTGCAATGCTCTATCTGTCGGTGTGCCTAGTGCCTTTTTTAAAGCCCTTTTTAGAGTGTCCACGAACCTTTCGGCCTGGCCATTCGACCTAGGGTGGTACTGAGGCGTTGTAATGTGGTCCACCTGATATGACTTGCAGAAGTCTCTAAATTCACTTGATGTGAATTGAGTGCCATTATCTGTAACTACACAATCTACCACACCAAAACGCGCGAATAGCTCGTGTAGAAATCCGATCGTGCAGTTTGTGGTTGGTCTTTTGCATTGTAGGACCTCAGGCCATTTTGAGTGGCTATCCATAACAATGAGGTAGCACGTGTTGTCTATAGGCCCTGCAAAATCGATATGAATTCTTTGCCATGGATGCTTTGTGTTTGGCCCTGGTTTGCACGTCGTGGTTGGAGCTTTTGCTACAAGCGCGCATCCTTTGCGTGATTCTATCATGTCTGCTATGTCCTTGTTTGGCCAATAAACATAGCAGCGCATGAGGCTTTTTGTACGGTTCTTCCCCGGATGTCCTATGTGAAAATCCCTGAGGAATTTTCTTTGTAGGCTGTTTGGAATCACTACACGGTCATTGTATAGTAGGACATCATCGCAGAGGGAGAAAACATCAGGCGCATTGGGGTCTTTGTTGCGAATTTTGCTTTTTATGGATTGAATGAATTCATCCTCTCGAGACTCCCTTTTTATGTCGGCCAAAGTAACTGGGAGCTCTCTTATGGTACTCGCGATCATGTTTTTGATTTCACAATTTGTCCGTAGAGTAGCAATGATGGAGTCTTCAAAGACTTCTGTATTTTTTGGAATGAGTCGCGATAAACTGTCTGCATGGCAAATATTTTTTTGGATGTTAGGAACTCTATCTTGAAATTATAGTTTAAGAGAATCGTTCCCCAACGAAGTAGTCTATTTGCAGTATAGACTGGAGCTTTTTTTTTAGAACCAAAAATTGTAATTAGAGGTTTATGGTCCGTCTGCAGTATGAACCGTCTACCATGTAGATATCTGTGAAACTTTGTCACGGCGAATATTAACCCTAGAGCCTCTTTCTCTATTTGGGAATATATTTCTCAGCTGGAAGTAGAGATCTTGATGCGTGAGCTACAGCTTTTCGCGAACCATCTGGCAGTTTATGCAGAATGCAAGCACCAATGCCATACGAGCTTGCATCACTTGCGACTATGATGTCGAGACTAGGGTCGTAATGGGTAAGGGAGCGGTCCGAAGTAAGAGTTTTCTTGATCTTCTCGAATGCGTCTTGGTATACCGGGGTCCATGACCATGGTTTGTCCTTTTTTAAAAGTTGGTTGAAAGGCCCTCTCAAATTTTGCATGTTCTTAATGAACCCTTGGTAAAAATTAGCTAGGCCGAGGAAGCTTTGTAACGCTTGAACGTTATCTGGGGTCGGCATGTTTCTGATCGCGTTGGCTCTTTCTGGATCCGGCCGACGACCGTCTTTATTTATGATGTGCCCTAGGTATTTAATCTCTGGTAAGAAAAAGTCACACTTTGCCTCCTTAACCTTAAAACCGTATTCTTGTATCTTTTCAAATGCGTTTATTATATGGTTCCGGTGCTCTGTTGTAGTTTTACTAGTAACCAGTATATCATCCAAATAGTCTGTTGCGTAGTCAAGGTCGCCCGGCATGGCGTCCATGACCTGCTGGAAAATTGCAGGCGCAACCTTTACTCCAAAAGCCAGTCTGTTGCATTTGTACAACCCTCTATGAGTGTTTATGCAGAGCGATTTGAACTTTATTCTTCCACCTCTATCTGAAGGTATGCGTCCGAGAGGTCAATTTTAGAAATTTTTTTTCCACCATTGAGTTTATTGAATATTTCTTTAGGGCTTGGGAGAGGATAGTGGTGATCTTGCAAGGCATCGTTTAACCCTGTGGAAAAATCTGCGCATACTCGTATTTGATTGGACTTCTTTTTTACGTAGACCGTAGGTGCTGCCCACTCGCTGAAATCTGTTTTTGACAGAATACCTGCTTGTTCGAGTCTATCTAACTCTCTGTTGATTTGCTCTAGAACAGCGAAAGGGACATTTCGTTTCTTTTTGAATACCGGTTGTGCACCGTCCTTCACCTTGAACTTAGCTTTCATTTTAGTACATTTCCCAAGGCCGCCAGAAAAAACCTGGGGAAATTGCTGTTTGAGTTCCTTTTTGAGATTTACCAAATTGGACGTTGTACTTTGTATTTTGCGACAAAATGTACTCATTAAAAATCCCAAAGATTGAATTTATCTATCAATCTGTTCCAAATAATTTATCTGAAGTTTTCAATACGTAGGCTTTGAGCTTTTTGGTAACTCCATTTAGTGTTACTGTAAGTATTACCTCACCTAAAATGTTAATCTTTTCGCCAGTTACGGATTTTGCTGTTTTATCCGTTTTTAATAAGGTCGGCTTGTTTAATTTTCGCCAAGTACGCCGGAACTTACTTTGTTGGTGCGTTTTAGTGTGGAATCGTTCACAGCCCTTTTAGCTTCATCGATTGAAAAATCGGAACCCTAGTCAAACTGGAATTTAATGGAATTATTGAAAATATCCACAGTTACATATTTCCTTAAATTCCTATCGGCAATATTGTCAGATTGAGCTTGCTTAATTTTATTTTGGGGTTTTCTCGTTCTGTTGGCGTACCAGCACGAAGTTAAAGTATGCCCACTTTTATTGCAATTTTTGCAAATTTTTTGTTCTTAACTGGACAGAATTTCATCCATCGTTAGTTCGTCACTATTGTTTGGTATCGGAATAAATTGATTTTATATGTGTAGACGCTGGGTGTAATGTAGTAATAGCAGCTTAATTTCTCGTTCAACACTACTGTGGGAACGCGTGAAGTTTCTGTGTATTTTTCGAGTACTCTGTCGCTATTGATATGGTGAGAACGAAATTCTCGAATCTTTCTGTCGCCACTGATGTGGGACTGGCAAGGTATTGCGGTTTTCGACGTGAATGCGTTTCCCGAATTCTTCGTCGACACATGTGGGACTGGTAAGGTATTGAGGTTTCGGCGTGAGTGAATTTCTCGAATTCTCCGTCACCACTGATGTGGACCCAAAGTTGGAACCACGGAAGGAAAATACGGAACACAGATTAGAGGTAAGAAAGATATATTAAACAGAAAGGTTACAAAGATAATGTAAGTGTAAGCGGAGCTTACTATGTGCTAGTGTCCAATATTGGTAGTCGTACGCGGCTGATACTACGGTATTAGAATACTCTCTCTCCTCCTCTTTTTCTTCTTCTCTCTCTAGAGTGTTATGTCGCATACTTTATATAGTCCTGGTAGAGTCCATGTTGTAGGTATGTTACGGTCTCACAATAGTAATTTAATGCGTAAGGTTTCTTATGAGTATATTTTATATTACATGAAATAATCGTGGTGAAAAAACTATATACACAAATTAACGGACCGATTGATTTGCAATGCAAGATAATATTTAGTAGACAAATTAACAAAAGGAAAGTTTTAAACAAGAATTTCTTTTGTCAGGCGTAAATTCTATGCACAATGAAATGTTCATTAATATGTTATAACCGGAACTTACTTTGTTGGTGCGTTTTAGTGTGGAATCGTTCACAGCCCTTTTAGCTTCATCGTGGAAAGTTCATGATACCAATTCGAAAGAGGAAAACCTGTTTTTATATTCGAGAGCTGCTGCTGATAGCCGCTATTTCTACTATGTTTATGGTCGTTACAGGAGTAACGAGTAATCTTCAAGGCAGATGGAAAGAAAAATCTGCCTTTACTTAGAATCAAAAAGAGAAAATTGAAATTTTTTGTGCACATAATGGAGAAAGAGCGATTGGAGAATTCGACACAGCCACATATTGAAGGAAAGAGAGAAAAGAAAGCAGCGAATAACTTACCCAACAAGTTTGTGTAAAAAATGGTTAGCAGAACAGTGATTAGAAGAGATAGCAACAAGACAGACATTACTAAGAGCTATAAAGGACAGGATAAAAAGAAGAGGAAGAGCAAAGAGGATTCCTTCAAAGGAGTATTTCAAATCTATTATTCCTCTCTTTTATAAGTACTTTTAATCCATGAACGGGGCGAGTTTAAAATGATTTTCCTGGGGAGGAATGGAAGAAGAGAGAACGTCACCTGTCGCCTGAATATTGAATAAGGAGCATAAACTAATAAACAAGACTTAAAACTCCGATGTGAGATTTGTAAGGAACAAGCGTTTATTACATTGACAGGAAGCAATATAAAAAATACAATTTTAACGAAATAAATTTGCACAAAAATTTCCTTTTGTGTACCTTTTTAATTAAGGGTGATAACAGACTGAAATATGTAAAGGTTCTTAAAGAATATACAATACAAACTTCCAACAATGGGAGAAACTTTGCGAATTTAATACAAAAACTTTAAATGAAGTTGAAAATGCTCTTTACAAAAAAGGTGCATCCTCATAATAGACGAAAAAAAACAAAAAAACAGAAAGGCCGTTTGGTAAAACTCACGTGCACCGTAGCAACTTTTACCAATTTTTTCTTCATTAGAACACAGTTCTGTTCACAGATTTCACTTCTTTTTTTCCCCGTTTGCTTCCTTTTTTTTAAGGAAAAATAGCCCAGCTCATCCACCAGACATAGCTTTTCGTTCTGGGACCTTACTTTTCTGACTTCAGGACAAATTTTTCATGTCTTCTCGTCTTCGGACTTCGACATATTGGATCCTTCGCAGCAGTAGCAGCAGCCTGCATCGTTCTGCGTCTTTCGGGTCTCACATTTCATTACATTCTGGTTTTATTTGTTGACCCTTCTTATATCCAAAAAGGCTCTAGATGGGTCAGCTTTAAATTTACTTTTGATTGGACAATAAATACGAAAAGGTATATTTTTTTAAATTTGAAAAATGAATCACCAACAGTCCGTCATGACCGTTATTTCTGGAAGTTCTTTTCGAGTCAGTTTTAAATATAGACACTTTTACAGACAAATGTATCACATCAAATATATTTTTTATAAACCGTCTGGCTTTCTTTTAAATATGTAAACCGTCTGGCTTTCTTTCAAATATATTTATTGAGAAGTGTATTCTCCCAAAACTAAGTTTAAAAGGAAAACCTAGACTATTATAATATTTATTCATTTACCTATACTTTTTTAAATTATTATTTTTAACTATTTTATATTATTTACTAATAAAATATTTTTATGAGTAAGCAATGAGGAAGTTTCAAAGAAAATGGCAACAGAAAGAACAGTTATAATGAAAATCAGGAAAAAGACGGATGAAATTCCTTTGACACATAATGAGAAAGAAGGGCTTGGAAAACTTAACCCTCACGTGGCATCTTGAGGGAAAGGAAGGCAGCGAGTCCCTTACTTGATGAGCTTGTGTAAATGAATGACGGACGGAGGATGGGGGCCTCAGCAAAGAGTCACACGAGATAGAAAGTTGTGGAGAGCCATGATCGCCTATATTCCTTCAGAACGCGGTACATAGAAGAAGTTTTTATCATCTGTTTCATTAAAAAAATAATTTTATTTACACTATTTACATGCGGACTGTTGTCCTCATCTTTGTTGATGTTAACACAAAGTCACGACTGTTGCACCCTGGGCCGGTCAGTGTGTACTTAGATTTAGTGGAAATAGGATGAGTAATACTAAAATAACATCTAGACGAGATATCCCTAGACATGGACAGTGGAACGAGAACAGTCTACCCCCGTAGATTATATAAAAAGGGTCCAGTTCGGAATTCCATGTAGGTAACCCGGATCAACATACACCTTAATGGTGGTGATAATATCACATCACATCGGGTTAGTCACCAGATAATGAGTGGGCTATGGAAGAAAGGAATAATCTGCCGGTTTACACCCACCCATTATAAGAATTATTATATTCATGATATAATAGCACGTTATTTCACGGACGGAACGGAATACTTGGAAGAAAAGGAATGACAAACATACTTTGTTCTGGGGGAGAGTTTCAAACCGCTAAGTCAAACACAAAATTATATACACATATTTACACGTGTCCCACACATGTCTACAATATCAAACAGTATGAAAAAGGAACGAGAAAGTCTTGCTTGTAATAATTTGCAATGAGAATTTGAGCTGTCGGAGTATTCTTCTGTGTTTCTGGATAAGCCATTGTTATAAAATAAAATAAGACATATCTCGGCTGATTTGCAGGCAAATAAACTAATATACTCAAGAGCGAGAGCCGGATGTGAACGGGACAAGGCCCCGTCACAAAATGACCATTATCGTCGTTTACGCATAAGCTCGACGCACGAGTTCCGGTCGAAAAATAAAATAATATTTTAAAGTGTTTCTATTTTTCGACCAATAAAAATGCTTCCCTCCGAATTATACTCGCGTCGTTTTACGAGCCTGTTAAGCCATAAAAAACGCCATAAAAGAGGTCATACGGGGAAGTACAACAGCAGTCAACAGGAGGCCAGGGAAGAGACCTGTCACGGTCAGTCAGCAGCTGTCAGCAGGAGGAGCGCCACGCCAACCAGTGTGAACTACTATGAGAGATCGACCCAGACCGGGAGCCGGCTTATGAACTATACCAGAAGGTAGCTGTCCCAAACCCACACGTTCCTATTGAAATAAATCACGTAAATCTATTTCTGCTGTTGTCGTATTTCCTTCTTGCAACCATAAGCTTGTCTATAACACCATATTTAGGATTCAAGATGGAAATTCGAGTGGACCGAATGTCACTAACGAAGACATATTCTTCAAACAGGAAACGGTGAGTCATTGTTTTTTCTAACAAGCCGGAGATTGCTTCTATATCTGATGAAGACATATTTCCAAAGGGAAATAGCATTATGAGGTCATATGCTGCCCCATGTGGAAGCTGATTGGCTCAGGAATAGGTAAATCGAGGTAAATAAAATTGCTCGTGCTAAAATAAAAAAAGTAAACAAAAAACGTTCTCGGTTTGACTCCTGGAAGCTGACTGACTGCATTCGTTACTCTATGAAGTGACGTCACTAAGTAGTCGTCACGCGACCAATGTGACTTCATCTCAACCAAAGGGAGATAATCGCTTTTTCTATCCCTACAATCTGAAGAAAACCGGAAGTTACAACGGTCCTAACGTTGTGTTAACAGTAAAGATAAGGACAATACCTTGAATGTCAATAGTCTAAATCATGATAGCTCTTCATCCCAGATATTGAGACAAATAACATCATTTTTATCTTAATTTTTATAAAATTTCAAAATTTTAATTATTTTTTCTTATACAATTTTCTTATCACTTTTATTAAAATAATTTTTATAGGGAAGAAAGTTCTGGAAAACCATGATCTCTCACGTCCTGAATGTACACGGCACATAGAAAAAGAATGATTTTAAACAATTGATACAGCTCAGCTCAATAGCATTGTCAGAAAATCAAAGACTACTTAAAAAAGATTCTTACTTATTATTGAAACAGTTACATTTTCCTTCTCGTAGAGTTAACTTCTTTCAGACTAAAAACTGAAAGACCAAAGGAAATTTGACATCAACATAAATGTGAGTTTTTCTTTTCTTTTTCTTAACCGTATTTTTAAAAAATTTAAAAAGTGTTTTAAGAAAAAATGAGAATCCTTCGCTAGCAATTTTATTTTTATTAATTTTTAATTATAAAAATTATATATATTTTTTTTAATGGAATGAGAAATTTTAAATTGTTTTGTTTGTAGAAGTAGATCTCTCTTTCAATTATACCGTTGGATTTTCTCGCCCATTTCGCTCGGTTTAGATAAAATTGATTGTTGGTCTTAATTGTATTTCTTGTTCTGGAATAAAATTCTAATTTATTATTTAAAGTGTTGAGAATCTAACTTTAATTAAATTCAATGTATTAATCGTTGGCGGCCATTGATTTTTGCTTTGTTTTTTTTTTCTTGCACCAAAAATATTCTTATTGTTTTAAAATTTTGCTACACCTTAAAAATAAACTTTTTGACACAAAAAATAAACTTTAAACATTCTTTTTGCACAATAAAAAATTGACGGAATTTAACGAATTTAAAAATTTTATGAAGAGGCTAAAAGTAAAATTTAAAAATAACAAGATGTCGCCAATTTCTTTTCGATGATAGGTAAAAATTTGGCATAAAAGTTCAATTTAATATATATTAAAAATAAATTTCACAATTTCGAATCGATTTTATCCAACATTTGGGCGAATACCGAGCGAAATGGGCGAGTAAATCCAACGGTCCCTATAGTACAATTGAGCCTCTTTTACTTTTAGTTTTATTAAATGTATATTTACGAACTTCTAAACCAAATTGCAAATAAAATACAGCATTCAAATATCTCATTAAACTTCAGATAAATATTATTATTATTATTATTATTATTATCTATGTCTTGTTTTCCTTTGTACAGTAAAAAAGTAAACTACCATTTATTAAATATGTTAAAGACAGTACCACCAATATAGCAATAAACGACCAAATCTTTATAATTAGAATAAAAATGTGAATTTTTTTGATAATTATATTATGTAAATTTGGGATGTTAATGTGGTGGCCATTTCATGCAAAAAAATGAGGACTTGTTTGAAAGTTAAGTGTACTCATACAAAGGAAAACAATAAACAAGACCTAATAGTATCTGTAAGGCAATATCGACCATTAAAATAAGTAAACTTTATTTATTTGTTTATACATTAATGTAAGTATGAAACTTTTAATAGAAGATATTTGATTTTTTTGGTCATTAATTTTCTGCGCATCCTATTCTATGCAAGATTTAAATCTGCTCTCAAAAAAAATTCGGTACCCAAGGTTTAAATGTATTATTCATAAATAAAAAATCATTTTTGAAGCTTACCCCAAGCTTCAATTGAAAGCTAAAGGGTTCAATTTTCTAATTCCAGAAAACAAAACACTGTACTGTATTTCAACTAGAAATTATAATGATTTTAATCGATTCTTCTGAAAAACTAATTGAAACGGCCATGTTTAACTTTTTTTTATAGAGAAATGTAAACAAAAATAATTTTTTGTTTTAAAAAAACCGCCTAAAAAATAACATATAGATTTTTGAAAACGTTACTTTCGTAAAATTAGCAAATTTAAAGTTTAATTAATCTGTTTTAAAACAAACATCACTTACTTACACTATGAAATTTTTTAGGCAAAAATTTCTTCACTACGGAGTCTTGAATTTTCTCGAGTCTCCATAGATAATTTGATAAACATGTGTTGACAGGTTTAGTATGGTGGACCAGAGCTGATACAAATTTTTTTCGAATTCTATTTAAGAATGGTTTGCTATTGAATTTTTAACTACTAAGTAATGTCTAAAAATTTAAAATATTTCACGCAATTATCTAATATTTTACCATTTTTTTTTAACTGTAATTTTGAAGATGTTTTCTTATAATAATTTAAAAATAAAATACTATAAAATTTTTAAAATTATATAGTTACCTCTATAACGGTAGATAATTATGATAAATAATTTTAGCGTTAGCGGCATTTATAGTCGTCTTTCATCGCAAAAAAAAAAAAAAACTTCCAAAAATATAATTTTCTGTAACTTTAAAATATCGCATTTAACACAACAGTAGTCATGCTGACAACGTGATGACAGATCTAATTTTTTTCTACGGAGATCTTATTTGTAAAAGTAAAACGTAATTAAAAAAAATGACGTTTATTTCTTTTTTTATATAATTTCTAAGTACTCAGCAATCTTAAAAAATTAGGAAAATATTCTAATTGAATTTCATAAAGTTTGGCTTTAAATTTACTAAAGTTATCGCTCTTATTTTCAAATAATGTCGTGTATGATGGACCGTACTTACAAAAATCGGGACATTCATTCACATGCGAAAAAAAAAAAAAAAAAAAGAAATCAAAATTCTTTAAAAAATATTGTGGTTTGCATTACGCATTTCCATTTATGATTAGTACATATAGTTTTCACTTAATAATAATATCATCTAAAAGGCTGAAATTAATACAGAATTTTAAAATTTAAAACTTTTTAATTAAAATTGAAAAAATGAAAACAATTCTTGTAAAATACGTTATTCATCAAAAATATTTTTTCTAATTAAATAATATCATAGTTTTATCTCATTTTTTATTTAGAGCAGAGCAGATTTTCGGTAAATTTTGACAAAAATAATTTGATGATTTAAATTCTCCAAGGAGTTCTGCTTTCAACTAATAAATATCAAGAAGAGGCTAAAATTTTTATTTCTCGAAATTTCATAAAATTAAGTAAATGATATAACAGATGTAAAAAAACAAAAATATTTTCACCAAGATTTTCTAAAGAAAAAAAATCAAAATTATTTCATTCATTTGTTGAATGTCCTGAAAATTTAATTAAAATCCGACAATTATTTGATTTTTGAAAGAATTTCCCAAATAATGTGTTTTTATAGCAAAAAAAGACGCTAAATTTCGTAATTAAGTAATCTTTGGCTTACCCGTTGACGCAAGAAAAACAAGATTTTTAAAGAAAAATTCGAACATGCCAGGAAGGATTAAAAAATTAAATAAAATAATAAAAAAATACTTTGTCTTTCATCTTAATAATAACATAAACATCTTAGCGATAAAACTTTGTTTTTATCAAGTTTGGAGACTTTTTTCATCAGTGTATGCTTTTTTTTTTTTTTAATAAAATCTTTGGACTTGAAGGTACCTACAAGCAATGATGAAAACATTTGTAATTAAACAATGTTTTTGCTTCATTGAATTTTTATTTTACGTTTCAGAGCAGATTTTCTGTAACCGGTGGTCCTGTTTTACAAAAAACATTTTTTTTCTAATTTGATGATTTAAAATTTAAATCATTGGAGAATTTAAATTTTAAATTCTCCAATGATTTGTGCTTTAAACAGAAACACCAAGCGGCACAAAAATGAGTTTCTTGAAATTTCATAAAATTAAATAAGTGGACTGGAGGGTAACACATGTAAAAATAATTTTTGACAAGATTTTCTAAAAAGGAAAAATTAAAATTCATCTGATTTTTGCGAGAATTTCCAAATCAATGTATTTTTCATCGCAAAAAGAAGTAAAAATTTCCCATACTAATTCAATTCGTGGTCACCCGCTGACGCAAGAAGAAAAACAAAACTTTTAACCCGATTGTTAAGGATTAAAAAATATTTTAATAATCAGAAAATCCTTTGGTCTTTCCTGAGGATTTCAATGATAAAACTTTGTTTAATTACGTTTTGGGGGCATTTTTTCATCGTGTATGCGAATGCCAATTTTTTAGCGAAGTTTTCGAGATAGCTAATTTTCATTGATTAGGTCAAAAGTACAAATTTAGTCTTCTTCTGTTTAGTTCTCATTTCAGCACCCCCTATTACTCATAGCACCGTAGATGGTGTATGAAATAAAAATAAAATAGTTGCTATCGCTGTGTCAACCAACAAGTCCATAACACTTTCTTAATGACCCTAATGAATGAAAACATCACATCACGTGATTTAAGTACTGCTCTTCCTACTTTTTTTCGCTCTTATTTTCTACCTACCCGACTCTCTTGTCAATATAAGCTCGTTGTTTCTCTTTCTGTGCTTTACAGGATCGGTGTGTTGCTGTGTAGTGTGCAGCTGATATAACGCCTGACTCCCATATTCCAAAAATTATAAACACCGAATTTCTCGTCAGTTAAAAAAGAAAAAAAATGGAGCCTGAACAAATAAGAAAAGAAATCGAAGAGAGTCTTGACAAGTTGTACGACCGAGACGGGGAGTCATGCCCTATTCTGAAATACAAGGGTGTTAATTTCCCGAATATTCCCACCTTACCAGAGTCTTTATCACAAATCCACCTCTTTCCAGCGCATAAAGATGACATCTTCATATGTGCATATCCATGTTGCGGTAAGTAGATTAAAAAAAAAATCATTTTTTTTGTCTAACCTACTTTTACTTAGATTTTTTTTCCTAATTGAATACAGGAAGAGAGATTTAAAGAGAGACAGACAGACAGACAGACAGATTAGCATGCGGAATATTGTTGAGAGAGGTTAATTTTTTAAATCAACCAAATATACACGAAAACGGGGGTACGCATGCTAACAGCTAAAAACAAACACTTTGAGATAATCTAATAATTTATTGCTCCACTTATCCTCAAAAATTCCAACGCATTTTTCTTACATACAATTGTCATTCATTCTGACCTGAAGAAGCCGAACCCAACACATGTCGTCGAAAACGCGTCGTTTATAAGTTTTTCCACTTTGTCTTATCATCTCTCTACTTTTGTTTAACACACGCATGCGCGCGAACACACACACACACACACACCTCTGAACTTAACAAACTTTTTTAGTATTTAAAAAATAATGTGCTTGACTTGTCATGACATCCATAGATATTACCCCAAATTATTGTGCCTATAGATTCATTTTTTGGGTCATTGCTTTACCACACGACACCTAAGGCAGTAAGAAACAGGATTTCACTCAGTTTTTTCACATACTGACTTTCAAAATCTGCAAATCAGCCCCGCTTGAAAGAATACTGACACAACAAAATCTTCCTAGCGTCTCCTATACTTTGTCTTGTTTGTACTGTGACTGTAACTTTATGACCAAGAAGTAGTGATGCAGTAGATTATAGCTCCCCAAATATTTGTGGTTGATATGAGAGAAAGACGGCACTCAGTAAATCACAACAAAATAAATTTAATGATCAGTCATCAAATTTAATAAAAAATACTTTAAAAAAATAAGCGGTTTTGACAAGAAGTGCATTTTAAATTTATTGTCATGAACACACTTAGTTTCGTTTTGAAAGCCAGTGTATTTAACTTTCAATTTACACAATTGTGATAATTTGAGATACTAGTCTAAACTTAAATTACTCGATCGGCATCTAAACTATTTACTTTTTTTTTTTTTCGTAACTGTCTCTGTGTTTATTGTTTAATCGTCGTAAAAGATACTGGAGATCGAATCATGAAATCACGCAAAGGATGTAACGATAAGACTCTTTAAGAATGAAAACAGAATTTTAAGATCCAATACACTTAATTCTAAAAATGATAGAAGTTTATTACTTAACTAGTGTGGCCGTGCCGTAAAAAATGACGGCAATTGTTAGATTTGTTGGGGATGTGCAGAAATTAATTAATTGTAATTGAGTGAATCAGAAGGAATTTGTGTAGGTTGCGTGACTTTCTGCATCCACAAACAAATAAATAAACGAATTTTGAATACAATCAAAAACAAGACATATTCAATTTAGAAACCCACAAAACATTTATATATAATTAAAAGTAATATACAGGATATTTTGGTATATGTTACTATGGCAAAGTGTGTGTGATATTTGAGGTTTCGGTATGTCTCTTTTTGTATTTGTATGTTCAGTTACAGTCTTTCTGGAATTGCGTTAATTAACATTAAAGATGTCGATGTTAAGTGTTTTTAGGAATGAGTTTGTAGGAATCCTTCAACTCGGTTTTTCGTTGAATATTAAAATTTGGAGTGTCGGGATTCAATACAATAATAAAATTTCGTTACAGGGTCGCTCGTAATTTGGCCGTCTAGAATAATCAAACGCTTTTCATCGAAGGAATAAAATTCAGTAAAAAAGACAACGTAGTTTCAACAAATAAATATTGATTTAATATAACGATAGGAATACAAAAAGTTGATGATAGATTGGAAAGTAATGTCTTTTGTTTGGGTTGATAAAGTTCTGAAATAAAATATAAACTGTCTTTGTGTACGTGTGTGAGAAACAATAAAATGTTGTAATATGTGTGTTTGTATGAAAAAGTCAACATGTGTGTGCGGGATTCATAATAAAAACGGATACGAATTGTTTCTTACTGTTGGCGGTGTTGCCGTGGTCTGGAGTTTGTCAACGCTGTCGTTTTTAACAGGAGGTCATGAAGGTCATCAGCGAGAGGTGTGTGGAATTTGGTGGCAGCCGCGTGTATATTGTTTTGGGAACGGATTTCGTATGTTTTTATACACTTTTTCCGAACAATATCGGCTCCATAATTAAATTATTTATTTATTTCTAATTGGCCCTAAGAAGTCACGTGGTATGTCTTCTACTACGTCCGTACGATATTTGGTCGGTATCTACCTAAAAATAATGATGACTAATACAACAAATATTCTGATTTGTAATCTATGATTTTATTGGTGTGTTTTAAGATGTAAGTGTTTTCTTGAGTGTGATTGGTTTATAAATATTGTAGTTGATATTTTAGTGGACACAAGTTCTTATAGAGTGGTCTACCTTTGACTGTAATATTTCTGAATCGTTCGAATGTTGATTTTTACTTAATAATGTAGTGAGTATAGTTCACTTTGGATAAGCAAAGTTGTTTTAGGTTTGCGATCGGATGTCCACATTTTTGGTCGAGTTTAAATTGCAAGTGAGTCAGCGTTGATGTACTTTTGTGCGGTAAAGTCGTGATAAAAAGTGACGTAGAGTATGTTGGCAATTTCTCTGTGGATGTTCGTCTCTGACCCTTTTGGTCAGTCGGTATTTTCTTTTATATGTTTTTGAAAGTCCAAAATCGGTTCAAAGAAGTTTTGGCGCAATTTTGTTTTGTACGTGAAACTTTCAGATTATTGTGTCGTTAACCAATGAGATTTGTTGATTCGCCTGGTACGGTTTTTTATTGGTCGAAGTTTTCCGTACGTAGGCGTAAGGTATAGACTGTTCTGTTACTAGCGGTGATAGGTAGAAAAGGACGAGTTTACAGATTTATATAGTGATTGTTAATTGTTAGATTTATATAGTGAGATGCAATGAAACAAAAATCTTGAAACAATGCATATTAAGATTCAATATAAAGCAGAGATAAATAATTTACAATTAATAGACCCGGTTATTAATTATGAAAAAAAAAAAAAAGAAAAAAAAGTCCAATCTTCCGTTACACCAATTATGATTTATTTTCCCCAGCTGATTTATTTTCGTGGAAATTTCCTAGAAAAAATGTCAATTGCTAGAAAATGGTCAATTAAAACTGAAAAAAAATGTTTTTATTCCAACCTTCCCGTTTATTAGACTTTGAAAAACAAAAACAAAACAACTTAAAAACGTCACCACATCTCGTTTTATTCAAGATCCAAGAATCGTGTTTTATTGTTGTACTAGAAGCCACACATAAACCAAAGTTAGAACGTTTATTGTGCCAAAGATTGGCCAAATCTAAATTAGAACCTGGAAAAATAAACAAATAAAACTGAATCATATTGTTGTAACCTAGAAATGGTTACTGAATGAGGAATAACCAAAACGGAGGTTGGGAATGAAATGGTAATGTTTAACATCAACAAAATACAATACTCACTAGCGTAAAATAGGTAAACCACTGCTAGTGGTGGACTACTTAGACAGCATATTACCCCCAACTTACAATAGTGTCCAAAGTATTTATGACGATTGAGACATACCCATTGGTGTTCATAGGATCGGTATATAACACATATACAAATAATAAAAAAATGAAGTAAAATATATCAAATAATTAGTGGATTTAAATAAAAATTTCAATATTTATTCATTGATTCTTGACGTTATTTATGAAAAACTTACTTTGTAAGAAAATCTTTTGGAAATTATATATATATACAGACGCGCGTGCGTCCGCACGCACGCACACACACACGCACACACACACACACACACACACACACACACACACACACACACACATATATATATATATATATATATAAAATATTTTCACCCTCAGGATCGTCAGGCTGGTTTCGCTACTGTATATCCTGCCACGTTGTATATATACTGATTTCATTCCAATTTATGCCATAAAAAGTTGCATATAAGACTTTTTGTTTTTTACTGGGTATTTCTTCTTTTCTAATTTTCAAACCCCAACTCCCATTGTATCAGTAGGAATATCCTTTTTGTATAAAAACAAGAAAAGAAAAGAGAACAAAAAACAAACAAAAAAAAAACGAATGTAATTTCAAAAGAGAAACAGAAGGAGAGGCAAGGGATTTCAAATAGGAGGAGTGGATTTTCAAAGAGAAAATGAAGGAAGAGGATGATTTAAAATCTCTAGTTCTTCTCTTTATCAATACTTTTATAGGCGCTAACGAAAAATACAAGACTTTAAGTCTATACAAAGTAAAATTTGTAAAGAAACAAACATTAAAATGACAAAATATTTTTACAATATACAAGTAGTACAAATATAGGACTTGCACAAAATTTCACTTGTGTGCAACAAACTATCAAGTCAGATTAACAATTCTTTGCGATGATAATCTGTTTTCTCCAAGAAAACAACAATCGATGAAAAATAAGTTTTTTCCTTAATAACAGATGAATTTTAATAAATTTCTTTTACAGCAACAGTTCATATAATTCAGTGCCTTAGCATCAAACGAAATTTTACTTTGTAAATTTCAAAAATTCAAAATCTCACACGTTGAAAGAGGGCGATGAAAAGTAGTTCACTGGGTTCTTTAAGCAAAATATGCAGGATTTCGGAACAGGTGTTCTCAAATATGAGATAAACTCTCGCAGGTTTAGAAAAGACATTCGAATGAGATAAATTCATAATTTTAGAAAAGACATTCAAAAATCAAATTTTGAAGATCCTTCTATTTCTTTATTTCTTCTTTTTCGTCACCAGTAAAAGTATTGGTAACCTTAACAGTCTTTAATCACCTCAATTCATATTTGTTCTCGCCAGAGTGATCCCAAATCACACCTTTCTCGCCCGAGGTGTCTATTTCCTTTCTCCTATATGACTTCCTTTACACATCAGAAACGGTCAATCTTTTCAGCAGCCGCAGCAAAACCAGCAGATTTTAGATGCATAAGACGGTCACTCCTTTCTGCACAGATCACAGCCTTTTCACCCAGGTGTGGTCTATTTCTTTCTGACTTTGCAGTCAAAATTTCTCCCTTTTATATAGACAGTTTATTATTATAATACCTTTGTTTAAAAATACAATATCTATACTTCCTTGATAACCCTCATTTTTGTTTGATATAATACATTTTTACCTGACAATATATAATTATGATAAAAATATTTTTAAGGTATGCTATATTTATGGGTTATAATTTTTTATAATTAAAAAGAATTGAAAAATTTTATAAAATTAATTAAACGCTAAATAAAAAAATATCATAAATTAAGTTTGTTTACTGAGGGGAGAGTATAAAAATTATATAATAAAAATGTAAATTATATAAAAGATTAATAAAAATGGTGAATAAAAAGTAGTTATACAATAGACGAGGTTTGTTTATTGCACATTTTTTTGAGAGGAGCATTTAAAAATAATTATAAAATGAAAGCCAGACGGTCAATAAAAAATAGCACAAATAAATTTGATTTTCAAATTTGTAAAATAAAAAAAAACCCAGATCTAATTTTGATTTTCAAATTTGTAAAAAAAAAGAAGGCCAAGTCTTATGATCTGAAAAAATAAAGTCGATGATCAGGCGTGGTTTAAAAAAAGATGGATTTTGCGGGTACGTTTTCCACCTACGCAAATTCATACTGGGACTGAATCCAGAGCTAGTTTGTGATTATTTAAGAAGTCGAGTTAGTCTTAAGGGGAGAAGAATTTTAGCATTCACAGGCGAATGACCTTGATCTGTTTCTGATAATACTAACGACGACGCCAATGGCGATAAGGAAAGAAGAAAGAAGCTGAAAAAAGATTCATAAGATTAGAGATCTATTAACCCTGATTTTGAACTTTTATATAAATAAATCGAGACTTATCACAATATAGAAGTTCAGTTTCAAAAAAATAACTATTGCGTTAATTCCCAGCGACGCTTGTGAATTTGCCATTCTTCGCAAAGATTTTCAGCTGTTGAATGTTTGTCAGTAAATGAAAATTTTATTGAAAAATCTATATCAGCTTTTATGAGACTAACATATTTTAATTTTTGAACTGGTTATCTTATTTTTTTAATGAGGCGCACAAAGGAAAATATTGTGCAAACTTATTTGTAAACTTTTTATTGTTGTTATGTCATTATAATAAATGTTTGTTTCTTTTAAATTTCACATCGAAATATGAATCTTCTTGTTTATTTACGCTTGCGCCTTTATACAATACTCGAGTGTGACAATATTTAGCTATGGTAATTGGTTAACTAATTAACCATAGAAATTAAAACAAGAAAATATTGAGAACGAAAAAGAAGATACCCCGAAATTTTTATTTTTTTTAAGAATAAAATCGCGTTACCTTCTCAAAACCCGTAAATTGGCGTAGACAGTGGACTCGCAGAAAGGCAATATGCGAACTTTTGACAGTTGATTAATGGTGTTTGTGAAAGTACTTGCCGAGAAAAAATACGAGATTCAGAGAAAGCGTTGTGATATTAGGCGGCAGGCCATATGGTGATTATAAAATTTTTGGCATGAGAAAGTATTCAGAAATGATTTACGTATACGGGATAGAGAGAATCAATATTAATTATCTTTCCAAGATATCATTTTTTTAAGTGCCTGGAAGTTGAAAAGCCATATGAACATTGTGAAAAATTTCGGTATGAGAAAATATTCCGATACGGGGTGGAGAGAATTGTTATTATTTACTTTTCCAAAATGTCGTTTTCAGTACCGACACGTTAAGTAGCCATATGTTGATGATAAAATTTTGGCATGAGAAAAATATCTGGGAAGAATTGCGATTTGGGAGATAAGAAATTTAATTTTTCAAGAAGCCAAGGGTTCCAGTGAAGGGACCAGATGGCAGACTTTGACGATTGATGGAGTTTGTAAAGAGTGCTGGTTAAGAAGATGCAAAGTGCCCAAAAGATCTGAGAGATTTTAAGTGGCAATGTGTGATTCGTAAAAATTTTGGCCGATGGGAAAAAGAATTTTGTAAACAAAAAATTCTCGGTTATAATTTAAATGGGGCCCAGCTTAGCCACGCCCGCACGGCCGGGACGCCATTGGTCAAGTGGTAGCAATGGGGGTAATTTGATGAGAAGGACGGGGAAGTTATTAACGTCCACTGAAGGGATTGGTACGAGGTATCAATGTGAGAAGGGGGAGTTTAGGAGGATAGCTCTCCTCTAACCTCTCCTCACGGACGAAGGGATCTCCCCAAAATGGAAAGTGATTAATTTTCCAAAATGGGAAGTAATCAATTTTCCTGGCCTGACAACAAAGAGGTTTCTTGTCAGAAGTCAGGATTTACCGAAAACCCCAGACTGCATCTAACCCCGCACCGGTTTTTGGTCGGTATCCATATAAACGAACGTCCTCGGGCCGTTAGTTAAAGTGAGTCAGTCAGTCAGTTCGAGTTCGTGAGTTGGAGTTGCAGTTCGAGTAGCAGGAACCAGAGTGTTGACTCGCAAAAGCTGACCGAGATATTCAACGACCTCCCACTTCGTCTATCCTACTAATAGCAACTTATACTGACAAACGAAGCTAATCCAGCACTTAAAACTAAACCAGTTGACTTAGAAGACAAGAACTTGCCTAAGAAGCGTAAAAGTGTCACACTCCGTAGAAAACGAGTTGGGAGAAAAACACACTCCTGTATATAAAATACAGATAAAAGTTAATTTGTTACTTTTAACATACTTGAACCTCTTGGGTTTTTATTTGCTTCTTTTTCTTTACGCTTGTGCGATATCACCTCCAGTTTAGTCTCATCATACACTACGGCCCGACGCGTGATTGATCTCGTCTACCAAAGATCAAAATCACAACGTGGATAGGTTAGACTTGAGATTGAAGCAGTGACTTCGGTAACCAGACGTTGGAAGTGAGCTGGGAACGACGGAGCTGGTGTCCAACCGGTTACAGCTGGTGTGAAGCCGTTAGCATCGACCGACCATCCCACTTGGTACCCTGACCAAAGGATTCCGCCGGGTAGCGACGACCACCGATCGACCGGGACACAGGTTGGTGGCAGCGACTAAGAGTCGACCCCAAAATGCCGGTAGGAGAATTATTACAGTTTCGCGTCGCCACTGGGAGTTGACCACGGGCGGACAGTACAGTGTCATACGGGATAAGAGATGTGTCGTTCTCTCTTCTAATCTCCCAATAAATATCCTTTTAAGGTAAAATTGGTCAATGTCAGCGATGTATATAAAAGAGTGGAAGCTTTCGTCAACACTGAGTGGTAACAGCCTATTTAATGTTTGAATGCTATCTTCGGGCCATGTGTATTGCGTGTTACCGCGACTATTTATATATGGTGGCCAATAAGGAATTATGAGTAGAAAGATCAGACATTTTCTGCATTTGGAGATAAGTTTTGATCATTTATTTAGTAATTTTGGTTCATCTGCGAAAATGATTATCGATATTTTCCTCTCCAGATAAAGTTTACAGTTTTTAGATTTATTATTATTGGCTAGTAATGTTTTCTTTATTTTCCATGATAATTTTGGTTTTTATTTTTAAGTTCAAATATATGTTGAGAAAGAGTTGTGCTGTTTTGTGTGTGTAGTTACTCTTATGTATATTTTCCTTCGTTATCTATTGTTTTTACTGTTGCATAGTATGTTATATTGCTTTGCAAGCAACTGCTGTTTTAGAAACATTCATGGTGCGCCCTGCATTTGTAGGTGAGCTTGGTTTGTGTTGGTTATTTTTCTGCCGTGCTTTTTATTATTTCACTAATATTCTCGGTGCAACTGTAGCTGATTTTTACTGTTTTTTTGTTTTTTTTTTTTTGTTAAATAACTTGTTTTGCGTAGAGTGGTTGGTGTGGGGTGGGAAGTGTTTGTGGATAACTTTTAATAAATATTTTTCCTTAGCTTGTTTTTATGTTTTTTGTTGTACGGTAGGTTAAACTATGCGATGTTTCCTTTTGTTTTGGCTTTTCTTTTGTTTTGTGTGGTGTGTATGTGAGTACTGCCAAAAATCCATTTAGAATCTGTTTAGATCTGTTTCATAATCATTTTTGGCTTTTTTGAAAATGGTTTCTGAAAGCATTGTCAGATAACCTACAGTTAACTGATTGTGGGATCTACTTGATGATTGTTGGCTAGTGATTGGAATGAATATATATATATATATATATATATATATATATATATATATATTCAGAGTGCGATGGGTAAATTGTCCCCATTTTATATTTTTAATTCGCGCATGCGGGTTGTTTGTTTTTGATTTTGTCGATCGAAAACTATAGTAGGGTCAGTTGGGCACTGTCTGTGAGAAAAAAGAGCACCATGACGCAACTCCACCAGAAATTTGGAAACGCTCTACTATACTGCTTGGCATTCGTGCCGAAAGCTCCAGTACGGATATTTCAGAGTGCTTTGGGTGTCTGAGGAGAGTGCAGAGTATTCGGAAAGAGATGGATATATCTAATGGCAATTACGAAGGTGTTTGGAGTGATCACTAGTGATGGTGACGTTCATCTTCACATAGGGCCACAGACTCAACACGGAGGCCTACATCAAGATGAACTGAAGGCAAGGATTATGGCAGCATTCACCAACTTAATCAAGGAGATTGTCCAGAAGAGTTGCAGGAGATTCCAAAGTCGTCTGGAGGCCGTGGTTGAAGCCAATGGCGATTTTATTGAATAAATTTACTCTTTAGTATTTCAAACATTTCAGATGCATCAAGGATGGTCTTTAGTGCTGCACTGTCTTCATCGCCGATTTCGGGTTTTGCATCATATCGGCTCAAACAGCAACTCCGACCTGATTCCAAAATGGTCAGGCCGCCTCCTTAATAGCGTCGTGCTACGCACCTTGACATTGCAAAAAAAAAAAAAAAGATCAGATCTGGCTAGGAGTCCGACCGTTCTTATTGACATACGTCAGTCATCATCAGCCAATGAAATAAAGGCTTTTCACTCTTCCCTCTTATATAGTCTTGTCTTTTGCTTCATCCGGTTTTGATTCGCGCTATTTCCCCAGAATTAATAACGAGGTAAGCTGGACTAGTTCTTGCATAGTTTAATCCAATGATTTTACGTTTTAAATACTAATTCGATAACTAAACCTTACCACTTATATTATTTTTCCTAAAAAAAAAATACATTCATTATTCTTACTAATATATAAAAATCTTTAAATTTAACCTTATACTCTTTAAATCAAACCAAATTAGAAAAATGTATGCACGTTCACCCCTCTACATAAATGTAGTTAAATGTATTCTCTCTCACACACACACATACACACGCACGAACACGCACACATAAAACCTATCTCCATATTAATTTTACACAACCGTTCATTACAAAATTATCTCGTACTGTTTATTTGAAATTTCTTACCAGTTTTTATATCAATTAAAATAATTCGATGGCCTAATCTGAGTAAGGAAAAAAATAACTAAAGATACTTAGATAACTAAAAAATCCTAAATAACTAAAGGAAACCTTATGGAATTAACACATTAATTCCATCTATATTTTATGCGCGCGCGAGTTTCCTCCCTTCCTTTCATACTCGTGCGTGTGTGCGCGCGGTTTGCACCCTTTCCTTCCTCTCACAGCTAGACATAGCAGTAACCTTCGCTAGCTCCTACTGATGAACTCAGACTAACAGATTTTGAATTTTTTCCCGCGCGTTTCGCGGCGTCTCAAACGGCCAGCGTTTGCAAACCAGTTGCCTTCCGACCTTCAACCTGACTAGACGGGCAACTCATTTATTCCGTGCCCTTAACCCATATGCGGGCCGGAATATCTTATCTCAACGATGTTGACCCCACACTTATTTACCAAGATTTCTTCTCATCTTGACGTTACCCGCAGGTCAACCAGTTGCTCCGTTTTCGACCAGAAAACGTTTGAGACCCATCGTTCGAGACGCGACACAGTCGCAAGCAGAACTTATCCCTCGTCAGTGAACCAAACTTTAAATACAGACAGGGATATCTTATTGACGAACAAACTTGCTATCCGCAGGTCAGACCTTCTCCGTTTTCGACCAGAAGACGTTAGAGACACACGACACAGTCGTGAGCAAAACTTCGTATTCAACTAATGGCTTATTTTTATCCCTCGTCAGTGAACCAGTAAATACAGACAGAGATATCCTACTGACGAACAACTTGCTATCCGCAGGTCAGACCTTGTCCGTTTTCTGCTAGAAAATGTTCGAGACACACGACACAGTCGTGGGCAAAACTTCGTGTTCAACAGGTGACTTACACTTACCACTCGTCAGTGAACCAGTAAATACAGACAGGGATATTCTTACTTACGAACAAACCTTTTTCGTCTCTCTGGGCTCGCCGTAAACAACTCCACAAGACCATGAAACTCGCTTCAAACATTCTTCGTTTCACATGGCTAGATGCCCACAGCAATCCTGTAAAATTTCCAGCAGCCAATTCAATGTCTCACCAAAAACTCTGAGACGACCGAACATTCTTTCTAACTATGAACCTGAACACAAAAATACCACACACACTTACAAATACAAAAAAAAATCCACAGTGAGTTCTCCTTTCTATCTGTGCGCACATCCTTTTTCCAGAACCTTATAAAACTCTTTTTCCCGCCTTAGCCATCTTGCATTCCTATTTTGGCGCGGGACATTTTTCATTAATCTCGTACCACGAGATAAGTTACTTGTTTCCATCTAATTAAAGTTACACATGTTTTACAAGCAGACGTCTTTGTCATTTTATTCCGGCTATCTCTTTGATGTTTATTAATTTATGCACTCGTTGATTGACCCCTTTCCTCTCACTGTTCATTCACGCATTTTATTTTTTTTTTTACATTGCTTGTGGACTCGGTAGTTTAGTGTGGTGTCTGGCACAAGGCCACTTAGTAATAAACCAGCACTGCACGCTGCCGGGTCCGCAACAACCTAAACTACCCAATTAAGTAACATATTCACATTTACTATCTGTTAAATATTATTCAAAATGAATCTAGTGAATTAAAACTAGAATTACCACTCAACAATTGTCAAACTATGATTACTACGATCTAACTTTACATTCATAAGAATTAGATATTTTATGCAATTTTGGTAAATATATGTGTTAAAATGAGATGTCATTACTATTTTTGCGTCATTTATACGACAATTTATCCATCGTACCCTGTATAGTAAGAAATAATAAATATTTGATGTAATTATATGCAGCTAAAGCAGTAAAAATACCTTTATTGTTACGATATCATAAGAAACATCAATCGGTAATAGATGGTGAATATCTTTCACTGTTGAAAAGGATTTGATGAAAAATAGGGTTTTAATATGATCAAATCAACCAACAACGAAAACATAAATTTCTAGATTTCATTTTAAAACGAAAAATAATAATAAAAAAACGTTTTCTGTATAAGTGTTTTACATTTTCTTCTGGCATATAACCATATATTCCCTTCCATAATTTTATTCAACTTTACGGAAATACATTGACAGAAAAAAAGTCACACACCGAGCAAGCGTTTTAATTTACTCAAGATTAAACATACAATAGCTGGTTTGCTGTAAATCCTCACATATACAGATCAATATTTACACAGGTTCCAAAGTATGGAGTGTGTCATTAGTACTCAGACCCCATAATACATTGTCTATCCTCCTTGGGAATTAACATGGACATATAATTTTGCATGCACAAGATCGTACAGGTGATGGATACCAACCCGCGATGTATCATTCCACACTGCCTGGGCATGTTGATACAATACAACAAGAACTATATTTTTTTAAAATATATAATTTTAATAAATTTCACTCAATAAAAGTCTCGAGAGCCAGTCAAGGTAGAAGGTTACAGTCAAGATGGTGATAACGAATGAGCAGTGTGATACGAATAGAAGAGAAGGTAGTAGGAAGTGAAGATTAAGACGAAAAGGGGGATGAGTAACGATTGACACTTGACTTGAAGAGGTCAATATTAAAGTGTTCAAGGAAACACCCACGTGGGAGTATGTTTCACAAAGTGGCATTTGTTGAAAAAAATAACTTTTTGAAGGAAGCTTTCTTCTTACATTTGGAACACAAAGGAAGCAAGTGTGATTCGACTCCGGGGAGGTAGCATGGTGGGTCCTAGCAGTAAAGATCTGGATTAGTTGAACTAAAGAATGGAGCTTTAATAGAGACTATGCAACAGGCATGCAATGTTGCGTCTGTAGCTAACTGGCTAACTGAACAAGTCAGGTGTTGTCCCTTCATCAATCATAAATGTTCAATGAGGAAGAAGTTGCGAAGTTTTCCTCGTTATCCTATTGGGACATTGTATCACCTTCCTGTTGCAAGAGTATTTGCCCAATGTATTGAACATACATAGATCTATTGTTTATTTTAATTAGGATGAATTATTGCCCTTTAAATGATTGAAATTAAATAAAGTCGCTTTTGTTCCAGCGCATCGAAATAACTCTGCGAATTTGATTTAATTAGTTTTCCTTATTTTATTGATCGATTCTCCTTTACGAATCGATATTTAAATTTTTAAAAAGGGATTGAAACCTGGCAAATAAGTTGCAACTGTTTTGGTTTCTTTCCTGGCGGTGACAGCTTTCTGCTATCTTCACATGTGGAAACAAAAAGGAGAGGTTACCTTCCAGTTGATTAGTTGTTTAGGAGTGCAAAAAATAACGTTTAAAGTGATAAAAATCTGTCGGGTTAATAAATAAAAACCCATCATTTCTGTAGAAATTGTTGTACAGGTGTCTATCACTATAATCTCTCTGCATTTAAGGTAATCTCTTGTAAGATAGTGGCCACGCTTGAAATGAAGTAGAAAACCATCATATGTAGTTTAAAATTTGCAATATTTATAGGAGAAAAATGATCAATATTGAAGTGTGACACTATTTAGCTATGGTAATTGGCTAACTAATTAACCATAAAAATTAAAAACGGGAAATATTTAAGGCGAAGAAGAGCTATATCGAAAGATAGACTGAGCGACATTAAAAAGAAGAATTTATTTTATTTACAAGAGAAAGATACTTTTCGCAAAAGACAGAAAATCAGTAAGAAAAAGCGAGACTGTGATTCTGTCAAATTAATTAATGTCACGATAAGGGAGTGACACGTCAAATGAAACAGAATTCTGAAAGATAAACAAAGCCGGCCGACGCATGCGGCCGTGGAGAAAATTTGGCTTGGGACCACCCTGGAGAATAGCCATTAATTATCTTTCAAAGATATCATTTAATTTTGGTTCTTGGGTCCAGCGAAGAGATCCATCAGGTATATGTACGAATCTTGACATGAAAAAAAAAAAAGGAGTCGAAAAGGGGATCATTATTATTGCTTATTTAAACTGTTGACGTCATATATAGCGTCTCGAAAATGAGCATCTGGTGATAAGAGAATTTTAAGACGTGAGAAAAATTAAAAGAATTTGACCGCCCAGTTAAAAGTTGACTAGTGGAGAAGCCAAATGTCGGGTGTCGACATTGATTAATGAGTCAACCATGCACATTCTCATCGCAAAATTCGGGTGCATTGTCGGTGACTATTGTCTGGGATACTTCATTCCTTGAGAATATAGTTCTTATTACTTGCTTTATTGTGGTGGCTTTTCTGTCTTTAACTCTGACCATCTTGCATAAAAGTCCACTAATACTAAGAACAATCCCTTGTCTCTGATATGCGCGTGATCCATGTGGGCCCTAACCCATGACTCTGCTTTCTTGGGCCATGAGTGAATTTTTCTTGTTTGGAGTTTTTTTTTCTTCAGTTCCGCACATTTTGGGCATCTCTTAATGTATTACCTCTATATCTTTTGAATACCCTGGTTACCAGCCTTGTAACTTTAGTCTTTTTGCGTTGCTGTTATGCCACAATGCACGTCATCATGCACTCCTTTTAATATGTCCCTTCGTAGTACTTGTGGAGTTATAACTATATCCCAATGCATATTATACCATTTTTTATGGTTAGTTTGTACATCGTTTCTTTAAATGGCCGCTCTGCCATCGAACAATTGCTCCATACATTAATTTTTATTCTCTCTACTATTCTACTTAATATTGGGTCTTGCTTTGTTTCTATTTTGAGTCTATTTAGAGGAATGACGTCCGTTTCTAACCAGTGTATTATTTTATCTTCAGCATTTTCCTGTTTTTCTGCTGTTTCATTTTTGAATTGTAATCTTGATAAAACGTCTACATGAGGAATAGTGTTCCTTTTTACGTATACTATGTCAAAATCGAATGCCATGATCTTTATCGTCCATCTTAAAATCCTTGACGATGTGACTCTTGGCATTTCTTTTCTCGGGTTAAATATGAATTCCAATGGTTTGTGGTCAGATTTTAATAAGAATTTTTTCCTATCAAAATGTTTCATGTTCTTTCCATGTTCCATACAATCACTAGTGCTTCTTTTTCAATATTCGAGTAGTTAATTTCTGCTGACGTTAACCTTCTTGATATGCACATGATTGGGTGCCCTTGTGACGGAATGACAACAATCGCCTTTTCACTCGCGTCTGTGGTTAACGTACTTCCTTTTGTGGATCAAAAACTTATTATTGGCTTGTTCCTCAGTATTTTCTTTAGTCTTTCAAAAGCGTTAGTTTGCTTTTGTGTCCAGTTAAATTCATTTCTTTTGTGGAATTTTGCAAATGGCTCTATCATGTTGTTGTATCTTGGTATATATTTATTATAAAATCTGTTAGTCCCAAAAGGATTCCAATTCTTTTTTACTTGTTGAAGCAGCTATATTTGTTATTTTCTTTGTTAATCTACGGTCGGGTGATATGCCTTCTTTTGATATTTGATATCCTAATTATGATATCTTCTTAGAGTCAAAGTTACATTTGTCTTTGTTTGCAGACATGCCTGCCTTTTTTAATCTCACTAAATTTGCTCTGTTTTATATTTTAATTCTTCTTCAGTTCTTACCCCTACACATATATCATCCTGGTATATTATTATATTTTTTACTTTTCCTAGTAAGACTTTTTCAGTTGCCTTTCGAAAAATATGGCTCGAAGTCTTTACCCCAAACGGTAGACGAGTCCATCTTAGTAAGCATATAGGGGTGTTTACCGTGGTGACTTCCTTGAATTCCTCGTCAATTTCTATTTGGTTGTATACTGCCTTGAGATCAATTTTTGCAAAGCGTTCCATTTTTGCTAACTCGTGGCACGCAGTTTCGATATTTGGCAAAGGAAAAGAGGCTGAACATATCTGGTGATTTATCCCTGTCTTGTAATCACCACAAATCCTTAAATCTCCGTCAGGTTTCTTTATCGCTACTACCGGTGACATCCAATTGCTAAAACCTTCAGTTACTCTTCCTAGTATGCCTTGTATCATTTTGTTTAAGTTGGCTACACCAAAGGTGTATATGAATTGGAACTATTCTTGACTATATATTTTGGGTGATAATTTTCTTTTAGTCGAATGCTAGCTTTGTAGCCTTTCAATAATCCTATTTCATTTTCT
The DNA here is from genome assembly GCA_903632075.3 of Acanthosepion pharaonis. NCBI lineage: Eukaryota > Metazoa > Mollusca > Cephalopoda > Sepiida > Sepiidae > Acanthosepion > Acanthosepion pharaonis. The sequence continues at coordinate 244,471 of CAHIKZ030001601.1, forward strand.
TCTGCTTCCATGGAATTGATTAGTCTTGCTGTATCTACTTTTAATACATTAATTCCTAGTAATCCGTGATCTTTTTCGCATTCTACAATTGTAATGAGAATTATTTCAAAACACTTGTCGGTTTCAAAGTTGCCTTGAAATATACCCAATATTTTTATAGTCGTTCCATCAAACTGCTTTAATTGGATGTTCCTTTTTTTTAAATTTAGGTCGTCCTAATTTTATCCAGAATTTTTTTTGGTATCAACGTGATTTCATTGCCTGTATCAACTTGCATGTTAAATATTTGGCCATTTATCTTTAGTTTTTATCTACTTATTTTTTGCATATTCATTGTAAATATTTCCGCATCTTCTTCGGAGGGGGGCTGTACCTTTTGTACTCTTTCTATTTTCTTTTCGTATTTGCTTACTCTCTGAAAATGGCCTATTTTTTTGCAATTTGAGCATATTTTTCCTACAGCTGGACATTTGCACTTGTCCCTCTCGTGATTTTTTTTTTTAATTATGGATTTAGTCGTGCTCGTCCTGTATGTCTCGAATTCTTCTTATGGTTGATTAAATTCTCTAATTGTTGTAAAATCTCGACGCTAGCTTCCAAACTCATGCTACTAATCTGTAGACATTCCAGTATCTTTTGTTTGTGGTTTTGGTCTTGCAAGCATTCAATTATTCTGAGAAGTATTAATTCGTCTTCTATAGTCATTTCCCGAGCTCCTAAATTTTTAATTTCACAGAACTTGGCTCATTCTTTCAATCTATAAAAGTATTGTATAATGGACTCATTGTGTGCTTGTCTTGTCTCCAAAAACGTGGTTCTTTCAGCAATAACCAATCTTTTCCTTGATCTTATGTACTTTTTTACAATTATAGCAGTTTCTTCAAATGTCATTTCTTCTAATTTGCTCGAGTAACACATTGTCGAAACTTTCATTACAGCCTTGCACCCAGCGGCAGCAAGAAATAAATCTGTTATTTCGTTCTCTCCTTTGACGATCTTTGTGTATCTTAATTTTTATCACTTTTGCAAATGCAGCAAAAGTGTTTATCCAAGTTTCTGTGTTTTGGGTCGCCCAGGGAATTTAAGGATCCTATCGGTGACATCATTGTTATGTTTGGTATATCTCTCTGTGTAGTATCAGTCGTAGCACAGTTAACCATGTTATGTTTAGCAAACGGGTTCGCTAAGCAATGCCCTTATGTTTACCAGCTGTTCTCTATTTATATTTGTCTATCTCATTTGCATACGATACTACAGGATACTTTGTTATTTTTTTTAACGTTCTTTCACTTGTTTTGGGTTGATTCCATAATGTACTGAAAAACGCGTGTTTGTATGCATAGTGCATGTTTTAATTTTTTATATTGTTAATCAATTTAATCTGAATTTTAATATATGTGCAGAGGCAAGAACTGAAGAAGAATATCATTGAATATACAATGACAGACCATTCTATATTCATATAAGAACTACCAAGAAAAGTAATATATTCTAGAATTTCTGAGATAGATAGATAGAGAGAGAGAGAGTAGTTGAAAAATAACATTTTAAATTTGTGTGTTTTAGATTTTTAAAAATGCTGAAGCATAAACTTGATGTTTAATATCTTGCTAGAAGAAAAAGCTATTCAAACTTGTATGAAATACTGAATAGATCTATTGTTTATTTTAATTAGGATGAATTATCACTCTTTAAATGATTAAAATTGAATAAAGCCGCTTTTGTTTCAGTGCATTGAAATAACTGTTTGTTAATTTGATTTAATTAATTCTACAGTTTTGTAGTGTAAATGAAAAATATATTACAGATAATTTATTAAAATAAAATAAAATTTGATTTACATAATGTGTAAAATGAAAAATAAAAGTTACTGATAAGATAATATGACAAAGTGGTTTCCTCATGTTGAAAGAAAGACAAAACTGTATGTAAGGAAAAATGTCTTGGGTTATAATTCCCACTTATCCTCAGAGATCCTAAGTCATTTTTCCTTACATATAGTTTTGTCTTTTGTTCATTCTAACCTGAGGAAGCCAAAGAGTGCAGACTCTTTTGGTAAAATGCACCACATAAATTTTCCATTATCTCTCATTCACTTCAATTTTGTTTTGGATACTATTACATATCCTACAAACACAGATTTATATGCACACACAATCTGAATGAAATTAAAATGGACATCTGTATTGCAAGAACTAATTTCCCTTTTTGTCTGGTAACAACCCCTAGGTAGCAGGAAAAGAGTATAAGTCAAAATGTATGGTTCTCTGAAGTCATTTTTATGACATCTTCTGTATTCAAACTGAGTATATTTTCTAATAAATTAAGTATTTCAAATGGACAAACAATTTAGCTTTGTAATTTAATCATTTTGCTGTCAGTGAAGTGACTGGTACCAAACTAAAGTAATATAATTTCTTTCATCTACATTATATCGATTTAAGCATTTTTTATTTTTTTTATTTCTATAAATTGGTAAAAAAGCTGAATTATAATTTACTTTTTTTATTTGTAGAAAAAATGTATACTCAAAATATGAGGCTGAGGAAATTCCAAGTTTCATTGGTCACTGTCATTTTTCTTTTTATTTATGAACAATATATTCTCTTTATATATTTCATATTTGACATATGTGAAAGATGTTTTGGACATTAAAATGAAAGATTCCCTTTCCACTTATGGATATACAATGGAATGGGTTCTCAAATGAGTCATATTGTTGTAGTTGTTTTCAGTTCTTTTTATAATATTTTGAAAATGCAAATATAATTTAATGAATATTTGTTATATTTTATGATATAAAATACATTACTGTTTCATTATTAAAATAGTTTAAATATTTACAATAATGTTTATTTTTTTAATACACCACTAAACTGATAATTATTCATATTTGAAATATTGGGATTTAACACTAAATGTCAAATATTGTTCATTTTATTTGTTGTTAAATCACAAAGAAAAGATTAATGTAGGTAAGAAAATTAATCTGATAAGCTCAGGTAAAATGAATTATTCATTCTTATCTGAATTTTTGAATTTCGAAAATTTTAGATTAAATTTGTGATCAGTTTCCTTGTCAGAAAATGCCATTGAAATATTGTACAAAACTAATTTAGCCACAAGGAAGTCTCACAAGGTAAACTTTGTTGGGTATATGTAATGAAATTGATAAATAAAAAGAAAATGCTTTGTTAAATTATATTAAAACATACAGTTGTTTTTATTCAGTAAATATCACAAAGACTTCAAATATAAATTTTAATAATTAGAAAGGATAACACAAACTCTGATCTCATGTATAATGCACATGTTGATTTTTAAACTAAAATCAAAATTCATGTAAATTGAAACAAAATAATACTCCAAAAACTTTAAAGGAAGAAATAAAACTCAATAAAATTTAAATCTCACAAAATTCTACCAAAAAAAATTTGATGCTGAGTTAATGTTTATAAACTTTGAAATCTAATGTAACTATCATCTTCAAACTCAAAATATCTTATTATCATTGCAACATGGCACATAATTCTTTTAATATAATTAAAAGATATACTCTTATGTGTTAAATTTGATTTTTTAAAAAAAATATATTAGAAATTGAAGTAGGGCAATTAAAGAGTGAGATGCCATATTTTGTGTTGGTTGTAATTCATCTTCCTTTAAATTTGGCTCAACATTTGTGAGTTAGCAGTTTATTAAAACAAATTATTTCAAAGAAGAATGAAAAACAATTGTAATTATGCATTTCAAGTTCAAATGAGTTTCAAGTTTTTAATAAATGCAAATAAACTTCAAACTAATTTTATTTTGTTTTACATTTTTACTGCATCTTCAGTTTTCTATTACATTTTACAATTTTGGTAATTAAAAATCATTAAGCTGTTAGAAATAATATCTTAATGCTTTGGATAAAACTGAAATTTATAATGACTGCCCCATGACAAGTGTATGTGCCTAAGAAATGTCTTTAAATAATTTGAATGTTGATACAAAGAGGATTTTTATATGCATTTTACAATTACAATAGAAAAAAAAATGATATTCTGTTGTGGATATTTTTTTGTGAGTCTTGTAAAAGTGAAAATTCAAATGTTTAAAATTTTATAAATTTATGAGTTTTATTATTTATATTATTATTATTTTATTATTATTATATTATTTATATTATTATATCTATTATTTTATTATTATATTATTTATATTATTAAAACTCATTTATTTTATTATTTATAAAATTTATAAATTTTATAAATTTAAAGTATTATTTATATTTCTTTTTGTTGTTAATGTCAAATTATATTTATTATGTATTTATTCATTTCACATCAAATTTAGTTTTATCATTTATTGTCTTATTTCAATTTAAAATTTATTTTATTATTTATATAATTATTGTTATATTGTCAAGTTTGTTTTTATTATTTATATATTTATTTATTTATCAAAATAAATGATAAGACAAAGTCAGGTAAGTATGACGGGTGTCATAGTTTGTCTGGTTTGCAAAGAGACATATGACATCATTCTGATTGGCTAATTACAGACATTTTTCATTGAGTACTGCCTTTAATCTTGTGTTGTATAGTATTTGTCTGAATTTATTGTTGGATTTCACAGAAGGAGATCATAACACACAGTGCCCTTCCAATCCCACTGGATACACAGCATCACCTTCTTTGGATACAGACCCGGAGTGGTTGATGGTGGCTTATTTCATTTTCTCCACATTGTGACAAACAATCTATTTTTATCACCTGTGATCATTCTAACCAAAAAAATGGGCCAGCAAACATGGATCTTCATGTCAGCAAAAAAAAAAAACAAACAAAAAAAAAATCGGAGTGTCAAAAAGACAGTTTTCTCCTTGACACTCTTATTATTTTAACTACCTTCACTAATCAGAAATGTTTATCGTTTTAAAAAGCAATGATTAGAATTGTAATAAAATCTAAACATAAGATGAAAGTGAATTTATACATTTTTTGGTTCTTGAGAATTTGCAACAAAAATAGTAAATGCTATTTATTTATTAGTTTGTTTATTTACACTATTTATTATATTGTTTATTGGAATAGTTGGCAAAACATCAGCTAATTACCAATTGATTTGAACTTTATAAAATGATAAATAATAAGGATTTTTTTATAGTTGGTTCACATGTTATAATTGTTTAGCTAATGTTTATAAATTTATGAATGAAAAATTGTTTTCATATTTATTTCTTTATAAATTGGTGAATGATAAATATTACATTGCATTAGTTTTAACTATTAATTTTTATAATGTTGTAAGTATAAATTTATTCTTTTAAATAAACAATCTAATAAATAAATAGTGTTTAATATTTTTGTTGTAAATTCACAAGAACAAAAAAATGTATAAAATCACTTTCATCATATTTTTAGGATTTATTACAATTTTAATTGTCCCTTTTAAATTAATAAACAATTGCCAAGGAGTAGAGGTAGTTAAAATAATAGCAGAGTCAAAGGAAAAACTGTTCTTTTAACACTGTGTTTTTTGTGGGTAAGAAGGTCCAAGATTGGCCAATGGGCCTTTTTAAATTGTGAGGCATCCAAACATCATAGTGGTTCATGTATCAATGGCTACAGGCCTACTAGAACTTGCTCAGGCTTCCAGATCAAAATTTCCACTTCTGAACCTAGTAAAACTACTTACAAACAATACTCTCAGCTATGGCAACATCTCTATAAATGGCACATACCTTTTTTACTATTTGTACAGTGTTTTCTCTTTCCAGAAATAAAAGACCATCAAATGATGAAAATGCATCTTTTTCCCTTATTCTCACTTTTAACAAAAATATTTAAAATTCACAATCCATACTTGAATCATATAGAAAGCCATGTTGAAATGTCACCTTTCAGGATGTGTATTTTATATCATAAATTTCAGGCATATTTGAAATGAAATTCCATGTTCAAATATCACATGACATGCTAAAAAATGCTATGAACTTTTGTTTCAATGCCATATTTCTTCTCAGAATTCAAAAACTTCAATCCAATTAATAAAAACTTGAATTCAACTGGTAAATAAAACTGATTGGTGTGTGTTCTATTTTAGGTACACACTGGATGTGGGAAGTGACGAGCATGCTTCTGAAGGAGAAAGCTGAGAGGATCCAGGGAGTCAAAGAAGAATTCATGATAGACTTCATTCCAGCTCGAAAATTTTCAGAAATATCTCCACCACGTCTGTTTAATACGCATCTCCAACCTCATTTCCTGCCTGAAACTGTTCTCTCCCAGAACAAAATCATTTTTGTAGTACGCAACCCCAAGGATGTGGTTGTTTCTTTCTATAAGCATTCATATGGAATGCTACTCAGGCAATATAATGGAACATTTCCCAGTTATTTTGAAATGTTTATAGAAAAAAAAAGTAAGTATGATCTTGGTAATTTTGTTTATTTAGGAATATATTTATGTTCATGCTGTGTGGTGGCACTTAAAGAAGATAAGAATTTTCAAATTTTTTCCAAGTGATGATTTTTATTTACTTGTGAGATTTTACTAAAAGAAGCAAACATAAGAAGCAATAGAGAAAAACATGTAAATAGAATGAAGTACCCACATGCAAAGCCACTAAGACATAAGGTGTTACTGGGTGTGAAAGAATTAGAAAATAGAAAACATTTTGAAGAAGTGAGAACAATAAAAGAGTAATCAGGAAGACAGTAGATAACAGTTGACATTGCATTTAAATTTTTGACATGTCAGCTGAGAATTTTAACCTGAGAAGGTATAATGAGTCACTCTCTGGAGGTTAACATCAGCCATGATGATGGAAGGCAGAAAGGGGTCTTTCAGATGATTAACAAAGAGCTATTTAGTTTTAGAGGCATTAAAATTAACAAGCCATTTTTTCCCAGTTAACAACAGGCTTTTTGAGATCAGCCACCAATTTGACCTTATTGAACTGATCACTTAGTGTCCAGACAGGTGTAAATTATTGTTAAATACCAGCTCAAAAAATCAGGTTGAAGTTTCATCTGCCATAACATATTTTATGACAGTTATTTTAAAACAGGTACAAAAAAGTCACTCTTTTAAGCCAATTGGTTCATCAGACGAAATGACCAATAAGAAAGTGACATTCGTAAATGCAAATGGCTGTCGACAAATATTCCCTCCCACCAGCCATTATTCAAAGAGTATAAGGTACAGATTAATAAATCAAATGAAACAGGTACAATTGAACAAATAATCTTGTTACCATTATGATAAATAAAGAGAATGGAGAAGGCAATGAGAAACAACGCCATTAACTTTCTCAAGACTGTATGACAGTTGTTCACAGATAATAAAGAAAAATATGTTGAAAGTCATCACCGCCTACATACTGAAGGTACACAACATTAAAAAAAAAAATTAAAAGCGAAAATAAACGAAAAATGAAGGGAAATTACTCTGTCAATAACATTTAAAGTAACCCGAGTTATCTCCCTTGAAAAAACAGTATTATTCGGTGTGAGTATAAAAATCATTAAATTGTAAATAAGCCTTGTCTTATTTTTCAAGTTAGAGCTTTTTAACTGTATGCTAAATTACATTGAAATCTACATTGGTCTGATTGATGCATAAAACCCACAAGTTGTCCGTTGATTCTTTTAATTTTACTCAACAAGAGAATCAACAGAAACATTTATGGAAACTATATATAAGGCAAGGAATGGGTTAATTTTTTTTTAATTACATTTGATATGTTAATCACTTAACTCAAAATTACAGACAATCTCTTCAGTTACATATATATGTAGGGGTTAGCTAACACACTACTTCACTTATATCAACACAAATGTAACGAGATAAGCAATGACAAGAGAATAACAAAGTTCAAGGCAAAATATGCATTAACAATGACTAGATTATATTTATATACAATAATAAGTACAATATATATATATATATATATATATATATATATATATATATATATATATATATGAGCAGAAACCTTTCTTTTAAACATGCTTCATTGAATATGACAAACAAGGAAAATTTAACTAATTTTTTATTTAGTTTTACGGCATTCTTAAATTTTTCAATTTGGTGGGAGTAAGGGAGTGCAGAAATTATCTGTAGTGTCCATTCTCACAAGTGCTATCAGCCACTTTGTTAGTCATTTTCAAGTGAGTCCGTTTTTGGGTGTTGTTAATTTCTCTTCATGTTTAACTCTATTTGCTTTTGGGTTGTTTTGAATACTAGTAGGAGTGTTTATTCTGAGGTTGGTGTGTTGAATGCAGCTGGAATTCAAGTATGTCTCTTTCTATGGTTTCTAAAAACTTTGAACATCCCATTACCACTGCTAAATAAGGTGAGGTTGATATTGTAAGTGAGATGTTTTATATACATGGCCTCTCTCACTGTAAGATGTCTGTGGTAATTTGATTCATATAGAATTTTTGTTTTTTCAACCAGAAATTTCCTTAAGGGATTTTGTGAACTGTGGGCAGCTAGATGTTGTTCTAAAAAAAAAATTATTTAAATTTTCCTTGTCTGTCATATTCAATGGAATATATATATATATATATATATATATATATATATGGCTATCAAATAAATTGATGAATAGGAAACATTCGGTCATTAATCTTAATTTTGTTTCATTTCACAGAAAACCCATAAACATCTTGGCCAGTTCTTGTTGTCAATATTTCTGCAGTAAAAAGTAACAAAACTTAACTCTTTTTAGACTATCTGGAAAATTTTTTCATTTACCAAAAGAATTTGGGGACATTGCTTGAAGAATTTTGAAAATATTTTATTATTCTGAAAAGAAAAAATTATTTAATTTTTCTAATTCAGTACAATTCTTGCCAAAACAATTTTCTTATGTAGTTTGTTTGTATTTAGATCCCACTACATACCATTAACTTGTCATGGTCAATCTGAGTGATTTAGTTACAATTAAATTTAAGTTTGAATGTTAACAATTACTTACACTGATTAATTTATTATTTATATTCTGACTGTTTTAACAAACTTAACATGTCACATAATAACTTTTACAATTAATTTTTAGTCACATTTGGAGATTATTTTGAATACATGAATAAATGGTGGCAAGTTATCAAAGATAATCCAAACTGCTTGGTTGTCAGCTATGAAGAAGCATCACAGGTAAGCAAACAATGCACACACAAAAAATTATATATTTATGTGAGTTATAGACATAAAATAGAAAAAAATCATTTCTATTTAAAAATATATTTTTATGGATTAAATAGTAAGGAACTCCGTTTAAACTTTACCTTAGTTTGAAATTTATAAAATATGGACTCTGAACATGACTTTTCTGTAAATAGTTATATAAATAAGTAAAAGAAATACCTTTTCTCATTATTTAAATGAAATAATTTAGTACTTAAAACAAAACATTGATCTTAAAATTTAAAAGATTTTAAGCTTGCATTGCACCAAGAATAACTAACATAGCTTATTATATTTGTAAGGTATTTCTGAATCCTTTTTTTTTTGAATGTGTTGTATTCCACATGATTAACTTGCTTTGTCCATTTATATACCTATTTCTATTGCTAACAATCATTAAGAGGCAACTAAACTTGTAGGATACATAATGAGGAAAGAAAGTTTAGAGAATTTAATACTCACGGTATATTGAAAGCAAGAAAAGTTGGGGGAGCAAATAATATACTTGACATGGATAACAGAACAAGGATCAAAGAAACAAAAAATGGTAATAAAGAGGCAAAAGGTATATAGAGAAACAAAGTGGAAGATGTGGAGAATCATAATTTACCAATATCTGAATTGACATAGGATATAAAAGAAGAGGATATTGTTTGCACGTAAGTGGACTTCTCTTTTATTCTGATACAAATAATTTTCACCTGAAGACAAGAAATCTATTCTCCCAGACAAAACTGATGTAGACTGTGATTTCAATATTTACAATATTGACTGAGAAAGCCAAGTGTTCTTTGAATCTTTTACTGTATTTAGCTTCTGTTGGTACACAAATTAAATACCTTACCTAATTTCCTTTAAGTAATTTCTAATACTGCTGATCCAGGTCATTAAAGATTTGAATGAAGAAAACCCCCAAAACATAAAATTGAAATTCCGTTTTTCTGTTCATATAAAAAAATATGAACTGAGAATGAAATTAGGTTCAAATGTTTGAAGACTGTATTTTTTCTGTTTCATAATCTATATATCTAGACACCATCATATTTATTAACAGAATTCTTAGAACCTTCATAGTACCTCCTTTGCAGTTTAGGAAAGGAATATAAATTAATTCATATATTTTCAATGTAATGCAAAAACAACAAATCTTGTTATTCTGTCCATTTATTTAGTTACAGATTAAGATATTCTTAATGAACGAAACCTGTCAAAATATTATCTTGTATTCTTCATGTGTGTTTGCACATAATTAAAATTGTTTTCAAGTGCAGTGCTATAAATAATCAAGAGTGGTCTATTCTTGTTTTGGTACTCTCCTCTTTGAAAGAGCTATTTCTGTTTACTGGGACTATAAAAGGACACTATATGTGAACCTTGTATTCTCAGTTTAATAAAGCTTTCTTAAAGCCTACACCTGTATACTTTTGTCATTACATGCAGTATGAATTTCAAAATAATTCTAACTTGGAGACCAGGAATCTATTCTCCAAGTTAATATCACTCCATTACATTGAAATGAATCCATCAGAGTACATACTGATTTAAATATCTACAACATTGACAGAGAAAGCCAAGTGTTCTTTTTTTAATCTTTTACTGTATTTTGCATATGTTGGCATGCAAATTAAATACAATAAGTAAATGCATCATTATCTTTTAAGAAATTCCTAATACTGTTCATTAACGCTCCAGTCCATTAACGATTTGAAGGAAGAAAAAAAAGTCTTTTTTATTTTTTAAATGTATGAAAAAACTGCCCTGTGCCTAATACAGCCATATTATGGATGAGAGAAGACCAAGTGCTATATTGGAAGGCTAGGGCAGTCGGATAAGCTTGAGTCCTCTAGTCATAAAAATTGTTACTAGTAATAAAATATTGAAAAGAAGCCAAATCCTCAGTCTGTTGACACAAACTTACTTCAAATTGCTTCTAGTAAGTCGGCAGTTCAGAAGAAAGCTCAAATCATCTCACTACCTCCTAACCTAGCATGCATAACCTACACATCATATATGGTATGTGATTAACAATTGTGTTACCTTTAACTTCCTTAAGAGAAACATTTGTTTATTACCATATCTAGAATGGAAAATGGTATTAGAAACATGAAAGTAATTTTAACTAACTTCAGCCACCTTTCAACTATTTGCAATGAGTTGATGACAACAAAGGTGGAAGTGTTCCCAAACTTCTAGGTTCAAATTATTGTATCATCAAAGGCAAAATTATCATTATCATTATTATTATTTAATTTAGTTTTCTTTGAAGGTTAAAGTTACAACATATGGTTTCATATTTCATTCCAGTCGACTCTTACAATATTGTACTTGTAGGCACAAAAATTATACATGTTCCCCTTAAAAACCACATTAACGTATATTTCAATAAATATATGATGAAGCATATTAAAAAATTTTTCCACAAAGTATCCTTGTAAAATAGGGAGCAGGCATCTTATGTGGGTGTGTGTGTGTGTGTTATCTGAAGGCGAATAAAGTAGGTTTAAACATTGGAAGACGTTTTTCTGTTCTATAATCTACCTATCTTGACACCTTAATATTATTTCATAGGATTTTTGGAACTTTTGTGGTGTTTTCTTTGCTGTATAGGAAAAGGATATAAATTAATTCATCTACTTTCAGTATAGTGCAAAAAAGATAAATCCTGTTATTTTGCCCACTTATTTAGTTACAGATAAAGCTTCTTAATGAATCCAAACTTTAAACAACAAAAAAAAATCTACAAATCAGGTGAAACAAAGTATTTTTAAGATAATGAATTTAGAGATTGTTTGTGTCAGTTGGGGAACAGTTCAGAAGCAAAGAAAATACAAAATTCAGAGTGTTTATCTTTATTTTGTATTAATGCTCTTTAGAAAGGCATGAATCCATTTCATCCTGTACACTGTCCTAACTAACCAATGAAGATTGTTATGAATTAAAAGGTTTCTTTCTTCTGTTTAGAATTTACTGAAGACTGTGAATAAAATAGGACATTTTTTGGGCAAACCACCCAGCCCTGAACTGGCTGCAGGCATTACAGAATTGTGCACTTTTGATAGAATGAAAAAAGAAAAAGTTTCTACCATGGATAATCAAAACCAGGATGAATTCTGGAAACCAAATTACTCATTCTATCGGAAAGGTAAGATTCTATGTGATTTTTTTTTTCAATCATATTCTGAAAATGTTTGATTTTATTAATGTTATATTTTGTCTTTCAACAAGTATTCTTCTTATTCTTGAAATTGATTTTCTTACATTTGATAATGTTAGTTGTTTCGATCATCTTCAATCATATCTTCATCTTGTTTTTGCCTGTCTCCAAAATGCTTCTTTTTTTTTTATCAATCAAAATGTGAACTTTTATAAACACATACTTTCTATATTGCTTCCATAATTTCCAAGTTGTATGACAAAAAGAAACACAATTTTAAAAGTAGCCTCAAACACACACAGAAGAACAGCTTTGATATAGCTTTTAATTTCTCTTGGTTAGTACATCTTAGAATGTTTAGAAAGTAATTATGTTTTACCAGAAAGGTTATAAAAACAAATGTAAGTTAAATTTATTTGCATATTATTTCTGAAAAATGTAATCACCTTCATTTTCAACAACTGTATCCTAACAGGAAGGAAAATCTTTGATTCTCCTGAAAAAAAAATGTTTCAAAAAGAGTTTTCAACTTCTTTGTTTCTGGCTGTTCTACCATTTATAAAATGTTCAAGTAATCAAAGCAAATAAAAATTTCTGAATATGAAAGATGTGATGAAAGAACTTCCCATTCTAATCATCTTATTTTTCCTTGGGCTTCTTTTGCAGTGTGTGACCTTACATTGTCATGCTAAAGAAGAACCCTTTTTTTGTTTACCAAATCTGGACACGTTTGACGGAATGTTTTCTTTAACCAACCAAATTTCAATAAATATCTGGACTCTACTTAAAATAAATAGACAGGTTCGTGCATAAAAAACAAAAAAAAAATGAGAAAAAGGTGTGGAAAATAATTTTTGTAGAATAGTATCTTTCTTAGGCTGAAACACTTGCCCCAATTCAATAATATTGATTCGTTATTGATTTAGGAGGGGGTACTCTTTATATTATCGATACAGTGTCAAATTGATCCCTGACTTTGAAGAGTTATTGTCCTTTGGCTGAGTCATTTGTGTTATTTACAAATGGCAAGTTTCAAAATGAGCTAACAACATTGATATATGCTTATTTTTTCATTTTTAAAATTTTAAATTTTTTTTCAATTATTCTTTTCTTTTTAACCTTTTTTCTGTATGGATTTTTTTCGGAAGTAAATGCACAAACCTTTGAGGTTCATAATTATTTATCTTAAATGAAGAAGAGAAAAGAAAGTGTTGGAGCAGAAGTGGCAGTTGTATTTAGCTACTTCAACAGTAAACGAGTGGGAACTAGATGCCAGTAGTCCGAGCACCGGGGGAAAAATAGTCAGACAATTTTCCATGAAAATATTTGTAGAAAAAGTAGAAGGAAGCCACGTCATGTTGGTGAAAAAGTGACTGAAGTCGAAATGCCTGGTCAGGATCGATTACATTACAGAACCTTCTTTGGATTTTGTCAAGAACATCGAAATGATAGCAAGAGCACCAGACCAGATGTGGCAGCAGTATTCAATGGTAGATTCGTAGATGAGCAAGATGAATACCGATAAGAAAAATCTTCTGGCACGACACAGTGACCCAACTATCCTTGCAGTAGATGCATCTATTAATTCAATGTCCTCACTCCACTTCAAGTCAGTTGAAAACGTGAGGCCAAGAAGGTGCAGTGTATTGCTCTAGGAATCTAGACTCAGCCATGCTGATAACAGCTGATAACAACTGATAACAGTTTATCTATGGTTGTTAAATGAGAGAAGTTTTGTTTTGGAGTTGTTAAAATTTACAGTAAATGGTAGTGTCATCTGCATAAATACCAACTTGGGAACCGATGACATCAGGAAGATCATTGATGAAGATCAGAAACAGCGTAGGGCCCAGGATAGAGCCTTGGGGGACATCCGCGTTTGTGTGAAAGGATCTGGAAGTGATCCCATTCAAAACGACCTTCATTTCACGATTTAATAGGAATGTTTAGATTAAATCAAAGAATCGTCTTGTAATACCATAACCATGGCGCTTGAGTAGAAGGCCAGCGTACCAAATTCTGTCAAACACCTTCGAGGTATCTAGAGTCACAGCTCGAGCTTTGCCGTTATTATCAAGTGCTTGATATAAATATTCAGTGATAACCATTAACATATTAGCGGTAGATCTGGCAAAACAGAGGCCATATTGTTTGTAAAAAGTAGGTCATGAGAAGTAAGATGCTTAACCAATTCAGCATTGATTAGAGACTTGAATAATTTGCCGAAAAGCAGTAAGAGTCTAATAGGGCAATAATTTGAGGGATTAGTAGGTTCTTCAGGGTTCTTAAAAACAGGAACGACAGAGGAAGATTCCCAACAAAGCAGGAAGCAGCGAGGGAAATGTTGTAGAGTTTGGAGAGTACTGGAATCATTTCGGGGGCACATTTCTTTAGGACGACAGCTGGGATCCCATCACCTCTGCTTGCCTTGCGGGAATCTAGTTTGGAAATGATGTCTGAAATCAGTGATGGGGTCATGCGCACATCACTCAGTAGGGCCCCCGTTCTAGGCGGAAATCAAGTGTGGGTACTCCAGATGAGTCGACTGTGGAGTTGGAAGAGAACTTCAGAGCAAAGCATTCAACCTTATCTGCTATAGATGTCAGGACTTCAAATTGATTGAATAGAAGAGGTATTGAGGATTTTCTGTTGTTCAACACACTCTGGCAGAGCCGCCAATAATCTCTAGAACCAAACTTCTGAGAGACTATACGTTGTTTCGTTCTATCAGCAAACAGTAACTTCGCTTACACTCATTATGGACAGAGACAGAGACAGAGACGTCTCTTCCAATCAAACATGTTGCTTTGGTACAGTCGGAAGAAGTGATTCCAGTGGGCTATAGTGGCCGAACATGCAGATAAGAACCAAGGAGATAAACGTGGTTTAACTTGGTATTCCTGTGTTGGAACGAAAGCATCGATACCGGCTTTTGCCTAGGAGGAGATTTCAGAAGCCAATCTTTGAACAGGATGGTTAAAAACTTTATTTCAAGGAACGTCACGAAGAAAGTTACGGAACGAATCCTAATCAGCTTGTTGATAAAAGAAAGATACTCTGGTGGTAGGATATTCTTGACTGGTGGACGAGCGGAAAGAGATGTTTACAGACGCTACCGTATAGTTAGTCCGGGGGGGGGGGCGCAGCTGCAGGGTACGATATGGGTCAGGGATAGAGGTAAAGAAGAGATGAAGAAGAGAACCGTGTCCATCAGGTTTAGTTGGGGAAAGGCGTGGTGGTCATTAAAATCACTCAACATAAATATATTTGCAAACGGGTCTATATTATCAATAATACCATCTAGCATACAACAGTCATGAGAGAAAGGGGAACGGTAGATTGAGTTTAGTCGAGATAGACGGATGCACATGTAAGAATGTTCTGGAGATTCAAGGAAGAGTTCCCTAGCCAGCGGGACATGTTTGCGAGCATAAACTCCCAGGCCATGCATGTGGACAGTAGAGTCATTCCTAATGAGAGGAAGATAGCCAGGAATCGAGAATTCAGAGGAGGGGATTGCAGAGTTAAGATTAGTTTCGCAGAGAGCTAGGATATCCCGATATTGTTGGAAGAGGACGATTCTACACCGTAGAAGTTGGTACGAATACCGCTGAATGTTGGAGAAAGAAAAGTTGAGGGGTTTAGGTGTTTAGGTGTTGTTTTTTTTTGAGTTAGTTTAGTTCTATTTTCATTGGTTGCTTATCGTCATAATGTTTTATTTGGATAAGGAAAAGGCCGGGTAGAGTAGTAGCAGACGGTTGTGCGGTCTGGAAACTGGCGCAGACTGCAACATGGTGTGATCTCAGGGTTGCCCAACGAAGGTGCTTGCAGGGACACCTTTCCATGCGCAACACGGCACTGCCAGAACTCTGATACTACGCGAATGTTGATCAGATCAGCCTCTCTAGACGCTACGTAAGAGTTTGGTCTCCTAAGTACCAGTCGGAAAGCAGCAACCAGAAAACTACTAATCTACTACTCTCAGTATGAAGAGACGTAGCAACCATACACATATCACAAAAACTCATGACAGCACTACTGTTAAGGCCTCAGAAGAGGAAATGAACTCTTTTCTAAACAGAAAACAAGGGATGACCCTCTACACCTGTTCAAGATAATGGGGAAACGTATGGACTCGGCGATAGGAAGGCCTATCTACTCCTATAAAAAAGGAAAAAGTTTACTAAATTTGAAGTTACTTAACTTAGTTAAAGTCAAGATATCCATTAAAAATTCAACAAGGAATTAAAAATGACACATACCCCTGAAAGATCTTTCAAAACAGTCCTGAGTTTGACTTTCCAGTTAAGTTGATTCTTAGAATGCTAACTTATTTGGAGAGTCGATCATCGAACTACAGAACTATTTAACCGTGCGATGTTTAACTAACATTAGTTTATTTTGGGGGTAGGGGGGAGTAGTAATCTATCCCTAGAGTCATGGAAGTTAAACAGAAGAAATTATAGAAATTTTGGGTGTTTTTGTGTCAGGTACCGATTTTCGTCAAAAGTGCTTACTGTCAATTTTAACTTTAGTAGTTCCGACCCTACAAGACAATAGCGCAAAGAAAAACTTCAGCCTATCCAATGTTTTATTACAGTCCTTGAATATCCTGTTGCTATGTACCACTTGTATCTACTGTTGGGTTGTTATTTTATAAAGGTCCCCTACCTCAAAGAGCGACCAAACATATGAAAACGAGGTACTAAAGAAAAATGAAAAGAGAGGTACCAAAATACGTTTTTTACATTTTTATTAACTGTAACAATGCAAAACAACAATAAAACATAACATAAACATTGTACTTGCAATAGGTGATGGTTGTACTCTAAAATATGACAACCTTTAAGTTAAAGTGAGGTCTTCGGTTATCATCTAGGAATATCTTTTGTTCCCCATTGGTGTGATTCTGGACGTTGGTCGCGGCACATTTTTCTCTAACCCTTTCTCGGGTCCAGAGTAGTTATCTAACTGTGCTAAGGGCATTAATTCACTTCGGTTGTCCTCTAATTGTGACAAGGGCGCTAACTCAACTCAGTCATCTGCTCGTTAGGCGAATGAGGTTCTCTCTAATACTATACAATACCACCAAGTGTCTATGTTTTAAAACGAATGAATTATTAAATATATTCCCTGAACTTGACATGATGCTACAAACAATACCAAGACTGTCTATTTCTTGACATTTATTTACTCTTTTTTTCCAGGCAAAGTGGCCACATGGAAAGAATGGTTGACTGTGGCCCAAAGTGAGAGAATAGATGCTCGTGTGAAAACAGAACTTGCAGATTGTGGCATTCCAATTGTATATTCTTTTTGAAGAATGACTTAGCCTTTTTACCTCCTCTTTTTCTATAATCCAGAAATGATTTTGGAAAATCAGTATTTAAGGGGGAATTAGTTTCATATAACGACTGAGATATGGACTTTTTTTTTGTTTTGTTTTTTATAAATTTCCAATATTGATTTGAAATTTATTTGTTAAGAAATTGTTTTCAAAATTGTTTGACTTTATTGTTTCGAAATTTGAAAGAAATATTTTTCTGATATCTTCTTTATATCCCATAAATCATATGCATGTATATTCAAAATGGACCATTATAAAATTATTTAACGAAAGAAATATATTTTATATCTCGTTATCTTATGCATTGAATTGAAGGTTTCACATTTTCTTTGTGAACTTTTCTGTCAGTAGGCAAAACAGTATTATTGCCCATTTGTTAATCAGTTTGTCAAGCAAACACATTTTTATTTTCAGAACAATTAGTGAAGTATAGTCGTAATATGTATGTAGACATGTAAAAAGAAAGAAAAGAAAAATACATATTCTTGATTTTTTAAATAAAATGCTAAAATCTTATAAACTTAATGGCGTAGACGCTTTCTTTATTAACTATGTTTTTTCTCAAAAGAACTGATCCCATTTGAATTTTTTGTTTACATTTATAAGAAACTATTATAGTTGGTTAGCCAATCTGTATTGGTTATAAATACAAATAAAACTGACCCTCTACTATTTTTACTATATCAAATGTCACCTTTCAGAAAGGTGGTTGCATCTTTGTTTTTCTGTTTTCTTGTATTGTTTTCTCTTTTTGTAATTTTCAAAATCCTTGTTTTTAACCAAACTGTATTTTTTTTTTTTTACATTTTTCGATTGTAATCCTTTTATCAGAAATTGTTATCCTGCCTTAATAGGCACACTAAAGGAAATGTTTGTACAAATTTTGTATTTGTACCTTTTTCGTACATTTGTAATAAATGTTTTTCTTTTAAAATTTTACGGAGTGGTTAAGTCTTATTTTGTGATTTGCGCCTATTATAACTTGCTATTCTTATTAACTAGGTTTCTGTGTTTGACACAGGAACTTAGATTTGATAAGGAATAAATTTTTTATATTTTGCGCAAAAAGACAAATGTGGTCTTTGTGTAATTTTAAAAATTAAAAAAAAATAGTGCCTACTGTTTCTCAAACAAATGAATTCGTATAAATAACTCTCCTAAAACTAAAGTATGCCATTTATAATTAAATTTATTAAAATACATTTTAAGATTATTTACAACGTTTAAAGTATTTAAAATCTACTGAAGGAAATGTTTTTATGCACGTAAAACGTAAATAGAAAAAATAAAATATCTTCTGTGCATAAAAACATTATCATGAGTAGGTGTATTTTGAATGTTTTAAATGGGTGCAGACCAAGCAAATACAGACGTAGCAGTTTGATCTTTTATTCAAGCCGTTAAAATAAAATAAAAAAAGCTATTAAAAAATTAAGAAGAACGTAGTTATGAAATTTCCCTTCATTGGAAGTTTTAAATAGCTGCAGAAAAAGTCTGTCTCCCGAACCCCACAGCACTTCGTTTGGAATAAGAAAAGTCATGAAAGAAAAATAAAAGAGAATAGATACATTATAATTTCATTGCTTTGAATAAATTGTTTGTTAAATTATTTTACCCCACTTATTTCTTTTTATTTCACAGCCTCCGAATTCCAATCGGTACTATTTTGGTTAAGTTGTGTCAAAAATTATAACATTTTCATGATGGGTAAATTATACTTTGACGGGCACTTTCCCTGTCCGACACCCTTTCAACACTCTGCCTTGATAGAATGTGATAAAAAAGTAAAAACAATTTTATATTAAATAAAAATGAAAAAGATATTTGAGTGAATCCTGATCTCAGGGACATGATTTATTATTTTATTGTTAACTGTATCTTCCACCTTTAAGTCGGTCTTCTCCCTCAACCCTTACCCATCTATATCTAGATAGCACACGTTAAGTTAAGCGGCGTCTAAGCCTACACAGAGTGGGGTTAAGTATAAGGAATTGAAAATGGTACATCTAACTCACTCATATCATCTCCCCACCTCACTTCGTTAATTTCACATACGCTTGGTGCGGTCCGTCAAAAATCATGTAATGATGGATTTTTCATTTTCATTTCAACTTTTTTAAGTAAAAGTCTGATGATCCAGAGCTCTTTAAAAGGGTTGTGGTGAAATAACTTATTACATGGAACCTTAAAAAGTGATCTTTTTTACCAAAAACATATTTGCTCTGAATTTACATTGAGCTCTCTGGATATCATCCTTCTTGGATTACCTAGTTTTGCATAAACTATATATATATATATATATATATATATATATATATATATATATATATATATATATATATATAAAAGTGAACATAGAAGTCAACACTTAGAGGCGACAGTCTGTTTCATGCTATATGCAATCGTCAGGCAACATATGCTGTTATTTTTCTCGGCTATTTATATATATATAGGTTAAGTAGTGCATTATGGCTATTCTATTATGGCGGTTATTTTACCGGAAGTCCCTTTTTTTATTTATTTGGGTCAAATTATATTGCTCGTTTTTTCCATTTTTGTTTCTTATTTTATTTATTTATTTATTAACGTAGTAAAAATTTGTTTATATCACTTATTTAACAATCAAAATTTTTGGTTTGAGAATTTAATTAAAGCTATTTGTTCAATTTTGGGGTTGGTTGTTGTAGTTCATTCTAACTATTATTTTTGGCGGGAACAGTTTTTAATTTGGGATTGGTTTGTCTATTTATTTACTTGGATGAATTTAGGTCAATTTATTTGTATATTTTCTCATTTCGGTTTTTAAGCAACATAGTATTTTATTTATTTGTTTTATTTTATTTTATTTTTTTTGTTTTTTTTATTAGTGTATTTGTTTGTTTTTATTTTATTTTTTCCGTTTTTCATTTTTTAGGTTACGTAGTAAAAATTTATTTTCATGCCTGCATTTTGAGATGAGCTCGGATCTCTTATTTAATAATTTAAATTATCTACTCCTATGTATACTTTTTCTTCATTATCTGGTGATGAAACGGCCTTAAAAGATAGCGGATTCCCAGCAATACTCACCACAGAATACAAAAAAGACCAACAGGAGAAGAAATATCATATGGTTCAATACAAACCACACGAACAAATTAAACCCACGATGCAACTGCAGAATAAAGAACGAATGTTTTTAAACGGAAATTGTTTACAAAACAACGTAATATACCAAGCCACGATAAAATCACCAGATAATGAAAAAAAGTATACATAGGTCTTTTTTAACTGAAGGACCCTGGAAGCAAAGAAATTATACATATACAAAACATCGTTCACAAATAGTAAATATGCGAACAGTACTATGCTTTCTAAGTATATCTGGGTAAGAAAAAAAACAAAACGCACATCACACAAAAATATCTTGGAAGATAAGAAAAAAAGTCATCAGCCTACAACAACCAATCAAAAAACTTGCAAACTTTGCTTGGAGGAAAAAATAGCTATCATTACTTTCCCCGACCAAAATAAATTATTAAATAAGAGATCCGAGCTCATCTCAAAATGCAGGCATGAAAATAATTTTTTACTACGTAACCTAAAAAATGAAAAACGGAAAAAATAAAATAAAAACAAACAAATACACTAATAAAAAAAAAATAAAACAAATAAATAAAACAAATAAATAAAATACTATTGTTGTGTACGATACACCTAATTTACATAAGTGGAGTACCGACCATATAAATATGGGTTGGTACCGGAAGACGGAGATTGTAAGAAGAGATCGAATCCAGAGACTCTGCCCGACTGCGATTTAGTCAACCCATTATGCAGGAACAGTCTTCCCAAGAATATACCAAAACTAACTGTAAATATTGTGTACCTTTTCCTTGTTTCAATACATTTTGTTAACGTACATTTTGTGTTGTATTATTATTATTCCATGCTTATCCAAGTTTCAACAATGGCGACGAGATATAAAGAACTTTACGTTACGGAAAAAAAAAGAATTAATAATTGATAGCCTTCAACAATTGGGACAAGTGGAAGAACCCAGGCTGAAAAAAAAAAAAAAATCATTAATTAAAAGTCGAACATCTAATGGAACGGAAAAGTATTCTGAAGTTTGGACAGTTAAAACTAGTTAAAGGACGACTAAGCTTAAAGGAACGTTCACTCAGAAAAATCTGGAAGGTGGCGTAAACAAATAACGGCGAAAAAAAAAAAAATGCTGGCCGACTGAAAAAAAAAAAAAAAAAAGCTGGCCGACTAAAAAAAACATGCATGGAATTAAAAGGAGCACAAATACAACGTGTCGACTTTGAAAGGTAAGCGAACTTGTAAAAAAAAAAAAATTGTTATTTTTTGTTTGTTTGGTTGCTCAACAATATTTTATAAAGCAAGACATAAAATTAAAAAAATATCGTAAGTTGTTTCGATTTTTTGACTGCTTATAGTATATTCGTGGATACACAATTTAAAAGTATATTCTTTGTTGCATGAACACTATCAGCTAAAGATGGAGGAATTATCCAAAGTCATAGATGAATTGTTTAAAGCCCAACAGTTGAGTCAAGCTGAGTTAGTCAAATCCCAGCAGTTGAGTCTGCAACAACAAAGTAAAGAGTTTGCCTTATTAAAGAGAACAGCAATTAGCACAGCAGAATTATCAAGAAAGGCAAGAGGAGTTGAGTCAGCAACGTAAAAAGGGAACAGGAAGAAATGTATATATGTCAATGTTTTGGAAATTCAAAAGTTAACATTGGAGAAATTAAACAACATTCAGGCAAATGAAAGTAACTCTTCATATTCTAATAACATCATATTTAATTCGTTGGAAACTTTCAACTATGTGCCAGACGAAGGAAAAACGTTTGAAGCGTACTTTTAAACGATATGAAGATATTTTCCACACAGACTGTGAAAACTGGTCGAATTCAAGAAAAATCAGTCTATTACTAAGAAAGCTAGGTACATCGGAACATAGCAAATTTGTAGATTTTATTCTACCGAGAAGAACAAATGAATTGGAATTCTCGGAAACAGTGAAATTGCTAAAGGAGTTGTTTATTAACAAATATGTCGCTTTGGCATAAGCGATGGTTATGCATGAATAATTAAATCCGACGATCAGGATTACTTAACTTATGCATCTATAGTGAATAGACATTGTGACAATTTCAGATTGGCAGAGATGTCGGTTGAAGAATTCAATAAATTTTAATTTTTTGCTCAAGGACTGGTATCCAGTAAAGTGCCGAAATAAGACGTAGAGTTTTGTCTAAACTCGAATCTGAACAAAACCCTACCCTGAAAAAGTTAGCAGAGGAGTGTCAGCGGGCCGTAAGTTTAAAGAAAGAGTCTCAAAAAATTGAAGAAGCTGGTATTGCTTATATTAAAAAAGTGAAGAAACAGTCAAATTACCCATCAGAAAAAATTGGATTAAAAATTCGGCGTATTTTAAAATAGACAAGAAAAATTAAATGAAAAAAATGAGGAGGAAAAAAATGGTTCCGCCATTTAATTGTAGACAGTGCAACGGAAGACACTGGGAGGTAAATTCCCCCATATAGAAAAAAAAAATGTTTCGTGTGCCACAAGAATGGTCACAAAGGGTCATGTTGTAAAACGAAAAAAGTCAATAGCCGAATTAGACAAACAAATTCAAATATCAAATCAGATAGAGATTTGAGGAAGTATGTGACGACTGAAATATTTAAAAAAGAATATCAAATTTCAACTCGATTCGGGTTCAGATTTAACAATAATGAACTATAAAACATGGAAGAAAAATTTTAAAAAAGGCCTACAATAATGAAGTCAACGAAACGCGCTCGAACAGTGACTGGAAAGGAAATTAAATTCGAAGGCGAGGTTGTACTTCAATGAAATTGAACAGGATAGTTAAAAAAATAAAAGTTTTCATTCTGAAAAATGGAGAAAACTTGATGGGTACAGATTTTTATTGAAACATTCGAATTGTGGGATAAACCGTTAAACTCTTTCTGCAGAAAAGTAGAAAGTAATACGCAAACAAGACAGGACATTAATGAGGAATTAAAAAAAAAAGTTTCCAGAAACTTTCACACCTGGTCTTGGAAGATGTAACAAGTTTGAAGCCAAATTCGAATTAAAGGAAAATACTATGCCAATTTTTAAAAAGAAACGTAATGTGCCTTTCGCAAGTGTAGAGAAAATTAACGAAGAACTTGATAGGTTGGAAAAAATGGAATTATTTCGAAAGTAGAATCTAATTCATGGGCTGCGCCGATTTGTGCATAAAAAAGAAATCAAACCAAGTCAGAGTCTGCGTTGAATTTTCGACAGGGTTGAACTCGGTAATTGGGACTACCATTACCCGTTACCGAGTCGGAGGAGATTTTAACAAGCTAAATGGTGGAGTTATATTTTCAAAAATTGACTTATCAGATGCCTATCTCAAATTCCCGTCGAAGAGGAATGTTCGAAGTTACTAGGGATAAACACACGCATAGAGGGTTATTCAAGTACAACAGGCTTCCTTTTTGGTATTAAAGTGGCACCTGCCATTTTTCAACAAGCTATGGTCGTCATGCTGAATGATTTAGACTTTGCGTGCGCTTACTTAGACGACATCATAGTAAGGAGCGAATCGGTCGACGAACATCGAGAGCATCTCAATCAAGTATTTAAAAGATTCAGGACTTTGGATTTAAAGTCAAAGAGACAAAGTGCGAATTTGGTTTGGAGGAAATTAAGTATTTAGGGCACATAATCAAAAAAATGGCAGATGTCCAGATCCGAAAAGGTCCATTGCGATTAGAGACATGCCGACGCCCACTAATGTGGCGATGCTACAAAGTTTTCTAGGGCTTGCAAATTATTATCAAGCGTTCATTAACGGAATGTACAATTTAAGAGCTCCGTTGAATGAACTGCTAAAAAAAGACAAGGCATGGAATGGACGGTAGAATGTCAGAAAGCCTTTGATGAAATAAAGAAAATGCTTACGTCCGACCTCTTTTTAACCCATTACAATCCAAAACTGGATATTGTAGTAACAAGTGACGCTTAGTTCATACGGGATAGGAGCGTGTATTCAACACATAATGCCAGATGGTTCTAGAAAACCAATTGCACACGCTTCGAGAACTTTGCTCCCAGGAGAAAAGAAGTTACTCTCAGATAGAAAAAGAGGCACTGAGTACATTTTTTTGCCATACAAAAATTTCACAGGTACATCCACGGCAGACATTTTATCCTTGAAACGGATCATAAACCACTGATCACTATTTTGGTTCAAAGAAAGGATTACCCGTTTATACAGCAAATCGTCTGT
Source organism: Acanthosepion pharaonis (assembly GCA_903632075.3). Taxonomy (NCBI): domain Eukaryota; kingdom Metazoa; phylum Mollusca; class Cephalopoda; order Sepiida; family Sepiidae; genus Acanthosepion; species Acanthosepion pharaonis. The sequence goes on from CAHIKZ030001601.1 coordinate 269,454, forward strand.
TAAGATGGGGGAACCATTCTTCTCAATTATGATTTTCACATAAAGCACCTATCATCCAAAAAGATAATTCATGCGGATAGTCTATCAAGACTAGTACCGAGTCAAGAAGAAAAGATTCGAAGAATCAATTATTGCAAATATCAGAGCAGATTATGAGGTGAAAAGCATGGTAAACAACATTGTAAGAGAGCTACCGGTTACGCTAAATGAAATTAAAAAAAAGAAGCTGAAAGCGATGATTTCATTTTAGAATTAAAAAGCAAAATGGTAGCAAATGACCAAAAAAGTGCAGGAGATTTTTTCAATAGGTGATGGAGTTTTTGTCATATATGGTGAGAGAGTAGTAATACCAAAGAAGCTGCAGAAAAAGAATACTTCAGGACTTTCATATGGGTCACCCGGGTATTAATAGAACAAAAAGCTTAATGCGAAGCTTTGTGTATTGGAAAGGAATGGATGTGGATATCGAAAACATGGTTCATCGATGTAAAGGGGTGTGCGTTAGCAACTAAGGCACCACCTATAGTACACAAAAACCATGGCCCAAGACGGATCATCCGTGGACAAGATTACACATTGATTTCGCTGGTCCAGTAGAAGATTTTTTACTACTTAATAGTGGTAGATAGTTTTACAAAATGGCCGGAAGTACTACGCTGTAAAAAAGCCTACGTCCAATACCACAACAACTTTTTTGCATGAACTATTTGCACGGTTCGGTGTGCCAGAGTGTATAATGAGTGACAATGGTACACAATTCACTTCTGAAGAATTTAAGGAATTTTGTGAGTTATATCAAATTAACCACATAACGACGCCTCCGTATCATGGGAGGTCTAATGGACTCGCAGAAAAGATTTGTCGATACTTTTAAAACGAGCTCTGAAGAAAGCCTCAGGAGTTCCAACGGAAAAGGCGCTTCAGCAATTCTTCCAAGTATACAGAATCACGCCAAACCAGAGAACACACTCAAACTTGTTGGCACCAACTGAACTAATGTTCGCTAGGAAAGTTAAGTCAGTGTTTGACAAGCTTTTGCCAGGAAAAAATAGAGTAAAAAAAAAAATACCATGTATACAGCGAGAAAAAGATACACTCCCGGAGAGAAGGTGTTTTTCAAGTGCTATAAAAACAACGTTGAGTTCTGGGAACGAGGCATAGTGTACAAGAGAATCGGTGACCTGATTTACATAATTAAAGGGCCGAAGAATACTCATAAAAGGCACCAAAACCAACAAAAAGATTACGGTATAGAGCAAGAAGAGTGTATACCGGATGAGGACAAAGATCCCATTGATATAATGTATGATATGTTTCAGGTAGAACCTCCACAGAATACACCTGAACCAAGAAGATCCGGTAGGAAACGGAAGTTGACGGACCCATTGAACGTGAATCCAAAACGGAAAAATATTAAAATTAGGCAAATGGATCTACAGTATAAAAGATCATCAACCCATATAGGAAGCCAATTTGAAATCCAAAAAGGATTCCAAGGCTTGGGAGGAGAGGGTGTTGTGTACGATACACCTAATTTACATAAGTGGAGTACCGACCATATAAATATGGGTTGGTACCGGAAGACAGAGATTATGAAGAGATCGAATCCAGAGACTCTGCCCGACTGCGATTTAGTCAACCCATTATGCAGGAACAGTCTTCCCAAGAATATACCAAAACTAACAAATATTGTGTACCTTTTCCTTGTTTCAATACATTTTTTTTAACGTACATTTTGTGTTGTATTATTATTATTCCATGCTTATCCAAGTTTCAACAACTATGTTGCTTAAAAACCGAAAAAGAAAATATACAAATAAATTGACCCTAAATTCATCAAATAAATAAATAGACAAACCAATCCCAAATTAAAACTGTTCCGCCAAAAAATAATAGTTAGAATGAACTACAACAACCAACCCTAAAATTGAACAAATAGCTTTAATTAAATTCTCAAACCAAAACAAAAAAATTAAATAAGTGATATAAACAAATTTTTACTACGTTAATAAATCTAAATAAACAAAATTAAATAATATATATTATGCTTAGGAAGATATTTTTCACTACCAAGCAAAAAAGAGAATGTTTAACATCGACAGTTTTAACATCGAAAACATAAGAAGAATTAATTTATTTTAATAATATGTGGAAATATCCAGTCTTTGCCTGAAAAAGGTATAAGACCTGAAACTCATGCTGCAATATTATGGAAAATAAAGCATAATATATATTTGTTAAAAATTCCACATAACAAACAAAAACTTTTAATACATACAATTTTCTCGTTTGAATAACTATAACTTCATCCCAATATATATATATATATATATATATATATATATATATATATATGAGAAAAGAGAGAGAAAGAGAGACAGGCAGAGAGATTGGTAGGTGTGTGAGTGATGCGAAGATGTATATACATGTATTCCAATATTAATTATTTTTTTTATTTGCGAGAAACGTGAAAATTATAATTAAATCAGATGATGCAAATATACGTGGTCCGAATTATTCATTATTTAGGCGTAATGTCCGTTCTGCTTTTGGCATCAAATGGTAGCAATGGATTTATATCATATTATGAAAAATCACCCATAATTATCCTGTTAAATACGGTACCTTTACGTTGTATAGTGCTACCTATCTAACTTTAAACAGACAGAAATGCCACACCGTTTGGATATAATATGAATTTGAAAACCAATAATTTTCATACTAAATTTAATCCAAACCAAGACACGACTTCTAATCAAATACGACTGTTGCTTTATGAATTGTTATAATGAATCCAATTAGGCATCTACGCAGACGACACTACTATTTACTCCTGTCTCAATAGTAAATCAGGCATCACTGACAAACTAACATGGCTGCTGGTCTGAAAAGGACCTGCAATATGTAGGTGAATGGGGAAGGAAATGGCTTGTAAACTTTAATGATTCTAAAACGAAACAGCTATCATTTACCTGCCAAAGAACTCTCCTTCCTCCTATCAACATGGCTCATTCCCAACTCCTCGTGAGTGCCTCTCTGCGCCTTCTTGGTCTCGTTTTTCTACTGACCTGAGCTGAAACGACTACATTGAATCAATAGCTTCTTCTACCGTAAGGAATGTTTGTGTCGCATCGAAGGTTTTTCTCGCTTTAGTCCATCCTTCAAATCGACAAATCTACCACTCGTCCTTGCATTGAATACTATTGTCATATATGGTCTGATGTCCCAGCTGTTCATCTAAAGACGGATATGCAATATGATAGGTACTGATCTGGCATCTCGTCTACAGTCACTTTTTCAGACATGCTGTAGATTCCCCTGTCTTTTATAACAAATATTTTCATGGCAACTACTTTGAAGATTTACTTTCACTGGTAATCCATCTGCATGAATTTAAACATGCTACTAGTTTGGCATCTTGGTCCCAACCCTTCACAGTCGAAACGGTTAAATGTAGTCGTCTCTTCTACACACCAGTTTTTTTTTTATCTAGAACTTTTCCGACAGTGGAACTCCCTTCCTCCTACTTATTTCCCTGATAGCTATAATCTTCAAATATTCCAATGTAATGTCAATCGACATCTTCTGATACTTTGATCCTAATCCCCGTCCTTCTCTATATCCTTTTTCAAACATCCCTCTTTAATCTTTTTTACTCTTGCTCTATTCTATGTAACCCATTGCGTGCTAGTGGCCATCTCGCCTTACTTGGTGTGAAATGCTAAAAACAATAAAAATAAAAAAAATAGATACGAAATAAAGCATAGGTGATAGGAAGGAAAACCATGTTGATATGGTGGATAAATATAGATATCCCATTGATTTGAACAGGTTAAAATTATAATGTTCAAAGAAGCATCCGGCTGGAGCGTATCCCACAATGCACCTGTTCTTTGTGAAATTTTTTCTGAGTAGAATAGGCATACAGACTATATTAGCTATAAGGTTATGAACTCGTGGAACTAACCTGCCAGTCTGTTGTGGAAATAAAAACAGTGAAGCGAGGGATTGCGACGTTGGTAAAAAATAGGCTACGGAGAGTAGTATAAATAATGACCAATTCCCCAAACCGTGTAAACTATTTGGAAGTCAATCGAGAGTAATTATTGAACAGATATGGCAGTAACCCTCCATTTTATTTTGAAATCTATTTTATGACTCATTTAAAGATAGGACACGTAAGAATATATATATATATATATATATATATATATATATATATATATATATATATATATGAAAAAATTATTTCGGTTGAGCTCTCCGGGGAGAAAAGTGAATTTGTAAACAATGACTACTACTGCTGCTGATGCAAGACTCTTCGTTAACACAAATCGAGTTGCTGGACGCTGACGTGCTTGTCTAAAAATAAATACGACTGTCGTGTTTCGATTCCAGTTAGAGGCAATCGGATGCCCAGTAACAATTTATGAGCTGGGAAACGGCAAAACAGTTCGCCTGCGAATATATATATATATATATATATATATATATATATATATATGAGTGTAACACCAAAACTTTCCAAATCGCGTAAAAAAGAAAACCGTATCTTAGTGAATAGTGAAGATATCTTACTGGAATATTCAAATGTTTTCTTAAAACTATTGGGATCTACAGTGAACAAGATTGCCTTTACAGGTTTCATGTACGATTTCATTTTCAAGTCTTTTTTCGTTGCTTGTTGTGGTAGGATCCACCTAATTTGCATAGTGGAATACCGACCATATAAATATGGTTGGTTTTGGGAAGAGAGGGAGGAATCAAGAGATTCACTCTCAGTCGAACTCTCTGCATTTTGCAGTGAGGGACCCGGACGAGGCTTTGCCGAGAGGCAGGGTTTAGTCCGGGGTGGTAGATAGGCCTTGAATAAAAAAAAAGGCGGGTTCAAAAGCCAAATATTTTTGGCCGATTGTACGGGTACGGAGACACCTAATTTAAACCGGCCTTGTGCCGACCATATAAATATGGGTTGATACCGGGAAGAGAGGAATAAGAAGAGATTCAACCAGAGACTCTGCCCGACTGCGATTTAGTCAACCCATTCTGCAGGAACAGTCTTCCCAAGAATATACAAAAACTAACTGTAAATATTGTGTACCTTTTCCTTGTTTCAATACATTTTGTTTACGTACATTTTGTGTTGTATTATTATTATTCCATGCTTATCAAGTTTCAACAATGGCGACGAGGTATAAAGAACTTTACGTTACGGAAAAAAAAAAAATTAATAATTGATAGCCTTCAACAATTGGGACAAGTGGAAGAACCCAGGCTGAAAAAAAAAATCATTAATTAAAAGTCCAACATCTAATGGAACGGAAAAAGTATTCTGAATTTTGGACATTTAAAAACTAGTTAAAGGACGACTAAGCATAAAGGAACGTTCACTCAGAAAAATCTGGAAGGTGGCGTAAACAAATAACGGTGAAAAAAAAAAAAAAAAAAACGGCCGACTAAAAAAAACATGCATGGAATTAAAAGGAGCACAAATACAACGTGTCGACTTTGAAAGGTAACGAACTTGTAAAAAAAAAAAAAATTTTTTTTTTTTTTTTTGTTTGGTTGCTCAACAATATTTTATAAAGCAAGACATAAAATTAAAAAAGTCGTAAGTTGTTTCGATTTTTTTTTGTCTGATTATATTATATCCGTGGATACACAATTTAAAAGTATATTCTTTGTTGCATGAACACTATCAGCTAAAGATGGAGGAATTATCCAAAGTCATAGCTGAATTGTTTAAAGCCCAGCAGTTGAGTCAGCTGAGTTAGTCAAAGTGAACAGTTGAGTCTGCAACAACAAAGTGAACAGTTTGCCTTAAAAAGAGAACAGCAATTAGCACAGCAAAATTATCAAGAAAGGCAAAGGAGTTGAAGCAACGGAAAACTGGGAAAACAGGAAGAAATGTAGATCAAGGTTTTGGAAATTCAAAAGTTAACATTGGAGAAATTAAACAACAATCAGGCAAATGAAAGAAACTCTTCATATTCTAATAACATCATATTTAATTCGCTGGAAACTTTCAACTATGGGCCAGACGAAGGAAAAACGTTTGAAAGCGTACTTTAAACGATATGAAGATATTTTCCACACAGACTGTGAAAAGTGGTCGAATTCAAGAAAAGTCAGTATATTACTAAGAAAGCTAGGTACAGCAGAACATAGCAAATTTGTAGATTTTATTCTACCGAGAAGAACAAATGAATGGGAATTCTCGGAAACAGTGAAATTGCTAAAGGAGTTGTTTGGAGCAAATATGTCGCTTTGGCATAAGCGATGGTTATGCATGAATGTAGCTAAATCCGACGATCAGGATTACTTAACATATGCATCTATAGTGAATAGACATTGTGACAATTTCAGATTGGCAGAGATTACGGTTGAAGAATTCAAGTGTTTAATTTTTTGCTCAAGGACTGGTATCCAGTAAGAGTGCCGAAATAAGACGTAGAGTTTTGTCTAAACTCGAATCTGAACAAAACCTTACCCTAAAAAAAGTTAGCAGAGGAGTGTCAGCGGGCCGTAAGTTTAAAGAAAGAGTCTCAAAAAATTGAAGAAGCTGGTATTGCTTATATTAAAAAAAAAAAGAAACAGTCAAATTACCCATCAGAAAAAATTGGATTAAAAATTCGGCGTATTTTAAAAATAGACAAGAAAAATTAAATGAAAAAAAATGAGAGGAAAAAAAAAATGGTTCCGCCATTTAATTGTAGACAGTGCAACGGAAGACACTGGGAGGTAAATTGCCCATATAGAAAAAAAAAATGTTTCGTGTGCCACAAGAATGGTCACAAAGGGTCGTGTTGTAAAACGAAAAAGTCAATAGCCGAATTAGACAAACAAATTCAAATATCAAATCAGATAGAGATTTGAGGAAGTATGTGACGACTGAAATATTTAAAAAGAATATCAAATTTCAACTCGAAGATTTAACAATAATGAACTATAAAACATGGAAAATTTTAAAAGGCCTACAATAATGAAGTCAACGAAACGCGCTCGAACAGTGACTGGAAAGGAAATTAAATTCGAAGGCGAGGTTGAAATGAAATTGAACAGGATAGTTAAAAATAAAAGTTTTCATTCTGAAAATGGAGAAAACTTGATGGGTACAGATTTTATTGAAACATTCGAATTGTGGGATAAACCGTTAAACTCTTTCTGCAGAAAAGTAGAAAGTAATACGCAAACAAGACAGGACATTAAAGATGAATTAAAGAAAAAGTTTCCGGAAACTTTCACACCTGGTCTTGGAAGATGTAACAAGTTTGAAGCCAAATTTGAATTAAAGGAAAATACTATGCCAATTTTTAAAAAGAAACGTAATGTGCCTTTTCGCAAGTGTAGAGAAAATTAACGAAGAACTTGATAGGTTGGAAAAAATGGGAATTATTTCGAAAGTAGAATCTAATTCATGGGCTGCGCCGATTGTGTGCATAAAAAGAAATCAAACCAAGTCAGAGTCTGCGTTTATTTTTCGACAGGGTTGAACTCGGTAATTAAGGACTACCATTACCCGTTACCGAGTCCGGAGGAGATTTTTAACAAGCTAAATGGTGGAGTTATATTTTCAAAATTGACTTATCAGATGCCTATCTCCAAATTCCCGTCGAAGAGGAATGTTCGAAGTTACTAGGGATAAACACGCATAGAGGGTTATTCAAGTACAACAGGCTTCCTTTTTGGTATTAAGTGGCACCAGCCATTTTTCAACAAGCTATGGACGTCATGCTGAATGATTTAGACTTTGCGTGCGCTTACTTAGACGACATCATAGTAAGGAGCGAATCGGTCGACGAACATCGAGAGCATCTCAATCAAGTATTTAAAAAGATTCAGGACTTTGGTTTTAAAGTCAAAGAGTCAAAGTGCGAATTTGGTTTGGAGGAAATTAAGTATTTAGGGTCACATAATCAACAAAAATGGCAGATGTCCAGATCCGGAAAGGTCCATTGCGATTAGAGACATGCCGACGCCCACTAATGTGGCGATGCTACAAAGTTTTCTGGGGCTTGCAAATTATTATCAAGCGTTCATTAAAGGAATGTACAATTTAAGAGCTCCGTTGAATGAACTGCTAAAAAAAGACAAGGCATGGGAATGGACGGTAGAATGTCAGAAAGCCTTTGATGAAATAAAGAAAATGCTTACGTCCGACCTCTTTTTAACCCATTACAATCCAAAACTGGATATTGTAGTGGCAAGTGACGCTAGTTCATACGGGATAGGAGCGTGTATTCAACACATAATGCCAGATGGTTCTAGAAAACCAATTGCACACGCTTCGAGAACTTTGCTCCCAGGAGAAAGAAGTTACTCTCAGATACAAAAAAAGAGGCACTGAGTATCATTTTTGCCATACAAAAATTTCACAGGTACATCCACGGCAGACATTTTATCCTTGAAACGGATCATAAACCACTGATCACTATTTTTGGTTCAAAGAAAAGGGTTACCCGTTTATACAGCAAATCGTCTGTTAAGATGGGGAACCATTCTTCTCAATTATGATTTTCACATAAAGCACCTATCATCCAAAAAGATAATTCATGCGGATAGTCTATCAAGACTAGTACCGAGTCAAGAAGAAAGATTCGAAGAATCAATTATTGCAAATATCAGAGCAGATTATGAGGTGAAAAGCATGGTAAACAACATTGTAAGAGAGCTACCGGTTACGCTAAATGAAATTAAAAAGAAGCTGAAAGCGATGATTTCATTTTAGAAATTAAAAGCAAAATGGTAGCAAATGACCAAAAAGTGCAGGAGATTTTTTCAATAGGTGATGGAGTTTTATTATATGGTGAGAGTAGTAATACCAAAGAAGCTGCAGAAAAGAATACTTCGGGACTTTCATATGGGTCACCCGGGTATTAATAGAACAAAAAGCTTAATGCGAAGCTTTGTGTATTGGAAAGGAATGGATGTGGATATCGAAAACATGGTTCATCGATGTAAGGGGTGTGCGTTAGCAGCTAAGGCACCACCTATAGTACACAAACCATGGCCCAAGACGGATCATCCGTGGACAAGATTACACATTGATTTCGCTGGTCCAGTAGAAGATTTTTACTACTTAATAGTGGTAGATAGTTTTACAAAATGGCCGGAAGTACTACGCTGTAAAAAGCCTACGTCCAATACCACAACAACTTTTTTGCATGAACTATTTGCACGGTTCGGTGTGCCAGAGTGTATTGTGAGTGACAATGGTACACAATTCACTTCTGAAGAATTTAAGGAATTTTGTGAGTTATATCAAATTAACCACATAACGACGCCTCCGTATCATCCGAGGTCTAATGGACTCGCAGAAAGATTTGTCGATACTTTAAAACGAGCTCTGAAGAAAGCCTCAGGAGTTCCAACGAAAAAAGGCGCTTCAGCAATTCTTACAAGTATACAGAATCACGCCAAACCAGAGAACACACTCAAACATGGCACCAGCTGAACTAATGTTCGCTAGGAAAGTTAAGTCAGTGTTTGACAAGCTTTTGCCAGGAAAAAAATAGAGTAAAAAAATACCATGTATACAGCGAGAAAAAGATACACTCCCGGAGAGAAGGTGTTTTTCAAGTGCTATAAAAAACAACGTTGAGTTCTGGGAACGAGGCATAGTGGACAAGAGAATCGGTGACCTGATTTACATAATTAAAGGGCCGAAGAATACTTATAAAAGGCACCAAAACCAACTTAAAAAAGATTACGGTATAGAGCAAGAAGAGTGTATACCGGATGAGGACAAAGATCCCATTGATATAATGTATGATATGTTTCAGGTAGAACCTCCACAGAATACACCTGAACCAAGAAGATCCGGTAGGAAACGGAAGTTGACGGACCCATTGAACGTGAATCCAAAACGGAAAAAATATTAAAATTAGGCAAATGGATCTACATAAAGAAATAGCCATAATCATCAACCCATATAGGAAGCCAATTTGAAATCCAAAAGGATTCCAAGGCTTGGGAGGAGGGTGTTGTGGTACGATACACCTAATTTACATAAGTGGAGTACCGACCATATAAATATGGGTTGGTACCGGAAAGGGGAGAAAGTAAGAAGAGATCGAATCCAGAGACTCTGCCCGACTGCGATTTAGTCAACCCATTCTGCAGGAACAGTCTTCCCAAGAATATACCAAAACTAACTGTAAATATTGTGTACCTTTTCCTTGTTTCAATACATTTTGTTTACGTACATTTTGTGTTGTATTATTATTATTCCATGCTTATCCAAGTTTCAACAACTATGTTGATATTTAAAACAGAAAAGAGAAAATATACAAATAAATTAACGCTAAATTCAAAAGTAAATAAATAGACAAACCAATTCAAATTAAAAACTGTTCCCGCCAAAATAATATTTAGAATGAACTACAACAACCAACCCCAAAAATTGAACAAATTGAAAAATTAATTAAATTCTCAAACCAAAAAAAAAACTAAAAATAAAGATATGAAAACAATTTTTTTTACTACGTTAATAAATAAAAAAAAAAAATAAGAAAAAAAAAAAAAACGAGCATTTATATTTTGACCCAAATAAATAAACAAAGCGATTCCGGTAAAAATAACCGCCATAATTTCGACGAGTAAAAAATTTGAATAATTAAAATGTATATATATAATAAATATATTTTGAGAAAAATAACAAATATGTGGCCTGACGATATATTTGGAAATAAATGATTAAACTGAAATTTCTAAGTATTTAATGCAAATATGTTCTGTTTTTATATTTAAAAAACAAATATCAAAAATGATATTGAGCATAATTTATCCCATAAATATAGCAAATTAAGACTAAATTTCATTATATATATATATATATATATATATATATATATATATATATATATATATATATAAATGATGATAAAAATAAAACCTAGAAATTTTGAAATTTTGAAATGAAAATGATAATTAAATTAACATTCAAGAATTTTTTTCATTTAAGACTGTGAAAAAGGATTATGAGATTTTTAAAATGAAAAGAAAAAATTTTTTTAATTTAAAAAAGGAGGTTTAGAATGTAAATCATTTTAAAATGAAAATATTTTCTTGGGAATTTTTTTATTTTTTTTTTAATTTCAATCTAATTATTTAAATTTAAAAAAGAGTTAAAAAAAAAATTGGAAATGGTTGCATTTCAAAATGATTGGAATGATTTTTTAAAAAACTAAATTTTTTATTTACATTAGACAGAACACAACGTAATCCACTTTATTAAAAAAATGAAATATACTGAATCTTTATTTGAGAAAGATTAGCAAATTTAAAGTTTAATTAATCTGATTTGAAACAATTTAGTTTAGAATATTGTAGAAAAGTATTTTTTTAACACGTAGGTGAGTGTTTTATGACGTGTTGGGAATCATGTATGGGTCTATTTTTAAGATGTACATATCTGTAAAAATTACTTGAATACAACGTAAGCAAACTTTTATATATTTTTTTTAACCACACAGATTTTTTTTTAAATTTAGGAATACATTCTATTAATCTAACATTTTATTGAATTTTAGGTAATTTGGTTTTAAATTTGTTATACCAACCACTTTTATTTTCAGATAATGTCATATATGGATGTTTGTATTTACAAAAATCGACACGTTTATACACAAACACAAAATTCAAAATTCTTTTTAAAATACTGGGGTTTGCTGAATTGTAGTAAGCGTTTCTATTTATGATTATTAAATATAGTAAATGAAAAAGCTTATTACTAACAATATTAAGAGAACATTTTAAAAGATTTAAAACTTTATAAATTTTTTAATTAAAGTTAAAAATGAAAAAAAAATCTGAATAAAAAAAAATTCTTTCCGATGATTCATTGAAAAAAAATTCTTACGAGAATAGTGTCAATATTATATTTCATTCATAAAGAGATTAAAAGCTTTTCTAATTAAATAATGTTGTTTTTTTTTTTATTGCATTTAAAATCTTTGTTATTTTTTCATTATTTGTTGTTGTCAAAAAAAAAAAAATAAATAAATAAAAATAAAAAGTAAATAAATAAAAATAAAAAATAAAATAAATTAATAGATAAAATTGATGATTTAAATTCTCCCTGGACTCCTGCTTATAATTAATATAAATATTAAGCCCAACAAAAATGAATTTCTCGAAATTTCATAAAATGAAATAAGTGGGGTTAACAGATGTAAAAAAAAAAAATTTTACCAAGATTTTCTAAAAAAGAAGCATTTAAGAAATAATTTCACTCATTTGTGGATGGCATGAAAATTTCATTAAAATCTGACAATTATTTGAATTTTTCAAGAATTTCCAAATCAATGAGTTTCTCGGTAGAGTTTACCAAGATTGACGTGATAGATTATTTACTTAATGTATATTAATGAGATGCACATAACCGCTATATGTTTTTGTTTTTTATTAGAATTATTTGTAAGAATAACCAGGCTCGAATTTAATTTAAAAAAAAAGAGAATTTCAAAATTTTTAAAATTTTTGAGCCACAAAACTTATAAGGATGTACATTTGTGACGTCGTCCCCCGGTCGCAGCGCCAACTTTGACGTTCTATCCTGATCTACCATGGCGCCAGTTGTGACGTCCCAAAACAGCACCAATTGTGACGTCCCGCCGCGGCGCCAGCTGTTCGCTCCTCGCTGCTCCGTTCGGGTGTCGCTGCTCCAAACGTGACGTCCGCCTGTCGCGTCAGTCGTGTTGTCTCGTCCTGTGACGACCAACTGGCTTGGTATCGGTCGCGGCACCCAAATGTGACGTTCTAACCTTTTGGTGATTCGGGTGGGAATCTGGTTAGATTTGATATCAGCCTCGTCGTTCCCAACTCGCTTCCAACGCCTGGTTACCAAGGTAACTGCATTGATCTCCAGTCTGCCTACCCACGTTGTGAATTGATCTTTAGACAGACGAGATCAAACAGTGGTTGGGGCCGTAATGCAAATTGAGTTCAACGGGGGTGATACCACACAAATATGCATAAAAAGAAAATAAAATGAAAACTCAAAAGTTCAAAGTATCAAAGAAAAAGGTAACAAACTTTATGTCTAGTTGTTCGATACATAGGACTGCATCTATCTCCCGACCCGTTCTGTGGATTGTGACACGTCGTTTTCCGTTAGGCAAGTTTTAACGCTTCAAGTTGTTTGCTCTCTAAGAAATTGGTGTTTCGGTGTGTCTTTGGACGAAAGTCGAAAAAAAACTTATTTCGGTGGTCTGGATCTAAGTCGCTCTTCAAAATAATTGTTCTTGGGTTGAAGAGGAGTCCGGAATTTGCGTGAATCTTGGTCAGCTATGCGAGGCGGCTTCAACTGGAACTGCTGGAACTCTGAAAACTCGAGCCCGAACAGGACTGAACTCTCTGGAAAACTGCCAGTGCCCGAACTGATTTCTGCCTGTTGGGGCCTTCGCTTTTATGGACGCCGACCAAAACCGGGGTGGGTCTGTCGGCGTCGGGGGTTCCTCGATAATTTTAAATACATATCCACCTCTTTTATTTCTGGTTAGGGATTTTCCATTTATCTTTTCCATTTTTTTGGGAACCTTTCTCACTCCCACTTTCTCACCATACTTCTGAGGGGCGTGACTGCCCTCCCCACTTCTTTGTAAAAAGCTTCTCATACTTATACTCTGGATGGGGCGTCGACAGCCTTCTTCGTGCGTCACGTGATCACCACTCGTCCAATGAGGTCTTGGTCGGGTATCTTTCCTCCTCCTTCGTGCGTCACGTGATCACCACTTGACCAATGATGTCTTAGTCGGGCGTGAACAATCCGTGGCTTTGTTTTGGGAAAAAAATATCTTGCTTAACTAAAAAAAAAATTATCTCTCTTTCTTTCCTTTTTTCCTTTCAATTGCCGTTATCGCTCTTCTAGTCGCAAACGGACAATATGACAACTCTTTTGTTCAACACGTGGTGTTTGTCAGGTATTTTATCGCTAATTTATCAAGATGGGTGTTTTTCTTAACATGGCTAAAAAAAAGAAATATCAAAAAAAAGTTTTCAGTCAGTCTGTCGCCTCCAAGGAAGAAAGAAAAAACATTTCTGGGTCCCCATTCATTTTCCTTCGGTACATATTCCTGATAACATAATTTTATTATCGCAGTCGAAAAAATTTGTTTCGTCGAAAAAATTGGGATTTTAATTTTTCATATCACTCCTTGTGTGGCATTTAATTTATCAAATATCTGTCCAAAGTCCTTTTTTAGTGGCCTGTTTCATTCGTCACTTATCGAAATAGCATATTTCAATTGAATTTTCCTTTTCTTTTTTTTTTTCAGAAATTTCCTGTCATTGTAATGACACTTTTTTTCATTTGTTACTTATCAATATTTTCATTGTCTCTTAGCCGTGTGTGGCTGCTTATCACCTACGATTCGTTTCTTTTTTTTTCTTTCTGCCTTCTTTTCTTTCTCTTCCTTTCTCTGCCTCGTAAATGGTGCCACACATTGAAATTTTATCATATAGATTTGGAATTAATTTCAATTAATGTTTCGAAATTGTGTATTATAGAGGCGTTCAGACTTAAAGAAAAATAAGTGTGTTGAAATCTTTTTCTCAAAGACAGTATAGGAAACAGACCCTATCTTCAACACAATTATTTACCCACTTGCATAACATATTAAAACACGCTCAAACTTTCTTTCCTACCCAATAACACAATATTTACAAACATATTAAAGAATGATATACGACACACACCATTTAAATCAAATTGTCTATTGGTTGGAAATTAACAACATTATGTGAATTATATGACCAATCAGAGAAAATTGAAACCCTATTTTTCTTTATAAAGACTCACAAATTTCGATTTTCGGTAGCAAAGTGGTGACTACCTCCAAGCGGTTAAAACAGAAGAGAAGACGTGGCTACATAGCTTTTATGTTCTCCCTACATAAACATTGTCATTTAAATTGGTAAAGTACTGAATTGATGTGATGGGGAGGTAAAACATCCTTCTGGATCGATCTCAACATTGGTCAGGCAACAAAGATAATCCATGGATTGGCAGACAGATAACAGTTTTACACGCAAACAGGAATCTAGCAAATCTACTCACATTACCAATTTATGGAATATTTTGGGAGGCCAATCGGTTTAGGTTTAACAAATTGTAGCTTTTTTTTGTCTAGAATGCTGCAATCATAATAAATGATTTTTTGTGAGTATTCTGATATTAATAAAAAAAAAAAAGAAAGAAAAGAAAAAAGCTGCACATCACGGGATTTAATTCACGCTCTTTTCACTTCTTTCATTTTCCTTATCTCTCATTCTCTCGCTCTGTTTCTTTCTCCCTCTCTCTATTTTCTCTGGTCAAAATATAAGCTCGTTGTTTCTCTTTTTAAGCATTACAGGATCAAGTGTTGCTGTGTACAGCTGATATAACACCTGGCTCCCATTTTTCCAAAGCAGGCACTCGTTTTTCTTGCTCGTTGAAATGGCATTTGAACAAATAAGAAGTGAAATCGAAGAGAGTCTTGACCGACTGTACGACCGAGACGGGGCATCATGCCCGATTATGAAATATAAGGACGTTATTTTCCCTTATATCTCTACTTTACCAGAGTCTCTATCACAACTCCATCTTTTCCCAGCGCATAAAGATGACATCTTCATAAGTGCATATCCATGTTGCGGTAAGTTAAGTAAATTAAAATCCTTATCTAACCTACTTTTACTTAGATTTTTACTTAACTGAACACAGCAACGAGGAATATTTATTTGTACTCCCACTTCAAACAAAATGTGACGCCATGTCGTGTTTAAAGTGGGACTTATTCGCCGTGTAAAAATTACTCAATAATTGCTCCCGACATTTCTTTGAGGACACCTCACGCGTAGGGTAATAAAGAAAAGAAGAGGTTTGGTGTGCGTGGTGATGTGTGTGTGTAAACACGATAAATTTATCTTCTCTCTTTCTCTGACGTTTAAGACTAATATTCATTTAAAAGGTGTCAAAAATTTTGTGCGCGTTTGTGTGTGTGTGCTTGCTGTGTGTGTTTATGTATATGTCAATATAAATAGAGAGAAGAGAGAGAGAGAGAGAGAGTAAGGGAGAGAGAATTTTGTTGACAGAAGGATATTATTGAAAATAAATAAATAAAATAAAAAACAAACTCAAAAACAGGGTTACCTTTAACTATTGTTTCAATCAAAAATAGTTTATAATTTTTTTTTACAATCTTAATAAATTAGATTAAAATTTAACAAATTGTTTTTTCAAGATTTAAAAAAATTAAAATGTGGCTAACTTGCCTAATGGCTGAAATTGCTGTGTCTAAGAATTCATTTGTGTCAGTGGTTTACCACACGACAACTAAGAATCCTAGGATATCGAAAGCTGACTTTAAAAGTTTGCAAGCCTGGAAGATTATTGATCCAATACAGTGGCGTAGCTAGAGTAAACGTCACCCGGGGCGGTCCGCTCAAATGTTAACAATGACCATATGATTCATATGCTGAATGGTCTATGATAGCTAAATTTTCATACATGCTCTACCTCTACTTTACTCTACTGACCGGTACGTTACTGTTTACATGTATGATCCAAGAAAAAAATCCAATACCACAAAATAATCAGTTTAATAATCAAAAGATTTTAAAATGCAACTGTTCGCTTTCAGAATAACTAAATACAAAACACGGCAATACACAAAAGAATGACATTCGATACTATGGTCTTAGAATGAATGTTTTTTTGTTTTCATTGTGGCAGCGCAAACTGGTCAATGACATCGTCAAAATCTGTTTGCCTTGTAAGCTCGTTTTCAATGGACAGCACAGCCAGATCCGACAGTCTCGACTGGCTCATGGTTGACGTAATTTTCTGTTGCTAATTTTCCGATGTCCAATTTTCCGTTGCATCATTTTCTAGGTACCATATTTAATTATCAATGATGTTTGGAAGTATTTTTCTTGACAAAAATGTTCTATTTAATTTAATTTTTAAGCATTTTTCGGAACATTGTAAATCAACTGCATTCTTTTAAAGGTTACCTAGAGAATTTATGCAAAGTTCATGTTTTTGTTTTTCTTTATACAAGTAAAATAAATTTACATCGTATTTTGATGTTATTATGATTTTAGTTTTAGTGATAATTTAAAAACAATAAATATTTATCATTAGTATCAATAATGGAAAATTAAGTTAAAAATTTAAAAGAATCGTTTTTGGAATCGGAAAAATTTGTGCATATTTATATATAACAAATTTTTCCGATTCCGATACTGATTCGATATCCCCCAAAAGTTCCGATTTTTCCAATTCTAAATGATTCTGATTTCGATTAATCGTCCCAACACTAGTAGATATATTCAAAAGTATATGATGCAGAGTTAAAACACCATATCATCCGAAAATGTTACAACAATGTCTCTTGTTAGTAACCAAGATTGTAGCAACTGAAACACATGAAAGCGGAAAACATTTCTATTTTTCCTACTCACAAATTTCCCTGACAATTTATTAGAAAATTTCTGACGGGGGGGAAAAAACTGGGGGGGTCATAAATTATTTCAGGGGGGGGTCATATGCCTGCCTGCGAAACCCTGTGTCTCCAACACTGTTTTCAGACTATTTTGGCATTTTTAGCCTGGTTGAAAAATTTTGTTTGGGGGTGACATTGTGTCACCCCTCCTGTGTTTTTTGGGGCGGTCTTTAAACCATTGTTAGCTACGCCACTGATCCAACACACTATCCATACTAAGCAATTCCTATAGTTTGCCTTGAACTCAACAATTAGACGCAAAGCGGCAATCTCAAAAATCTCGCCCCAAATTATCATGGTTGATATGAGGGAAAGAAGGCCCTCACTCAGTTACAACAAAATGAATTCGAAATACTTAACAGACATCAAATTTAATAAAAGAAAGTGTTGAATAAAATGTAGACAGTCTTGGTATCACTAAAAAAATGCGCGCGCACATTTGATAATGAAATAAAAACGCTACCCTCAGTTTTTTTTTTATACATTTCTCAGTATTCAATTTGAAATGCTCATTAGAAAACCGTAGAAATAATTTGTGGCTGGGGATCAGAAACAACCTTTCGATACATCGTGAACAGTTTTAAATTTGTGAAGCGTGTTCGCGATTTTTCTTTTTCTTTTTTTTTTTTTTTACAGTTATAAAGAAAAATATCTGAAAATGTCATTTCAGTTAAAAAAAAGAGAAGAAAAAGGAAAAATACAATATCAACCGTGAACATACTGAAATACTGAATATGGAAGTTCAAAAAGGAAATAATTCAATAATTCTTTGACGACAGTTCAATAGGCCTTTATCAATTTTTCCAGTTTATAGAGCACTTCATTTAGATAAATTTAAAAATATGAATAATTAAAAATGACTTCATTGCTTGTGATTATAATAAAAACATAAATACAATGAGTAAAATTCAAAAGTAAGTACCTCCACAAATTTGCTAAAAAAAAGTCCAAAAACAATAAAAACAAAATTTTGCCGGCAAAATCTTTGTGCCATTATCAAGAGGGAAGATGAAATGAGATTTTGATGTAAAAATTATTATTTTATCCTTATAGAACCTTGGAAATTTTGGTTAAAAATCTTGTTTTTTGTTTTCGTCAGCGCGGTACCTTAAATTTTTAAAGGAAATTTGTGCGTTTTTTTTTCCAGCGAAAAACATTGATTTGGAATTTTTTTGCAAAAATCTGATAATTGTAGGATTTTGATAAAATTTGCAGGAATTATTAAACAATGAATGAAGTTATTTTTAAAAAGTTTCTTTTTTATAATATCTTTATAAAATATTGTTTTACATCTTTTAATTTAAACTCATTCATTTTTATGAAATTTCGATAAATTCTTTTATGTATCACTTAATGTTTATAAGAACAAATTCTGGGAAAATATAAATCATCAAAAAAATGTTGGTTACACTAAAATCCCGCAGTTACAGAAAATCTGCCCTGAATCGTAAAATAAAAATGCAAGACATATTTTTTATATTAGAAAATCTTTTGATTATTTTATTAATAAAATATGTTATGGACGATATTGTCTTAAGAAAAATCTCTTTGGAAATGAAACATATGACAGTGGCAACATACTAAAAAAATCTGCTTACAGAAGGAATGATCGCATTTCAACCAAATTTGACACCCTCTTAGAGTCTACCATTAGAAGTGTTGTCCAGAAGTTTCATGACCACGGACCCCTAAACAGCGCGGAAAATCGATAAAAACCCAAAAACCGATACGCCCAGATTGCGCCTGAACCGCATGTCGGTTTTAGCGAAAACCGACCGGATTTATGAGGAGGCCATTGGGAGTCACCATGTGAAGTTTCAACTCTGAGCGCCCCCAAACAGAGTGCAAATCGACAATCGGTCAACCCTTAAAAATTTTTTCCGGTTGGGTATTTCCTAAATGCAGATTAATTTAAGGTCACGCTATGCGCGGGAAGAAACAAGTCAGTGCGTGCAGTGGAGTGGAAGAAAACATTTGACCTCAAATTCTGGAATGGGTGCAGGGCCATTGAAATTCGGCTTTTTTTATCCCTGCTACCAGGTCTGACTTTGAGCCACAAATGACATATTCGACTTTGTCAACACTTTTGCTTTAATCGTCGCATCTTACCAAAATAAGCACTTCCTTTATTCGCGTCTTTACTGAAAAAAAAACCCGCATACGTGCTGAGTGAAAAATGGTTCCGCCCTCAGCAGTCCATTTTCCAATTCTTTAAACCTTTTCCCTAGCCCAGGCCGCATCCCAGACCTGACGAGGAGTTTTTGCGCTAAAAAACAGCAGGGCTTCCTCCCAATCCATTTCAAAGCTAATGCCGGCAAACGGTTAGCGGCTTTTTCGTTGTCGCACAAACCAAACGAGCAAACGCTTCATTGCAGCTCCTTGCATTCTCATCGCCGGCATCACGTGCGTTAGAGCATCTTCCTGCATATGCAGCAGGCAGCTTGACCCCGTTTACGGCCAAGACTTGCGCTTTAAAATCATGCGCGTGTGCGTGAATGCGCGCTAGCATCTTCCATTTTGCGTGAGCTCATTCATTGGTCTAAGTCATGGCCATTGTCCAGGCTACACCAATCAATGACAAGTCACGCTCCCTTTAAATACCTTCAGCGCGGCTGCATCCGCACTCACGTCTTGATTTGATCGCCATTAACGCATCTGTCCTTGGATTAATTGACATTTACTACCGCAAGTTACCTATTTGCTTAAACGTTTGCATTACCCATTTTATCTCCGCGTGCTGCCTCCTACTGCACAGCCCAGTCCATCTTAGCGTTCCATACTTATTTCTACCTTTTCGTAGTTCAGTTTTGCTATTAGACAGTTAACTGCTGTCGCAAGTTACTTCTCTTCTGCCTTTACTACGCGGCCCAGTACACCTCAGTGTTTCACTACTTTTTAACCTTCAACGCTTCAACGTTTTGGTTGCGTAACCTCTTCCTACAGCGACGTTTTCGTGCTGCCAGAAAGCACGGCCCATAGCTAGGAGAAGCTTTTTCCATACCGCTCCACTGCATTTTTAGTTTTCGTATACAACGAGGTTGCACCGCTTCAGCTTCGGCATCAACTTCTATTCGCATTCTTACACAGCATTTCTACAACCCTTCAAATGGCTCCTACACGACGAACATCCGCACGTCAGCAACTGAAGACCCCTAATACCGTTAACGTTACACATGCAGAACAGGCGACTGCGGAGGAGCACATAATAACTCCGGTTACAGATGATCATATAGCGTCTACTTCAACCTCTGCTTTGCACTCTTCTGCGTGCCGTGGCGATGACCAACCCGGCAGCTCTGCAAAGGCTGCAAAAACACCCAGGCGAGGCAACCTTAGCAGGCGTTCTAAAAAAGCCTCACCGGCTAAGGGGAAACGGGAGCAGGATTCCATTGAGTGCGCCTCCTTGGGGGAGAAGCGGCTGGCGTCTACTTCAACCTCTGCTTTGCACTCTTCTGAGTGCCGTGGCGATGACCGACCCGGCAGCTTTGCTAAGCGTGCCAAAATACCATGGCGAGGCAACCTTAGCAGGCGTTCTAAAAGAGCCTCTGCGGCAAAGAGAAAGCGGGAGGAGGAAACCGAGGTAGAGGCCACTTTGAGGCTTTCCAGTCAATCTCAACGGAGGCAGTGAGCGTAACTACCGTTTGTACTTCAAATCAGTTTACACATATTCGTTGAAAAGTAAGAGGAAACTACCTAAACGCTTGAAAGACAACAACAAAATGGCTTCATCACAAGCGCTTTTGCGGTCTCGACAGAGCCCGCATCGAAAAGCTACTCGCAATGCAGCCGACGCCGCTGCAACTTCCATTCGACGGTCCCAGGAGACCACGGCTGAGAAAACCGCACGTAACGCAGCGAAAGCTGCGGCAACGTCCATTCGACGGTCCCAGGAATCCATGGCTGAGAAAACCGCACGCCATGCAGCCGACGCCGCTGCAACTTCTGCTGCAAGGGCGTCGGAAAGTTCCGCGCAAAAGCGCACAAGGCGGCAACGCGATGCAATTTCAACTTCCGCTGCTAGAGCTGTAGAAGGACCTACTGAAAGGCTTGAAAGGTTGCAGACTGTTAACCAGCGCCGCCATGCACAGCGAGGGCTCTGTAGCCCACCAAAGCAGTTTTGGTTTAAGCTGGCGTTCAACTATGAGCCAGTTTTGAGGCTTTCCGGTCGCAAACACCTCCAAATAGGATCCATGTCAGTTGTCTGTGCCAAAAAAATGGTCTGGAGAGTCTGCAGGTTTGTGTTGATCAGACGATAAGGTAGAGTTGCCATCAAGCCTGGTACGTTGAAAGCTCTGTTGGAGGGTTCCAGTCCAGACTCCAAACATTTCCTCGCAGAAATCAGACAGTAAAATTGTGCCTTCCAGATGACCTCTTTTGGCGGTAATGCCTTCCGCAAAGTCGATTGGAATCCCACTTTCAAGTTTCAAGGTCAGGTTTACCACCGGATTGGGGCTCTTTTGCCGGAAACTGCCACTGATTCGGTCTTTCTACAAATATACTTCATAGCTGACTACACTCAAAAGGCAGATGCCCGCATGGGCATTATTCCCGAGAACGATACAGGCCAGGACAATCATCCTCTCAGGGATATCATAAAGAGTCTCCAACAAATGCTTCACGAGACTAACAGCTATGTCCGCAGTTTTAAGTATGCTCTCGAAAATGACACTTCTTCTGATTTCTTTATTGTAATTGATGCTGACAAACGGCCTCAGGGAGAGCACGAACGCCGTTACAATGCTCCCGCAAGTAACAAAGTTTCTGTCATTGTCAGCGGTGATCAGCACAACAGACGTGACATTGTTATCGAATCGCGCGGCAGTGGGCTCCGAAGAATCAGTAAAACGCACCGGTCCTACGATGCACTGCAATACCCACTTCTCTTCCCTTACGGAGAAGATGGGTACCACTTTGGCATTCTGCAAAATGGGTCCACCTTAAAAACAGTGTCTTGCAGGGCTTTCTACGCCTACCTATTGATGGTACATGAGGGTGCATTCAATCATCTTCATCGAAGCCGGCAACTTTTCCATCAATTCATAGTAGACATGGCTGCTAAGATGGAATCCGAAAGACTCTGTTACATCAGATTGAATCAGACCAAGTTGCGCTGCGACTCTTACATTCACCTCCGTGATGCTTTACGAAATGACGCTGATCCACGCAATATAGGCAAGATGTGCATACTACCTGCAACGTTCACAGGCAGTCCACGATACATGCACGCGAGGACGCAAGACGCGATGACATACGTTCGTAAGTACGGCCGACCAGACCTATTCATAACTTTCACGTGTAACCCAAAATGGTACGCAATTGCTAAAGAACTTATGCCAGGGCAATCGGCCTACGACCGTCCAGACCTCATTGCGCGCGTTTACCATCTGAAGTTGGGAAAGCTAATGGATGTGATTACAAAGGGTCAGGTTTTTGGGGCTGTTTGCTGTCGCATGCACACTATTGAGTGGCAGAAACGCGGCCTGCCTTACGCACATATACTAATTTGGCTGTGCAACAAGATTGAGGCCACAGAAATTGATCATCCTATTTCTGCTGAAATTCCTGATCCGTCGGCTGACTCTGAATTGTACGAAATAGTGACAACCAACATGATTCATGGTCCCTGCGGGTCGCATTACAATTACACCAGCTGTCACAACAGCGACGGCAAATGCACCCGGCAGTACCCACGAGATTTCGTGAGCGAAACCATTACAGGGAGCGATGGTTATCCACTGTACCGGCGAAGGAGTCCCGCTGAGGGAGGATTTACAGCCGTGGTAAAGGGCCACCAAGTGGATAACAGATGGGTAGTGCCATACTGTCCCCTGCTAACAAAAGCGTTCAATGCGCACATCAATGTCGAATATTGCCATTCAGTTCGCTCCATCAAGTATGTATGCAAGTACATCAACAAAGGGACTGATGCTGCAATGTTTGGTATTAGGCAGGAAGGTTCCGTAGACGAAATCCAGGACTTCCTTGCAGGGCGCGTCATTAGCAGCACAGAGGGCCCTTGGCACATATTCAGCTTCCCCATCCACGAACGCTTCCCAGCAATCGTCCAGCTTGCTGTGCACCTAGAAAACGACGAACTTCGTTATTTTTCTGCGGATACAGCAATGGATGTGGCTGCGCGTACCAAAGACACAACGCTTACAGCGTTCTTCAAACTTTGTCGACAGGACGAGTTTGCTAGGACTCTACTGTACCCAGACGTGCCTTCATACTACGTGTGGACAAAAAAGAACACCTGGGCTCGGCGGAAGTGCGGGGCCAACGTCGAGGGCTATCCAGGCGTCAAAAAAGACGCCACACTCGGAAGGGTATTCACGGTTCCCCCATCGCGACAGGAATGTTTTTACTTGCGACTCCTTTTGCACGAAGTTAGTGGTCCAACGAGCTACAATAACTTACGGACGGTTAATGGAGTTTTATGTGACACTTTTCGTGAGGCCTGCCTCCGTCTCGGCCTTTTGGAAGACGACAGCCAGTGGGATGCCACAATGGCTGAGGGAGCTCTTTTAAAAATGCCCTCTGCTTTGCGCCACCTCTTCACCACAATCTTACAAATGTGCGAACCCAGTGATCCCAAATCACTTTGGGACAAATACAAGGACTTTTTGTCCGAAGACATACTCAGAGAAGCGCAACTGCTGTGTCCAACAATGGCTCTTACATTCAACGATGAAATTTACAACAGGGCGCTTATAATCATTGAGAACCTGTTTGTTGAAGGGGGGGGGGATCTCTCGCCGCTATTGGGCTTCCAACGCCAGATCGTGTGGCTTCCTCCAGTCTCTCACCTGAGATTGTGCGGGAGACATCCTACTCTGTTGAGGAGCTCAACGCCTATGTCACAACAAATGAGCCAAAACTTCTCATAGACCAAAGGGCCGCTTACGATGCGGTTCTTGCATCCACCAGGCAGGATACAGGATCAATTTTCTTCCTGGACGCGCCTGGGAGAACGGGAAAAACGTTCGTAACAAAACTGCTTCTTGCAGAAATTCGGCGCCATGGCGAAGTGGCGTTAGCAGTAGCGTCTTCAGGCATTGCTGCCACATTACTACCGGGTGGCCGAACAGTGCACTCAACGTTTAAACTTCCGCTTGACCTGATTAAGGCAGAAACAGCTGTATGCAGTATAGCCAAGCAATCAGGTCTAGCGGAGGTACTCAGGCGATGTAAGCTCATCGTCTGGGATGAGTGCACTGTCAGTCCCAAAACTGCACTAGAGGCTGTAAACCGCTCTCTGAAGGATATTCGAAACTCCGATGACCTTATGGGAGGTATAACTGTCCTTCTATCCGGTGACTTTCGCCAGACCCTAAGGGGACAAGGGCCGACGCTATTCGAGCGTGCTTGAAATCGTCACAACTTTGGCCCACTGTTAGACCATTGCACCTTACCACCAACATGCGTGCACACCTAACTGGCGATGTTGGGTCCGCCGAATTTTCGAATTCATTATTAGCCCTTCGCGAAGGTATTATTCCAGCGGACACTAATGGATTTGTAAACGTCCAAGGGTTGTCTACAGTGGTCACAACGCCAGCAACACTCAGGGAATCAGTTTTTCCTGATATTCAAACCAACTACAACAATATTGAGTTGCTTGCTGGGCGGGCAATTCTTGCCACAAAAAACACAACTGTGACAACCCTTAATAGACAGCTTCTGGAAACTGTGCCAGGGGTGTTGCACGTTTACAAATCCATTGACAGAACTCAGACCCCGCTGAAATGGCGAACTTTCCAGTGGAGTTCTCAAAACAGCCTCCACCCCGCTGGTCTCCCTCCTCACATTCTGGAACTTAAAGTGGGGATCCCGGTTATGTTGTTTAGAAACAGATTTGTAATTGGACCAGGATGGTTTTTGTAATGGGACCAGGATGGAGGCCAAAATTTTTCACATCCCCACACCAAATGCATTAAATCCATTATTGAGGCCAAAATTTAACTGGCAATTGACAAACGCTTTAAATGGTTAAAAAGAAAAATGGAATGGGTCGTTAATCTAATCTTTCTAACCACCGTCGAAAAAACTGAATGATTGTTGATTGTCACTGAAGTGGGAAAGGACCGGTATTTTTTTGTTGAATAAAGGATTGACACCATTGCACGAAAAAAGAATATTACTCTTCGATTTCAGTGGTCAAACTGAGGAATTTCTCGAGGCCACTTTACTCGAATCAGATGCAACAACATCTAACTGCTTCCCGGCATTGTGATGCTGATTGTGGAAGCGGCAGCGGTCTTTTTGGAAAAAAGATGCCGATCTTTTTTGCATTCACATTGGCCCGATTTTCATACGAAAAGATGTCTCAAGATTTGAATTTTTTGTGTTCTTTAATTTCAAAACCACAAATCCAGCATTCAATAAAAATTTGGCATTGGGACCTCATTTTTTTTTTGGATTGAAAATGGAATGGAGTTTGCAACAAGGACTGGCTAAGTGCAAAACCACATTTTCAGCTTTTGTGAGGGTGAATAAAACACCGACTCAGACAGTATGAAGCACTGCTCGTAAGATTTCTAAGTGTACACCAGTGACAGACAGTGTTTGTCGTTTGGGCCTTATTAATTGTCATAGCAAAACAGGGTGCGAAGGGGAATGGGGATCTTCTGAAAGTGAAGGGTACATCGGCATCTGATGGATACAAATGCATCCTTGGGATAAGCACTTGCTCCCCTTTACCGCATTACTGTGAAGCATTGAACTCATCGCCAACTAATGTATACTTACAAGCATCAATTGTCTCTCCTCACATCACCATACCATATGTACAGAAATGAATGACCCTGACCAGATTACGGGCCCTTTCAAAAATGCGTGCGAGACCCCTTCGTGCATCAAAAAATCGATAAAAAGATGTCAGTTTTTGATTTCTTTTCACGTCCAGGCTGCAATTAACGTCAAATGTAGATTCAACTTCCGACATTTACAGCGTCAATTCGTAACAGAAACAGATTTACAATTTGGACTGAGGTTTTCAAAAACTTGGTAAATCAGCTGGTACTTCGGTATTTGGGCGGAATACATTCTAAAATTTGGGGGTTCTTTCCAATTCAACCAGAAATTCCTACGCGGCACAGTTAGAGGTGCCTTGCATAGAATGCCATGTGACCCCGTCGTGGCTCAAAAATCAATACAAACTTCCGTGTTGACCATGCCCTCAGCAGTCCATTTCCCACTTCTTTAAACTTTGTTCTTTCTCCCAGGCCAAATCCCAGATCCGATTTTTCAATTTACATCATTGTGTCATACTGGAGCCCAATTTTTTTATTTGGGACTCAAACTTTGCTTTGTAAAATAAAAAAACAATTAACTCACAGGTGATAAGGATTTTGGGGTTTTAAGTTGAATGTCTCGCCTGCACTACGCGGCCCAGTACATCTAAGCTTTTTTTCACCTCATTTTGGACTCTGTGCAGTTGACTTCGCGTTGTTAAACACTTTTGAGCTCTTTTTATTTGTTGAAGGGTATATAAGCAACGTCTCTAGACCAGAACAACAGTTAGGAGAAGTTTCAGTCCGAAGTCGGGCGACCGGCTGATCGGCTGAACTCTGTGCCTTCGGGCGGGGAGGAACACGAACGAGGCTACGCCGAAGGGCGGAGTCTCTTTCGGGGAGGTGACTAAATACTGTTAGGAGAAGGAGCGACAACAGTTCACGACATGGACGGCTTTAAAGAATTCTCCTTACTCATTCACCCCTCTTTCTCACCAAGCTACGTGACATTTACTCTTTCCTCCCCACTTTCTCTAACGCCTCTTTATTCTTCCACATAAACGCAAAGAAAAATAAATTTCTTTTCATCTTAACAACTATAAACAAGGACTGTATGAACTTTAATACTCATAGACATTTTTCTACAAAAAGGACAATGCTTCTCTAACCAAATTTGTGTTTACATACACTTACCTTAAATGCATTGTTATCTATGATTTGATATAGAACATACTTGTAATGAATACCGTTTGCATAATTTTTATTAACATTTATGCTATTTATTAAGCAATTTTTTCAAACAATAAATAATTAACTAGATTTTGAAAAATATTACTCAATTATTTTACTTATGTATATACATCTCTCTCTTTAATTTTAAAGTTTGTGATATTTATAGGGAAAAATAGTCACTAGAAAAGATAAAACCTTGATAGACAATGTGGCCATAGGAATCAACACGGCATAGTGACGCATTGCTGTTGAACGATAATATGTATTGATACCACCTAGTTTAAAAAGGAATTTTTGGTTCTACTGATATATTTTTAACATAATACATTTGCCACTGTAATGTTCCCTAGTATCGTTACATGACATAACTAAGCGTCAGTTTTCTTGACATACAAAAATAACCCACCCACCTCCACCCTCTAACCTTATTTTAGCGTAGATCTCATGTTTAATTGGCTAACCTAAACATACCCATAAGTATATTTTTAATTCTGACCTTATGCACCCCCTTTAACTTCCGAAAAGAGGTAAAGATTTGTTTTTAGATTTCTCTAATAAATCATTTTTATCACAAGTTCTACTATCGCTGACGAAGTACAATCTTAGTACTGAAACATCAAGTTTTTGTGCAACAATATAAAATGTTTTTATTGTAATTTATTATAATAAAAATATTATAATCATATTTTGCTCTACTTTGTATTGAGTACTTTTTTAAAAAAAAGTAAATGCTACGAACTGTGGATTTTTACTCCATCTGTTCTTTATCTCATTTGTATATATATATATATATATATATATATATATATAGGTAACAATTTGTTTTTCATTTTTGCAATTTGTTTTTCATTTTTCTCTGTAGCTTCTCTTGATTTAGTTTTGGTTGATTCAGTACTGTACAGAAATATAAGTATTGTTTTATATTTTTTATGCTATTAATTAATTTAACTTAAAATTTAATTTAGAAATAGCAAGCCATTGAACTTTCATCTAATAACCACAAAGAAAAATTAACATATTTTAGAATTTGTAAGCGAGTGTGTTCAAAACCTGATCATTTTAACATTTTACAGATATTAGTTTTGTCTTAAAAATACCAAAATCTAAACTTGGTGTTTTCAAGAGAATTTGGGAACATAAAAATATTTTGCTAAAATAAGTAGCTATTCAAACCTTAATGTTTTTGTGTTACTTCTCTTAAAATGTTTCCATTAAACTGAAATGACTCTTTATCAGTGACATTTCTGATTAAAAATATGAAGTAATAAAAATTAAATACTTTATCTCATGAAAGGCTGAATAGATCTATTGTTTATTTTAATTATCACCTTTTAAATAATTAAAATTGAATAAAGTCGCTTTTGTTTGAGCGCATCGAAATAACTCTCTGTTAATTTGATTCATTCAGTAATCCGCCAGATTCCTTTTTGTGTACGTAAATAAACATTTTTTTCTTCTATTGTTACACCCTGAGCAGGAGATCTGGTCTTTGTTCTTCCGCCTAAAAGAGAGAATTGTCTGCTCTAAACTTTCAAACTGTTGTTGCTTTTATCGATTCTGTCACCTTTAACTTTAACACTTTCATATGGGAAAGTCGGGAAAAATTTCCCACACCTCGACCGTGGGACGGGGGCGCGGTTTTTTTTTTGGGGGGGGGGCGTTTTTCCCTTGACACAGCTATTACTGTATAAACTTTTGACTACCTGTAGGAATTTCCCGGTTACCACTGTGTGTGTGTGTGTGTGTGTGCACGCGCGTTCTCGGGAGTGATAGTCAAATGAACAAAAAAAAAACAAGGTTCGAAATAACAGATCGATATTTTATTTTTAATAATTTTCATAAATTAGAGTTTCTTTTTATAAATGTGAATAAATGTTCCTTTTTTCTTGTAAAAAAAATATTTTAGTAGCGATTATTTGCTGTTACTATCTGGTCATGTAATCCTCTGATTAGTTAGATTTGAATGTTACTGATTTGATTTGATTTTTTGAGAGCGCAGGTGCCTCTTGGGTGTCTAGGGAAATACGCGCGTTTTTAGATAGAAAGTATTTGGGCATCGTGGTTGCCCAAGAAAATTACCCGTCGTTTTGAACGACGTATATTTTTATATTGAAATGGAAGAATCTTTTTTGAAAACTAAAAACTTGAGACAAGTTCTGACTTAAAAACCATTACATTATTTATACTACTGACTGGTAATAAGAAGGAATTTTTATATTCTGAATTTATTTAGTCTGAGATTAAATAAAAGTGTCGCTACTTATTCCGTAGCTTCTCCATAGAAGAGACATATTTTATGAGAAGTTGATTTGAAGAAATTTTTCACTCCTTGAAGTTAGCATATGTTGCTGACATCAATTCAAGATATTAAACTCAGCTATAGATACCTGAAATTTCACAAATAACACGGTTATGTTTTTCCTTTCATCCAAATGAGAAGTTCAGACAAAATGGCTACCTCCAATCTGGTCCAGTTGAAAGTAAAGGAGACACCAGAGAGAAGACAACATCACCAATAAATTATGCCAATATCCACAGGGTCGCTGAATATTGTGAAGGAAATTACCTTCAGTAAAGAAGAAGTTTGAATACCTTTTATTCTTCAGCTATCCGGCGAAAAAAATTAAAATTTGTGTATTTTTTCTTCTCAGAACTTAAATACGAACTTTATTCATTTTCTTTGTGGACATTGAACTGTGAACTGTGAAAAAATAAAACGCAATTAAATATCGCCCTTGTGACATGTGGAAAAAAACTTTACTTTTTTTTTAAGTAATTGAACATTTTTATAATTTTCTGTCCTGGGAGCACTTTTTTTTATCTTTTTATTAGTTACTTTTAAATTGCTTATACACCTGCATGCATTCCACCATCCTTTATTTTTAATAAAATTTTTGGTATTGTGAATATTTGTTCATTTTGTTTCAAGCATCATTCTTTTGATTTTCCGATGGTAATGAAATTTTTATTTAACTTTTTTCCATTTCTTTGAACGTAAATCGATTTAAAACGTTTAAACTGTTTAACAGCTTTTATTTCTGGTTGAAAGAGAGTGCAAAATAGTAGGATTTTGCAGGAAAAAGTGGGGTTTCCCAGATGTTCTTGTGTAGTTGTTTTGTAGAGAGAGATTTATCCGCTTGTTCCTTCGGGAGGAACGAGAAATCTGAATGTGGAACTGCTAGGACTGGTACGAGTCTTCTGCAGCAAGTGCTGTGTGTAGTTTTTCCTTTAGTTAGGTGTCTCGAAGGAAGATTTCTCCGCCTGTTCTCACGGGAGGAACGAGAAGTCTGAAGTAAAGCTTCCAGGACAGGCCTCGTCTTCTGCAGCAAGGGTTGAATAGCTCTTCGGATTAGACTTGGAAATTGCAGCCGCTGTAAAGGAAAAGTGGAAGAGATTCCGAATAGGGCTTTATGACTTCTGGGACTTTCGGTTGTACCCAGCTGATTACTTCCATTGCTGCTACTACTGAATCGAGCAGAGTAAAGAAGCTCCCATATGCCACAATGGCAAACAAGTGAGATAGTTTCTATATGCCTTAGCAATGTTTATTGTTTTAAAAAGCGATAATTAGAATTTTAATAAAACCCAAACACATGAAAGTGAATTTATATATATATTTTTTTTATTTTTGAGATTTGACAACAAAGATATTAAACACTATTACTGCTTATTTACAAGAATAGTTTTACGAGATTATAAAATATAAAAACCTACTATCATGAGATATTTATTATTTAACATTTTATAAAGAAATAAATATGAAAATTTTTTATTTATTAATTTATAAAAATGTCTATGAACAACAAAAGTACAGCATTTCTTTCATCACCTACAGTATGCCCGTATTTTTTTGCCACGAATATTGCATTGTCGTTAGTTTAAATATTTTGATAATTTTGTAACTTTTATAAACTTTTGAATAAAAAGATTTATTTTTAGATTTATTTGTTTATAAAATGGTAAATAAATCTTTTTAAAAGGTAAATAATAAATATCGCATTATACTCGACTCATATATTCTTATAATTTTGTAAATAATCGTTGATGGGGAAGTCAAAAGTACAGTAATAGCGGTATTAAGGGAATAGCCGTCCTTTTGACACGCCGTATTTAGCGGAAACGAAGGATAAACATTGCCATAAAATTTATTCTCTTTTTATGTTTTATATTAGATGTAAGTTAAATCAGTCAAAAGGAATTTGATATGCAATAAACGTCTAAGATGCTAAAATGAAAGATTCCGTTTTCACTCGTGCATATATGATGGAATGGAAAGGTTCTCAGTTATGTGCCATTCGTGATACACGCTTAGGCGATCACGTATCTTTCTATACATGACTGCCGAAGAAGACATTTAGAAAATGTAAATATATTTTAATGGACATTTGTTATATTTCATCATATAAAATACATTATTGCTTCAGTAATAAAATAACATTTAATACACCACTAAACTTATAATTATTCATATTCGAAATCTTAAGGTTAAATACCAAATATTGTGTATTTTATTCATAGTTAAAATTAATTAAAATTAAGAAATTTCATCTGCTTAGCTTAGGCAAATTAAAGTCCCTTCTCATTAAGAGATTTTTGTAGGGATCGAAATAATGATTGATTGATTGATTTGTTTTCTATGGCTTATCAACCCTTTGCAAGTTATTTAATGCCAGAAAATACTTTTAGATTTTAAGAATTATTTTATGAGATAATAACGGTTTAGTGATACAAGTTTTACTAATTAACCCATAACTGGGGGAGAAGGACGGATTCATACCTTTCCTAATGGTATTTGCGTGTAATTGAATATAAAGAACCGAACGGAAATTGGAAGTCATCTCTATGCTTAACAATTCTGAGCCATTATCCATTATATCACCTGCGCACCTGGTACTTCCAAGCGGTCATGCATCTAGGTACTGACCAGCTTCGATGTTGCTTAACTTTGGTGATCGTACAGGAACCAGTGTTTCAACGTGATATGGCCGTAAGCCGAAACGAGATAAGAGGTAATGTGAAGGTGCAAAGACACGTCAGTACAGTGGGTGCAGTAGAAGATACCAGTTAACCTGTACCAATTTCTGCCAGGTCTGCAAAGAGATATGAGGTCTTTTTTCCTGATGGAAAACGACACTTTTTTGGTTGGCCAATTCCTGATGCTTTTCATCGATTCCTGCCGTTAATTGGTTGAATTGAAAAAAGTATTTGAATTCAATGTTTGGATTTGTGGAAGGACCTCATAATGCACAATGTGTTTATAATCCTATCAGATACATAGTATCACCTTTAAATGGAGATCAGCTTCTGGAGTGGTTGACGGTGGACCATTTCATATATCAGCTGAACCTTTTTCATTCCATATCGTTGTAAACAAGCCATTTTTCATAACCTTTGATTTTTCTTTTGAAAAAAATGTTTTTTTTTTGTTGCTTTGAACATAGAATCACAGATAGAGACCCAATCAATTAAATTATTTCCATTAAATTGGGAGGCACTTAAACTTAAAAAATATTTTCCAATACCTTACAGTACTCATGTGAGGTATATAGAGTATCTCAACGATATTCTATGTCATATGACTTGGGTTATATTTTTAGTGTTTCGATTTGGTCATCATCAACGACTGCAGGCTTGCCTGGAATTTCTCAGTCCTCCAGATCAAAATTCCACATCTGAAACTAGTGAACCATTTATAAACAGGACTGTCAGCAATGGCATCATATCCATAAATGGTGGATGAAATTTTTTTTTTTTTTTTTGCTATTTGTTTTCCAGAAAGAAAGCATCAAATGACAGAAATGCATGTCATTTTCTTCCATCTAAACTTTTAAAGTAAAACATTTAAAATTCAGAATCCACACACGAATCATATACAACGATACGTTGATGTGTCACGTTTCAGAATTTGTATATATATCATAGATTTCACTCAGTCATGTGTTCAACGAAATCACCGAAACAAACGACACCTATTGAAAAAAAAAACATTACAAACTTTTGTCCCAACCGAATACTATTACTTAGAATTTAAACCACTTAAGACCAATTAATTAATGAAAACTTGAATTCAACAGGAAAATAACAATGATTGGTATGTTTTACTTTTATTTTAGGTACGCACTGGATGTGGGAAGTGACGAGCATGCTTTTGAAGGAGAAAGCTGAGAGGATCCAGGGAGTCAAAGAAGAATTCATGATAGACTTCGTTCCAGCTCGGAAATTTTCAGAAATATCTCCACCACGTCTGTTTAATACGCATGTCCAACCTCAGTTTTTGCCAGAAATCGTTCTCTCCCAGAACAAAATCATTTTTGTAGCACGTAATCCTAAAGATGTGGTTGTTTCTTACTATAAACATTCGTATGGTATGCTACAGAATCATTATAATGGAACATTTCCTAGTTATTTTGAATTGTTTATAAAAAAAAAGTGTAAGTATTATTTTGGTAATGTTCTTTTATCCATTCTATATGGTGGCACTTACAGAAAGATTTTTAAAAAATTCTCAAATGATGATTTTTATTTGCTTATGAGATTTTACTAATGTCAAGCAAAGAAGCAAACATAAGAAAAAAATATAAATAGAATGAAGTATAAAAGAAATCAAATTGCCAGAGGGACAATCTCTCTCTCTCTCTCTCTTCTCTCTCTCTCTCTCTCTCTCTCTCTCCCTCCCTCCCTTCCTAGCTTATTCCAAAAATCCAAACAACCTATCATCAAGATCTTCGGGTTGCCTTTCATGGCTTTTCTTCTGGTAACGATAATTACTTGCTGGTGTTCATCCCCTCGCAAACTAAAATGCAACAGGTTAAAATGGGTTATTTGGTACTGGCAGCAGGGGTTCATTTCTGATCCGACCTATTCTTGGGAAAGACCTCATAGTGTCCTTTCCCTATCAGCTGTCGACCGCCCAAGGCTAGAGAGTACAATTAATGTTGCTATTTTTAAACCCATAACACAGGGTGTATATAAAATAGATTTTTACGTCTTTTGCAAAGACAGTGCAAAAGAGAATCTACTTGATATTATTCACACATCCTGTTATTATTATTATTATTATTATTATTAATAAAGGCAATGGAAAAGCCAATAAGAAACAACACCATTATCTTTCTCAAAATTGTATGATAATTCACAGATGAAAAATCATAATCACCTACGTACTGAAGATAAATCCATAAAAAAAATAATCAAGGGACATTACTCTATAATAACATTTTAATGTAATTCGAGTTACGTCCCTTAAAAAATTAAAGCAACAGCAGATAATTAATTACTATGAAGTGTTGCAACAAATCAATTTGGAAAACTCTGGATTAAACAACTATAGCAATTAGTATATTTACTTTCATTTTTACATGTGACAAAGCATATAAACTTTAAAATATTGTCATCAGCGTACACTTATAGTGTAATGGCTAATAAACTTATCTCACAGACCAGTTCATTCATCCAGTCAGTTTGACTCTCATGGGATGTTCTGAGTCGTTGGCTTTCTTTCAGATTAAGTTCTTTTTAAATAATGAAATGAAATGAACTACAATTCTGTTTCTAAATAAGATTAATAGAAATCTGTTTGTAAGATATTCTTTAACCTTGAGCTCTATAAAATAACTTCAAAAAGAGCATACAAGGTTTTCAAGATATGGTTTCTTAACCTTGTACACAACCTGTAGGAGGGGAGTTGATATTCTATGATTCTGTCAGTGAAACCTCTCTCGTGAAAATTCTCCAACGGATTCTTCAGTTGTTCATGATGAAAATTTTTAAATTAGGTCCACATAGCTCAGAGGTTTAGTGCAGTTGATATGTTCAACCAGGCTTTGTTGAGGCAATAAGTGAGTTTCAAGTTTTTACCAACAGCTGAAACTTTAGTTCTGAGCTGTGCTATTTATTCACTGCCATAGATCAATGTTCTTTTGCAATAAAAAGTAACTAAAATAATCTCAGATAAAAATAATGTTAATGACAATTCTCAAAAAATTATAAGCAATGTTTTTGAATCAGTCAGTTAGTTATGTGCCATGCCTGATGCACATTTAGGTGATCATGTATCGAAAGATACATGAGTGACGAGGCAGATTTTTTCCCACAGTAGTTTACCATATTTTCCTGCAGTAGACTAGTCGCCATCCGAGGCTATAGAACCTGGTGTGTCCTGCTATTTACCCATAGCTTGGGGGTGGGAGAAGAAAAGGATTCATACCTTTCCCAAGGGTATTAGCACATAAATGAATGTAACTAGATTTGACTGGAATTCAAACTTGGCTCTTTGATTCCTCAATTCGAGCGGCTATCCATTACTCCACTATGCTGCCCTATTTTTGAATAGTACAGTAAATTGAACTGAGTTAAAAATATCATAAATTTTCTTTTAATGAAGAATAATATATAATACATAAACAAATAGCAAAAAAGTTACACAAACACAATTTTTCTAATTGATTTTAATGGCTTGATAAATTTTCCAAAAAAGAATTCCAGAGCTTTCCCAATTTCTGCATTAATAGCATATTTTAAAAATAAGTATTTTTCAACAGATTCTTTAAGTTGTGTTAGCTAAGCAAAATATATAATAAAAAATGAATATCAATATTAATCATTATAAATTTAATTGAAATAACAGGTAATTAATTAAACTGTTGCAACAAACCATCTCTGGATTAAACAAAATACTGAAATTAGTAGTTTTCCTTTTCTTGCATTTAAAAATGGAAATATTACCATCACTAAACTCCTACGAATGTATAAAAAAAAACGTCCTTTTGACAATCAGTCTTTTTGTGGCCACGTTTCTATGATTGTAAATGTCTCAAAGACTTAAAATACTCATTTGCTAGCTGACTGTTGCCATGTCTCAAAGAATCATTTCTACTTTGGGAGAAATTGCTTAAAATGTTACATAAAGATGTGCTGGCTAACTGATTAACTGTCATGTAGCATCTAGGATTAGGGAAGCCACAATTTGGAAATTCAGAAACTGTTGGTAACTTCTAGATAACCTGTTTTAGTAACGGGGGGAATCGAGAGAAAGACTTCTTTCTCTTCTTCACTTAAAGTAAGTTTTCTTTTATATCAAAAAGAGAGTCAATAGAGAAAAGCTTGACCAGAAAATCCTAAACAGATGGTTAGTCATTTTATTCTTTGGTTTATTAGGAATCAATATCATTATCCAGTGGCATCTGGATTCTTTATAAGTCCCAGATTATCTGGCTATCAAATAAACTGATGAATGGGAAACATTCAGTCATTAATCTTAACGTTGTCTCATTTCCCATAAAAACCTATTGACATCTCGGTTAGTTCTTGCTGTCAACATTTCAGCTGTGATAAATAACATCCCAAGAAAAATATATTTTTTTACTGTCTGGAAATTGTTTCAATTTTTACAAACAAAATTTGGGGACCTTGTTTGAGAAATTTTGAATTTTTTAAATATTTACCTGATTCTGTTCTATTTATTAAAAAGAAAATTTTGAAGGCAATCTTTATAACCTTTACAAAAAAGAAAAATGATGTGTGAAAAGAACTTTTTTTTCATTGACACCACTATTAATTTAATTACCTTCACTCCTCAGCAATGGTTATTGTTTTAAAAAGTGATGATTGGAATTGTAATAAAACCTAAACATATGATGAAATTGAATTTAGACATTTTTTCTTCTTGAGAATTTACAATGAAAATATTAAACACTATTTATTATTTTGTTTATTCACAAAAATAATTTTATATTTAAAAATAAAATTCTAAAATCTAATACAATTATATTAAAATGAATGAAATGCAATATTTATCATTTACCACTTTATAAAGAAATAAATATGAAAATAATTTTTTATTCATAAATTTACAAACATTTACTAAATTAATAAAATATGTAAATCAACCATAAGAAAATCCATATTTACCATTTTACGAAGTTTTAATCAATTAGCAGCTATCCAATGTTTGTTCCAATCATTCCAATAAACAATCTAATAAATAAATAGTGTTTATTATTTTTTGTTGTCAATTCTCAAGAACAAAGAAAATGTATAAATTCACTTTTGTATGTTTAGGTTTTATTCAAAATTCTAATCATCACATTTTAAAACAATAAACTTTACTGAGGAGTGAAGGTAGTTAAAATAATAGCAGTGTCAAGGGAAAAACTGTCCTTTTGTTTTACTTTTTTCTCTGTGCATGAAGATTACAGATTGTCAAATATTTTTAATTTAATCTTTCTTGTTCATCACAATTTTTATCAAAAACTATTTTCTTTTACAGATAGTCTATGTTTGATCCCTCCTCATACCATTAACTTGTCAAGGTCCCTAGAAAAACCTTCAACACTCAAGCTTAGTCACAATTAAATTCTAAGTTTGAATGTCAGTAATTCCTTGCACTTGTTATTTTTGCATTTATCTTTTATTATTCTGTATATTGTAACAAACTGACCATGTCCCATAATAAATTTTCCAATCAATTTTTAGTCGTATATGGAGATTATTTTGAGTACATGAATAAATGGTGGCAAGTTATCAAAGATAATCCAAACTACTTGATTGTCACCTATGAAGAAGCATCACAGGTAAGTAAATAGCACACACACACACACACACACACACACACACACACACACACACACACACACACACACACACACACACACACACACACACACCTATAAGTTATAGACATGAAATAGAAAACATTCCTTACATTTTTAAGTTTCTGATAAGCATCACCAAGAATCCAAGAATACTTGCCAAACATTCACAAGACAATAAAGTAAATTTACCAATAAAAAAAAGCTGTCACCTTTTCAATCAACTCTTATCGAAGAGGATTGTTGATAAATTTAAAAGATTAAAATAAAACAAAATTACCAATAAAAACAAAGTAAAACATTCTAAAAGTAATCCCCATCTGTCATCTCATTAATAAAAAATAACCGAGAAAGACAGGCCAACTTAAATATTACCTGGTAGTTTTATCAAACAGAAAATAATTTTTTTTTGCTTACAAAGAGGTGGCTGTTGTCTTGAAATAATTAGAGATTCAACAATCATATAATGAAATAATGAAGTGTAACATTTAGAATTTTGAGACAGTCATTTGAGAAAGTGTTAGCACAAGAAAGATTATCAATAAGATGTTGAATAGAATTATGGTGCATATAAAGTTTTTTTCATAAAAAAATGATTACAGGTACACCACTAATAAAAGCATCACACATTACATACTTAACCATGCATGTTATATCACACTTAAATCTAGGTTCAAACTCATGTAATTCCATGCATTGTTTATTTTCTAAATTTAGTCTTTTATTTTTCTAATGACCCCATCAAGTTGCATTTTTTTATAGTTTCAAATAACCATAAAATCAAAAACATTCAAAGTCCATCAGCTTTTAATATCACTAAGTTAAATCATTAATGATAATTAAAAAAAAATATTTTCTCATAAAAATTTTCAGTGAATTTAAAATTTAAATATATAAGAGTGATGGTGTTGTTTACAAAATTTTAACCTCATTTTTTTTCACTGTATAATATTCAGTTTATAGGATTAATATTCACAACTGAGGAGATTATATTAAAAAATGAATATATATTGTGTTTTACATCATTAGGCTGCAGACTTATTGATATACATATATAATGGATCATAAAAATTCATAGAATTCTTTAAATGAATTTCAAAGACAATATTTACATTCCATCATTCTATCATATTCACTGAACTTGTTCCCTATACACATGCATGCTGTTTGCTACAAATATAGGTTCTTGATTATTCTAATATCTGGCCCAAATATATCAAGTTTGCTGAGCAGTTCCAACAGATAGAAAACAAAGCCTGAATTCAAATTTCAGCTGTGAATATTGATCTTTATTTTGTACTAATGATCTTTAGAAAGGCATGAATCCGATTCTCCCTGTATTTTGTCCCAACTTACTGATTTAGGTTGTTATGAATTAAAAGGTTTCTTTATTCTGTTTAGAATTTTCTGAAGACTGTGAATAAAATAGGACATTTTTTGGGAAAACCACCCAGCCCTGAACTGGCTGCAGGCATTACAGAATTGTGCACTTTTGATAGAATGAAAAAAGAAAAAGTTTCTACCATGGATAATAAAACAATGGATGAATTCTGGAAACCAAATTACTCATTCTATCGGAAAGGTAAGAATTCTATGTGATTTTTTTTTTCAATCATATTCTGAAAATGTTTGATTTTATTAATGTTATATTTTGTCTTTCAACAAGTATTCTTCTTATTCTTGAAATTGATTTTCTTACATTTGATAATGTTAGTTGTTTCCGATCATCTTCCAATCATATCTTCATCTTGTTTTGCCTGTCTCCAAAATGCTTCATTTTTTTATCAATCAAAATGTGAACTTTTATAAACACATACTTTCTATATTGCTTCCATAATTTCCAAGTTGTATGACAAAGAAACACAATTTTTAAAAGTAGCCTCAAACACACACAGAAGAACAGCTTTGATATAGCTTTTAATTTCTCTTGGTTAGTACATCTTAGAATGTTTAGAAAGTAATTATGTTTTACCAGAAAGGTTATAAAAACAAATGTAAGTTAAATTTATTTGCATATTATTTCTGAAAAATGTAATCACCGTCATTTTCAACAACTGTATCCTAACAGGAAGGCAAATCTTTGATTTCACATTTAAAGAAATCTGAGTTTTCCCCCAGAAAAAATGTTTCAAAAAGAATTTTCAACTACTTTATTTCTGGATGTTCTACCACTTATAAAATGTTCAAGTAATCAAAGCAAATAAAAATCTGTAGGTGTTAAATCTACTGACTATGAAAGATGTGATGAAAGAACATCCCATTCTAATCATCATATTTTTTCTTGGGTTTCTTTTGCAGTGTGTGATCTTGCATTGTCATGCTAAAGAAGAACCCTTTTTTTGTTTACCAAACTAAGTCACTTTCAATGTTATGTTTCAGTTACCTGAACAAGTTGCTGTCAATAAACATCTGCATTGATGGTCCTTACATGTTCTACTCATTCATAATTAATGACACCTTTCATATTCCACCAAACACAAAGCAAGGAGTTCTGTGAATAGAGATCTAGTTTGCATGTTGGTACTGTTTTCTAATTCTGCAATAATTTTTTTTTATCTTCTGTTGACTTGTAAAACCCATTTTTTTATCACCTGCAACAAAGCAATGCAAAAAAGAAAGGATGACATTCAGACTGCTGTAAATTGTGGAATATTGTGTTTGGTTCTCAAGCAAAAAGCTCATAAGCAATCTAAATTTTCTCTTATCAAGTAGTTCTAGTCAAACACTGAAATGTTCTATAAATAACACACACTGTCACATAGAAGAGATAATTAATTAATTCTGCCACAGTTTCCTACCATTCTACTTTGGTTCTAACTTGATTGATTAATCCCTAATTCATAATGATGAAATACCTAATTATTTTTTGATCACTCTAGTGAATACAGAGAACCTCTTATTTATGGTCACCTCACTCTGAAAGCATTATCAAAATTAAGCAATGGCAAGCCTGATCAGTACTTAGATGGGTCACTGTTCAAGAATCTGCAAGCAGCTTATGGACTTATACAAAATAAAGTAAACTTTAGCAAATAACTATTAATTGTAACTTATTGTAGTTTTGACCTTACCAAACAGTGATCCAAAGGGAAGCATCAATATATCCAGTGTGAGATAACATGACATCACAAATCTACCAGTTATTTTCTGCTTCATGTCCTTTCTGCCTAAATGCGCCACATCACCACACTTAGTCACCAGACTAACTCTTTAATTTTCTATTATACTACAATAATGTATATACTAACTGTAATGAAAACAGGACAAAAGATTCTGTCTAGTAATCTTTTATTCAATTAAGAATACTACTAGTCGTCTAACTTGACAAGCGGAAGTGTACAGCTTTTATAGCTTGGATTATCAAAGGGGAGATAATCCATATTCACAACACTATTTCTACATTTAAGTGTACCTAACTATTCTAATATTAACTCAATAATGCCATTTTTCTATGTCAGAGTATTTCACCTAACAAGTAATACTTGTCACGCAAACAATGTCAAAACTGAAACAACTAAGATTTCAAGATAGAGTGACCATCTATTCTTTTGGTGTAAGGTAATTCTTTACTTCCATTGGTGGAGTACTACAATAAGTATTGTGATCAGAAATAATAATTTCTTTCTTTCATTTTTTTCCACATTACTATAGATTAAGTACTCCAGATCATGAATATGTATATAAAAAAAATTATTAAATTTTATAAAAATTAACAGGGGGTCAGTTTGCTGTATAAATTACTTGTAAATTGATTTTCCTATGGAAGCCAAAACAAACTATGTTCATACCATTTGATTTCTTAAAATTAAAAAAAAGTTTTTGCTTTTAATTTCATAATCTTGAGTGATTCATTAAAAGTAATATATGAAAAAAGCAAGTTTCTACTTAAATGGAGTTAGATACAGGAGTAGTGCATTTACTGATGACAAAGGATTATTGTTTTGTGGCAGTTACAATTGTCTTAGTACTTACAACTGTCTTCCATTACACAACTTACAATTGTCTTAAATGCACTGAGAAGCTGTGTTTATGGTGGGTTTTATTGGTAAACTGCATGTTGCTATGACTCTTCAAAAAACCTGTTAATTGAAAAATATTGTTTAGAGTGTCATTGATAGAGCAGTTTCATTTTTTCTGGTGAGAGACATTATGAAGAAATTTAATTTCCGAACCTTGCCTATTCAATCAGTGTTCTCGAGTCAGTCCATAGTTTTAGTAAATATTGCCAATAGCTTTCCAGGTTTTTTTTCCTGGTCTTGGTTATTTTAAAGGAGAGAATTTTCACATTGAGGTAAACAAAATTGCAAATCTTCCTGTTCATTGCAAGATACAGCCACTCCCTTAAGGTACAAGATAGATAAAGAACTTGACAGATTAATAGATGAAAAAATCTTTTCCCCTATAAACTCACTCTAACTAGACTGCCACCATTGGGCCTGTCTTGAAGTCAGATAATTCTATCAGAATTTGTAGCGATATCAAGTTAACCAGCAACAAGGCTATTAAACTTGATAGATGCCCCATTTTGAAACAAACTTGCTTGATTATGCAGGTTCAATGCACAATAAATACTTTCTGGGTATTGTTGATGTACATTTGAAGTAGGTGGATATTTTTCCTCAATGCCTCAAATTCTTAACTGTTTTGTCACCATTAGGGCTATTTATAAGCTCTAATGGTGACAAAACGGTTAAGAATTTGAGGCATTGTTTTTGCCTAATGTGTTTTCCTGTATCCATGGTATAGGATAATGGCATGTGTTTTGCAAGCAAGGAATTCAATCCGTTTTTGGTAAACGAAGGTATGAAACACACCACATCAGTCCTTTACAAACCATCAACCAATGTATGGCACAGCCCTTCAAAAATGCTCTAAAATATTAATTTGAGTGTTTTGGTATTGTTCTTGATATATTCTTGTTCAAATACAGAATTAAACTTTTTGATATGGGCGTATCTCCAACCAAACAACATTTTCAATGTCATTTTCTTTATCAGCTTTATTTGTCAAATCCAGTCATTTATCTTAGCCAACTGTGCAATGCAGCAACAAGAGGCACACGTGAAAATCAGTCTTCTGACAGATTTCTTAATCTTTAACATTCCGTAAGAAATTATTCTGTTGGTCCTAAATGGATTCCAGCTAAGGTCTCTAAACAGACTATGCTGTCATTTTGCAAATGTGAATTGTTTAACTGGAGTATAGTGAAGTGTCACTAAGACCAAATTTTTATAAGATCCATTCCTTGTAAAAAATCAATTCCTGTTAAATCTTCTATTCCTACAACTAGTTCAGAGCCTAAAATTTCTTTTGACTGATCCTACTTCCACTGTTCCTGTTTGAAAATCCAGAAGTTGTTCTACTACTATGGAGATTCCCCTAAGGAGACCCATAAGGAAAATTAAGTCTCTCTCAAAATATTTGTGGGAAGGTATGTGATGACGTGATATCACGAATCTACTGATTGCTTTCTACCTCAAATCCTTCATGTCCTGTGAACTCACTAATTTTCCAGCAAACTGAAAAGTTAGTGAGGTCACTTACATGTTTTCTATTACACTACAATAACGTACATACTATTATGTTTATCTCTTTTAATACTAATGAAATACTAACTCAATAGTGCTAACAAGAAATACTCATCATGCAAACAAAATCAAAACAGCTAGATGCAAGATGGAGTGACTCTAGCATGTGTGTAAAATTTAATAATCAGAGTTACGCCCCTTGATACGGGACATTTTCTTGAACGAGATTCTAACATGGTGGGAAATAAAAAAAAAACGAGAGCCCACCGTGAGATGCGGCCAATGTACATACTTTTGAATATGTGAACTCAGGATAAACAATTGTCAAACAGATCTCTTTGTCTTTCATACTGAAACACTCCATGGGGAAATATTACAGTGACCACTTATTCTTTTGGTGTAATTTAATTCCTTACTTTCATTTATTTTTATTTTTTATGCATGGTTTATCATCTGTATAGCATCACGATATTTTTCAGATATTGAATTCCTTGTTCGTATGACCAATATAAATCTACCAACCATATAAATCTTTTTTTTGAAAAGATTAAATTATCAGACATAATTTTTGAACTTGACATAATACATTTCTTGTCATTTATTTTTTCTTTTTTCCAGGCAAAGTTGCCACATGGAAAGAATGGTTGACTGTTGCCCAAAGTGAGAGAATAGATGCTTGTGTGAAAACAGAACTTGCAGATTGTGGCATTCCAATTATATATTGATTTGCCTCTTTCCCTCCATACTTTCTATAATCCAAAATTAATTTTGGAAAATCAATATTTAAGCTAGATTTATTTCCATATAATGAATAAGATATGAACTTTTTTGTAAATTTCAAACATCATTTTGGAATTTTTCTATTGTTAAATAATTATTATCAAAATTGAATGCTTTCACTGTTTCCAAAATTGAAAGAAATATTTTTCAATTAACTTCATTATATAACACAAATCATATATATGTATACAAATTATTTAACTTTGAAATGCAAATATATTTTATATTTTACAAAAACTTGGGTTTATTCTCTCTTTTTTAGTGGAAACTGTAGAGTAATAAAGTTATCAATGTCTGTTGAGTATGCCTGTTT
Source organism: Acanthosepion pharaonis (assembly GCA_903632075.3). Classification (NCBI taxonomy): domain Eukaryota; kingdom Metazoa; phylum Mollusca; class Cephalopoda; order Sepiida; family Sepiidae; genus Acanthosepion; species Acanthosepion pharaonis. The sequence continues at coordinate 314,115 of CAHIKZ030001601.1, forward strand.
TCTTTTACTGGTCCAGAAGTTAGGGTAAGTAAAGATATGCATTGTTATAATGATTGAGCTCAATTCATCTTTGTGCTGAGTTGGAACAACCAAAAAAGGGTTCTTCTTACTTAATTGGTAGTTATAATGGTTGAGCTTAGGTCAGCCTTGTGCTGGGTTGGAATGATCAAAGTAAAACTTGTTTTACTTCACTGGTGGAGTTTCAGCATGCAAACACCATATGTTGGAAAGTTAAAGAGAGTTTCTTTTTCTGATCCAGGAGTAATTTTGAGCAAAGTATGATAAGCATGGTTATAATGGTTGAACTCAAGTTAGCCTTGCACTGAGTTGGAATGAACAAAGAACAGGTTGATTGAGTTGGAGGTTTTGGAAGACACATGCGGACACCATTCGTTGGAAAGTGGAAAGAGAGTACAGTTGTATTTGTGTTGCGGAAATGAACATGCCTCAGTGGAGATATACTTTTACCATGTACAACTACATCTTGGAGCAAGAGAGACGAAAAGATAACGAAGGAAATGTTTGTCATTTTTTAAAACCTAAACTGCACCACATAATGGCCATTTGATGAAGACATGGTGATATAATAAAATTTCCATTTCCTTCCTTTATTACTAGCATCATCTTAAAATGTAATGCATTTCTTTTTTTATTATTCATTATTATTATTTTCATTATTGATTTTATTTAATTTTCCCACAGTTCAACATTTTCCTTTCAAAACAGAATTATTTCCCTTCAGAACAATCGGTGAAATATGGTTGCAAAATGTATGTATGTTAAAAAAGCTCTGTGTGCATTCTTTTTTTTTTAAATAAAATCTAAAAATCTAATAGTACTTTGTATACATTATTTTATTGCTGTAATAATTGATTTTTATTTTCAAACGAAGTGAACCCATCTGAATTTGTTGTTTACATTCATAAGAATGGATATAAAAATCACTTGTTTTTATTTTATTGTTTCCATTTTTTTGATTCACAAAGAGAAAATCAGGCATCCCACTTGGCGTGAGATTTGAAACACCTGATCTCTTTCTTGGTGACTTTTCATCGCGAAAAAACGTATTCTTTACACTTCTTCAAAATGAGAGTAATCAACTACAGACACTTAAAGTTGCTTTGAACTTTTCATATTTTATTTATCATCTTTTCTTTTGTAAAATGCCCTGACAATATATCTGTTAATATTTCTTTGTTCAAATTCTATGTCTTATTATTCCGTTGGATTTATACGAGTCAAGCAAAATTATTAATGGGTCATATGTACCAAGAGCTTATAACTTCTCACCAAAAGAATATACAGCTGCTACAATTTCCTTTTGAATGTTCACACATCATTTTTCAACTGGCTAATTTATTGTGAGGTCAACTTAGATTGAGGGGAGTGGGGACATACAAATACATATTAATAAATATATTTTATTCTGTTTCAATTATCAGGGAATATATTTTTTTAATTGCATTATCAGAAAACACTTATTTTTTACCCCTGCACTACATGAAGTTGTAAAAATGAATTTGGTTAAAATTTTCATTGAGTGAATGTGACATTTTGTTGATTTTGGAATGAAGGATTTCAGAATATGGTTATGGCTAAAGGAAGAATGAATGGCTTGAACCAGGAAATGTGACCATCTAAGTTAATGATGGGATATTGAAGACTAATAAATACTAAGCATCATTTTTCACATTTGTATCATATTTTTCATTAAAAATGTTCTTTAAACCAATGAAAATAGATACTTTGTACACTTACGTTACTTTACCATACTTCCTTTCATCGTGACTGTTACAATTGACAACACTGGGAAAACTGCTGCTGATAATATTCGTGTTCTTTTTATTCAGTATCAAATCTAACAAAAAGATGTGTGTCAATTGTGATCACACCTATCCACATTTGTGGTCACAAATGTGGATAGGTGGTAAGGTAATTATTTTATCACAAACTGGGAATGAAACGAACTGACTCAAGGGTTTAAAATAAATAATAAATAATATATTTGTATTTATTTTCTTTAGAGTGATGATTAAATTGTTTGGTATTTGGCGTAGTAAAAAGTTCGTTAATAAGGCGGATATTAGCAGTAGCCAGGAGAAATTTCGTCTCAGTGTAAGTAAGACCATAGTAGGGATAGTTCTAATCGCATAAATTTGGTCAATGTCAATCTACTGCGTTTTTCTAGGTCCTTAACAGAGCAGAAATGTCAATAAAAGATGACCTCTTAACTGTTTCTTCATGAGTCGCGTATGACTGGTTTCTACGCAATAGTGTTTTTTTGTTTTGTCCTCTCCTGCCGTCCCTCTGTCATTATGCCAGAGGTGTCGGTTTATACCCGTTTTAATTGGCTCAGAGTTTATGGCGGGAACTTTGGTTTCAGCTAACATTAAAAAGTCTCTTTATGTCAATTGTTTTGATTAGCCACATTATTTTATTTTCTAGCGTTCCTTTTTTTCATTTATTTTTTATAACGGAAATTATGCGTGGAGCCTCCCGGATCTTTGGTATTTTCAGTCACAAATAAGTAAGCTCTGCTCCTGTAAACTTCTGGTGTTTTGAGCCGGGTTCAGTGTTTTCTTCTTCCTCTTTTTATTATAGAAAGAGAAATTTAGAGAGCATGAGAAAGAGAGAGATAGATAAAGAAAGAGATAGGGATTTTAAAGGATAGTGCAAATGTCATTTCAATTTGAATTCTTTTTGTTTATATATTTTATTTTTATCGTGACTCACTACAGATTTAAGTACCAGAATATTTCAGTATGTGCAAAAAACATTGTACTTTTTATTTATCGATAACAGTTTTGTCAATTATCCCACAACTCCACTAGATTTCTATTTGATGACAACTGAATACAACATGAAGCATGGAACTTAATTACAAACATCTGTAATTTTGAAATAATTTTCATTATCATACCAAGAAAGACTGATGATTTTGGCTGCATTTGTTGTTAACACAATGTTTAGGATTCATTCATTTTACAACTTTTCCAAGTGTATAATCTATATGAAAAGTTGATACCCTTGAAAGGAAAAGACTAATCTCATTTCTTTTATTGGTTGTATACCTGGATGTCACACTTTCTGTCGTTTCATTATGTAGCTAAAAGAATTGGTTCAATAACCCAAACCACTTGAATCAATTTTACAAAAATATGCCTCAATATAATAGAAGAAAATAATTTGCCTTTCTTTATAAGGAAAAGTACAATATATTTCGTTAGATATTTTGTTTATTCACCTTGGAAATGTATTAGGGTTTACATAGTGTTCATTGCACCAGTAAAAGACATCTTTAAATAGGTATTAGATAATTTAACTTTTTGTCGTAAAACTTAAAACTGAAGCATTTCTAAAAATGTTTTGGCTTTTAAACACATATACATCTTATTTACCTCTGTTTTCAAAGCAAACTCATTTTATTTTTATTGCAGCAGCAGAATAACAAACAGAAAAGTAATTTTGTAAATTATTAAAGTTGATTAATCTAAATTTAATTAATTACTTAAGTAGGTGTATTAGATGTAAAACAAGATGAGTCATTAGTTGAACAAATGCACATTTCTTCCACATTTGGTAAGAATTAAATATTGCCAAAAGGACTAAAACCCTTCAAAACATATAAAATAATTTAAATGTCCTTTTTAGTAAAACATTCGTTTTTATTTGAATGAGTGTATCTATAAGATTCTGTATTAAAAAATAATTTTATGTATTTCAATACGGATTTAAGATATTTTTAAAACATTGTCACGGTAAAAATGGGCTTATAAAATTTAATTTTTTGTGAGCTTTTTAATTTGTTATGCAGGAATATATAACATAGATTTAGTTTAAAATGTATGAAACATACGACAACATAAATATATTAAAAGTTCAAACAAAACACAACAGTCTTCATATAAAAACACTTGCCTATATATATATATGTATATATAATATTCAAAATTCTTAATACAATCTACTGCAAATGACCGGGTACCAAAAACAATATAAATTTTGTATATAACTATCTAGTTGTTGCAAGTCTGAAATTGTGCGTCTTGTTACTATAACTTCAAGGGGTGAAAAGAGGAAGATTGACTTTCCTGCCTAACGATATCTCGTGTGACTCTGGTCAGATCACGTGACTGTTTCTATTCTCGCAATATTTATAATTAATTTTTATTGTTATTTTTTGTTATGGTCAAGAGTAAATAACGTTTTGTTTCATGCTAGAAACCTCCCCACTGAATAGCGGAGTCTAATAGTAGTGATATTGGTTGTCTCTTTTCCAAGAAACTTTCCAATCTGCTTTTTTATGACTAAGCTTACTATTTCTACCTATGTTTCCTACATCCGTTTATATAATCATTATGGGGTTGCTTTTCCATTATTACTTGCTTATCACTTTTAGATTCAACATGTGGTTTTAATCTAAATCTATTGATACTGCTGACTGTATCTCATTGATCATTCTAATTACAAAAATATTTGTCAGTTCTACGTAACACTTGGAAGGGACTAATATAAAGTGCTTCCAGAGGCTCGCAAACTCTATCTACTCTTGACCATACACTTTTACATATCTTAAGCGTATCAGTAACATATTGACGTGATTTATTTACAAAGCTATAATCTTTGTTGAATGTAAATCCTTAGCAAACATCTGATTATCTATGTTATCGTTAGTATCATTTACTAGCAACTGAGGATTCATATACCTTTCTGTAACTGTAAAGAAGGTTGAAGTATTGGAAGAATTAAGTTTGGCATGGATACTCAAATGTGTGATCCATGCGTGAACGAATGCATTGACCTCAGATTGTCCTGTTATATCTGGTAATGGTTCTGCTTCGTTCCATTTAGTTGTGTGATCAGTACAGGTTAACATTTGTATTGTATGTTTCATAACGTCTCCTAGTAACAGGGAGTCGACCAATTATATCCAAGTAAACTGTATTAAAGCGATTTATAGGCAATTCAGTAGGGCGAATAGCAGATGTAGTATGTCTCTGAATTTTGATTTTCTGGCAAGTTTGACATTCATTACACATTTAACTTCTTTTCTTGTCTATATAAGGCCAAAAAATCTTGTTTTGATAAGTGTACATATGGTTTTAATTCTTAGGTGTGATATTGCGTGAATACTATTCAAAATAGATTTTCGTAATTCACCAGGTATATATGATCTACGAACACCGGTAGCATTATCACAATATATAGAACTATTATTATCACTATTAAAATTGTATTTTTTAAGTCTAGGAATTTTTGTAATTCAGGGTCCTTAAGTTGCGCAGCAGCTATAGCTGGCAAGTCACACTGATCTACCATAACTGCTAAGGTAAGTCTAGACAATCAATTATAACGTTTTGATCTCCCTTTATGTAACCTATATTTAATTTATATTCTGTGAGAATTGCTAAATGTCGTGTCTGTCTAGCAGACTTAGCAAGTTTAGACTATGACATGTGCCGCACAAAGGCTTATTGTCAGTTAATAGTAAATCTTGTTTTCCTTCGATAATATATTTAAATTATAAGGTATCTGAATATGCAGCAAAAAGTCGAATACCTCGTTTGAGTTAACTTTTAAAGAAGAAGGCTATTGGAATTAGTTCTCCTTCTACTATTTGATATAGGGCTGCACGAATTGCATAATTACTGCTATCAGTAATCAACAGATATTCAATACAGTCAGACCATTGGGGAGTTAAAAACGGAAATTCTGCTTTTAATATCGTTAAATAATTTAATTCCACGTCATTTAATGTACATGTAGTATTGCTGCATATATTTTTTCTGTTAATAGCATAACTAAATCTGCAAAGTTTAGGATTAATTTTCTAAAAAAATTACCATGCCTAAGAAACGACGAAGATTCTTACTGTTCTTAAGAGGAGAAAAATTCTGTAATGCACTAACATTATTTTGTGTAAGTCTAATAGCTTCAGAGCTATTATAACCCCCAAAATCGACTGAAGTCTGTGACGTAAAGAAAGTCACTTATCAAGAAAAAGGGCATGTGTGTTCTGTGCGATATGACGAAGACAAAATAACCAGAATAGAAACAAGTCAGTCGCAGCTGTTGCCATAAATGCTTCTCAGATATACTAATATTGTTTGTTCCCTCCAACCCTCGGTTAATGAAAAAAAAAATTGTTTCGCTGATAAAAACGGTTGGAATTGTCGAATTAGAAGAGTTGTTTTATTTTGTTACCTCATCTGTCGGCTTGCGTGTAACTGTTGGCTCGTGCGTTGGATTTTTGACATTGGTGATTTCGATATTTCTTTCTATCCTTGGATCTTCAAGTTTGGACTAGCGATTTGTTTATTTCGATGTGTAATTGAGCAATTCTTGAACAAAGTCATATCAAATGTTGACTTTGTTATTGAATTATTTAGATTATTATCATGAAAGACATTTATAACACTTTCAATGTCTTTTATGTGTGCTGTAGTATCATCGCTAAAAATAATAATATCGTCAATATATGTAAATACAGTCAACATGTTGAAAGGTCTTGTTCATGTATCTTTGAAAAGTGGATGCTGCATTCTTTAGTCAAAAATGGCATTTATTTGTATTCGTTCAACCAAAGAGGAGAAATAAGTGATGTTTTATGGTGCATTTTGATTTGATGGTATAGTGATACCAGGTTGATTTTGCTAAACCTTGTTTTGTTGGCTAGATTACCAGAAATTGGACTAATGCTTGGAATGGGGTTTTTATCACATTTTTGTAAAGCTGTTTAATTCGCGGTAATCACTGCAGTATCTGAAATTGCTATCTGGCTTTTTTACACAGTGTAGGGGGCTAGTCCATACACTATCAGAAGGTGTAATGACACTGTCGGAGTTACCTCCTCCTTCGCTCCTTAAACTAAAAGGACAGGTCATTTCGACCTTGACCTCTCGTTCGTGCCCCCTATACACTTTTAACCTGTGGGAGAGACTAGCAAGTTCCCTTTTTAGTTAAGTTATATTACAAACCTTGTTGTAATATACTTCTAGACATTTTTAGGCCATAGTTCCCTTTAGCTAACCTCGACGTATTTTATTATAGAGACTTTACTGTTAGCTTATCCAATTAACTTGCTGGTCTCCCTTACCACAAGACAGCGGCTTCTCACTAAATTCCAGGGGGTCGGCGACTGAAACGGTCGGATACGCAGGCCCCTGGCCTTCGTGGCCAGGAACGTAGATCAACGGGCTGCGTATTAAGTTACGCTCCCATTTTTTTTGTCTGCCAACTTGACGATAGTTGGAAACTTTCCTTCTTCTCTCTCTCCTTCGCCTACTATTCCTGGCTCTTGTTTAACTATCGGCATTCCGTCCCTACTGGCTGCCCGCACGTCGTCCTTAACCTTTCCCGTACACTATGTTAGTAATTAATACGGGAGGTTACTAATATCGGACTCGACCGGCAAACACGCAACGCCTGCACTGGAGCTGTGACATGCCGGAACAACGCCAGCTCTTCTTTCCTTCCCAACACGTCAAGTTGGCAACCCGGCAACGACCAACTACAACAACCAACAACCCACATCAACTGCAACAACCAACAGCGATCATCCTGCCAACAACCAACATCATCTTCAATTACAGCGATCATCTCTGCAGCGACCACCTGCATGACCAACAGTGATCACCTGTAAACACCAACCTCGACCATCAATGCCTGCACTAGAACTTCTGCACCTCCACCGTTCCGACCACCTTATTTTCTTTTTCTAGAATAAATTAGCATATATCATATATCCTCGTTCTGTGGTCTATATTGTTTCACCGTCAGATTTAACGTCTTCAAAAATGTTAGCAGGCCTCTTGTGACCTGATTCACCTTTGTGTGATACTAGGGCGCTATGGGGGGGCTACAACACCATTATTTTGTAATTTCAAAAATTCTCTCTTTACTGTCTGGGTTTTTTCTTCTGATAGACGTCTTGCCTTCGCAAAAGTAGGAACATGACTGCCTGTATCAATTATATAGTATACTCCTGCATATGTACTTGCTGGGTTAGTATGTGGGGATATAATGTTGGGATATATTTTATAAAGCCTTTAATTAAATCAAGCATATTAGTATTCACAACTAAGTTGATAGACGTTGTATGTTTGTAATTTCTTTGAACACGATATTGTGGGATCGATGATCGTTCTCTGTTGGCAATCTATTAATAAACCAAAATTGTTTAGAAAGTAGAATCCTAGTAGGGGATGTTGAATGTCCACAACTACGAACGTCCACAGAAAATATCGTCGAATGGTCGGTAGGCTTATCTCGGGTTTAATTTGCCCATAACAGCGCACGTCTGAGCCTGTAGCCGTGGTTAGAGAAACTGGGGTCGGCTCCGTTGATAAACCGTTGACGTAACTATGTGGAATGATAGATAAGCTGGCAGCGGGTTCTATTATGAATGAAAAATTGCTTGATCCCAACGTTGGGTAGGATGTCGTCGTCTGCCCAATTTGTTTCCCGCTTCGTTTGGGGTTGGTAAAGATGGACGCGAACTTGGCTGTTGTATCAAGTTTCTTTTTTTGTTTGACCATTTGCATCAGGGTTTATATGAACGCGCCGCGTTCGCATAATAAATGTGTACTCTACATATTTTTAATTGTCCCTTTTGGAAAGGTTTGAGACCGTAAGATATTGCTGAGGTTTTAGTAGGCACTTTTTTCGTCTGAATTTGGGGACATGTGATTATTTTAGCAGTGCCATGTATTAAAGACATTAATTTGTCCACCAATTTTTCTAGCTTGGTTGGGTTTAAATCTTTTTGTGTTGCCAACACAAAGGCGATGGAACATGGCAATGTTTTTAAAAATTTGTGTAAAATTATGTCGTTGCCTATCTCCGATTTTTTTTTAAGTCGACAACATTTCCTGAAGTTAAATTGATGATCGACCTGTAATGATGGAGGTGCTTTAAAATGTAATACTAATTATAATTTATGGTACATTGGACATGGCAATGTTGGATTTAAAATTTTAGGGAAATTTATTTATTTTTTTTACTATTACATGTAAGTAAATAATAGGTATATAATTTTAAAGTTTACATTTTTTAATATTCAAATTTAATTTTGTTTTAATATGAAAATAAACTAGTGTCTACAAAAACAGTTATTTCATTTCGTTGATTCAATAAATCCTTATTTTTAAGAAACTTAATATATAACTTGTAGGCATAGGGGACATGGGTCATGGGTCATTTTTTTGAAGTGATTTCCATTTTTCACTGTGGGTGTTTTTTTTATTTATATATATTTTTATTTTATACTAGCAGTAGAGCCCGGCGTTGCCCGGGGATGTAACAGTAAGAGATAGATCAAGTATCGACCATCATAAAGACTGAAAAATAAAATTGACAAAGATTATTGTTTAAGGTTGACGGACACGCATGTTTTAATTAGTTTTTTTTTTTTTTTTTTTTACGAATTGGTCGAACCCAAATTCAAACAAAAACATTGTTTACAATCGTTATGAGTCTATCGATTGGTGAATAGAATTTTATTATAAACAATTGTCTTGTAAATGGAATTTTTAAAGCATTCTGAATGTAAAAAAAAAAAAAAATGTGCAAGACAATAAGAAACACTACCTGCAAAAAAAAAAGTGAAATTTTGTTGAAATCAGTTGAAAAATGTAGGTAGCCTTTCTCTGTAATCTTTTTTTACAATTTATGATTTTTACTTATTGAATACTAAAAAAAAAAATTGCATATTTTGCTTGTGGTGATTCATAATTAGAATTCTGATTTGAATATATTTTCCACTCGTTGTTTCTAATACAAAAAATATTAACTTTTATTTGGGTTTATTAATTTATTACAAGTACTGTGTTCTTTCCTTAATAATTATCATCTTCGAAATATTGTTTTTTTTTGTCTATCAGATTTCTTACTTATCGGCATTTTTAAATTATTTCTTAATACTTTCTTTTAAATATTGAATTAATTTCAAATAGAACCAATGCCTTATTGATCTGCCTTGTAACAAATTGCAAAGGGAATTGTAAAAACGGCCCTAAAGTACGTGGAATTATCTTTCCCTAAAGATAAAGAATTATCCGATTTTTCGATTCGTACAATCAGTAGAGATCGTTAGATTATTGTTTAGGTTGACGGACACGCATGTCTTAGTTTTTTTTTTTTTTTTTTACGAATTGGTCAAAGCCAAACTCAAACAAAAACATTGTTTTCAATCGTTATGATGAGTCCCCCGATTGAATAGAATTAGAATTTTATTATAAACAATTGTCTTGTAAATGGAATTTTAAAGCATTCTGAATGTATAAATAAAAAAAAAAGTGTGCAAGACAATAAGAAATACTACCTGAAAAAAAAGTGGATGTTTGTTTTATCGGCTGAAAATGTAAGAAATCCGATCCCATATATAAAGGGACACACACACACACACACACACACACAACCTGGGTTTTTAACCTAAGTCACTCCACGGAATCCCTAAAACATAGAGCATAGTCTGATGAAAAAGACGCCAAAGTTTTGAAAAAAAAATTTTATCGTCAAAATGCTTATGTTTTTATGAAGAAGATAGACTAAATTTTTTTTTAATTATTTTTTAAAAAATTTTCCATCTTTTTAGAATATTCTAAATTTTGATTTAAAAACCTTGTTTCTCTTTGTCGCAACAAGGGTAGTAAATAACATAGATAATTTTAGCATTTTTTTTTTGTATTTACACACATTAATTTGGAAAATCTTGCAAAAAAAAAATAATTGTCAGATGTTAATGAAACTTTCAGAAGCTATTCACAGATGATCGAAATTATTATAAATATGTTTATTTTTATTAAAGTCATGGCAGAAATATTTTTTTTAATATTTATTAACACCCCCATAACTAATTTTATGAAAAACTCTAGAAATTCGAGACCATCGGTTTTAGTGATTACAATAGTTAAAAGCACAAGGTTTTGAAGAATGCAAATCATGTTTGTTTTTGTTTTTTTTGGCCGACGTACCTGAAAATCAGCTGTGAATTGTAACATACAAAACTCAATAAAAAAATATATTATTTAGTTTCAAATGCTTTTATTTGTTTTAATTTGTTTTTATGAATATGGACAATATTTTCTGAAAGCAAAAAATTTTTTTCAATGAAAATTGAATTTTTAATACAATTATTTCTTATTTAATTTTAATTTTAAAAAGGTTTTTAAATTGAATTTTTAAAAATATTTTAACATTAGTTAAAAGCAACATCAACCTTTCAAAATGTCCGTGTGAGATTGTCATTGTCTAGCGCTTTGAAAATTGTATAATTTGGACCAATCAGATTAGCCATGGTAATTAAGAAATGTAATTTTTGTGTTTATAGTCGGACAGTAATTATCAAGTACGAAAGACCAACCAGAATACAATTTAGTTGCATTATTTGAGTTCAGCATTGTTCTCCGCTGTTAAGCCCTTTACTTTTTTTGCGAAACACGTATGGAGAAGTTAATTTGAGTTTTCAATTTCAACTGAGAAGGGTACCTACAAGTAACAGTATCATCTTATGAAATTTAACTACTGCTAAACTTTAATTTATATGATCTTATTTTTATATTAATCTCAGTTATGACATTTTTCCATAAATGAAATATCAAAATTAATAATAAAATGAATGGAAATACAAATAACACAGTAAAATGTAATAAATGTACATAAAATTATAGTATTTTATGTACACTTCTGATAAAATTTCATAAGAAAGGTACCTAAATTAATTAGATACCTTTTTTCTTATGAAATTTAATCTCACTATTAACAGTCTTATTTTTTAATTTCTTTTATATTTTCCATAAAGCATCGTAAATGTAAAAATGAAAAAAAAAAAAAAAAAAAAAAAAAAAAAATTAGAGCGCTGAAAGTTTTCCTTAAAAGTAACGAGGTAAATAATTTGTTCACTTAAATAATTTCACTTCCTTCCATCCGTAGAAAGAATTATCCTCCCGTAAGTTATCTAAACGTCATGAATGTGCCGTTTCGTCAAGCGACGCGAAAGGTTATGACCTGCTTTTGTTTTATTTTCAAATTACATTTTTTTCGGCGCAGAAGCTAAGTTAAGCTTGGTTCAAAATATTTTAAATAAACAGTATAATTTCTGTTTTTATTAAAATCAGTTTTGAAAAAATGATAATGATTTTTTAAAAGAATATCAAAGTAAGATTTTAATCTTTTTTATCAAATCAAAAAAAAAATGATTGAAAATGATTGATTATCTGTCCTTTTTTTTTGAAAAAAAAAAAACAATATTTTAACGAAAATTTCAGACGTGCTAGGAACGATTAAAATTTTTAAAAAAATACCCCAAAAATACTTTTGATCTTTCCTCTTTAATAATAATATGAACATTAGACGATAAAATTTTGTTTTCGTCAAGTAATTTTTTTTTTTCATCATGCTATGCTCTTTTGTTTACATTTTCGTGGGTGAGTTGTCCCCTTTCATTCTCATGATGTGTCTTAATCGTGTTTTCAAATTGATTTTGTTAAAAAAACAATTGTGTTTTTCCCATTTTCGGCCCCGTTAGAACCACACACAAGGTAATTTTATGTAGTCCTGTGAAGTTTTGTTGAAATCGGCTAAAAAATGTAGGAAATTCGATCCAATATATAAACGTTACACACACACACACACACAATCTGCGTTTTATAATAAGTAAGATATATATTTAAAGAGGGATGTTTGGTTACGAAACCCATTGTTGTTGAAAGAATTAAGATGTTGGTATCATCTTTTTCAAAAAACTATTTTTTTCGTAAGAATTAATATAATTTTTTTAATACTTGGATTTTCAATAGCTAAAAGAATACATTGGTAAACTATAGATTCTGTAAGAAATTTTTTTTTTAAAGGACAATTTATGGGGTTTCTACAGTTATGCATTTTTTCATTAATATTATTGATTTTTGCTTGGAATCACTATTATCTAGGTTTAAGTATTTATTTAAAATTTTATTGCTATGTTTTTTTTATAATTTTCCCAAATTTTCAGTACAACTATAACTTAATTTTAGTGTATTTTGTTGAAAATCTTGCTAAGAGGATTACTTCTTGGAAAATGTTTTTCAATCAAGGCAAGAAACTGTTGGCCTAATTTACTACTAACCACTTGGTTAAAAATGGGTGTGTACCAAATGAGTTTTTTTATTTCTATTTTTCTTATGGTTATTTTTATTATCTTCATTATATTTAATATCAGGGCATTTATATGCAATCTTTAAAGCATTATTATAAAAATTACTATATTTGTAAAATATCTCTTCATTTGCAGAGTTTATACTAATATGTTTCTCTATGGATGAGGGTACATGTTTCATTATGGATGGGGGTGATTTGACTTCGGGTGGATATAAAGGATTGGGATTTGGTTTCTTATATGGTTGGTACATATTTTTCATTAGGTTTAATGTCACATCGAGGAAATTTACCTTTTTAATTTTGTATTAATAGTAACTTTTAAATTTAGACACTTAAAATCTCTATGTATTAGTTTTCTAATCTTGTCAGTTTTGAAGTTAGTAGACTTCCTTGCAACCATAAGTCTATCATCCTTGTATCTTATATATTAATTTCCTAATGGGCAGTGAGATTATATAAAATAAACAAACCAACGGAAGACTCTAGAGAACCCAACGATCCCATTGTAATATCAAAGTGGTCACTTGAATTATTTTTTATCCACTGTTCCTCATTATAAATGAGAACAGATTATTGAAATACACCAGATATGTTGTTAGGGATTTGTCTTTTTTTCTTTTGTGTCAGATTAACAAAATGTGTTTTTCGTCGAAGTCACCAAATATGTAGTGCAGAATTATATAACATAGACCTAGTTTAACGTGTATGAAACATACAACAACATAAATATATGAAAAGTTCAAGGAAAACACAACAGTATTCGTATAAAAACACTTGTATATATATATTTTATATTCGAAATTCTTAATACATGGTTTGCGATCTACTTGCAAATGACCGGGTACCAAAAACAATACAAATTTTGTAGTTATCTGTCTGGTTGTTGCGAGCTTGAAATTGTGCGTGTTGTAACTATAACTTCAATGAACAAAAAGAGGAAGTTTGACTTTCCCGCCTAACGATGTCTCGTGCGAGTCTAGTCAAATCACGTAATTGTTTCTATTCTCGTGAATATTTATAATTAGTTTTTATTGCTATTTTTTGTTTTGATCAACGGGAGGTAACTATTGTCTCTCGCTACGTAGTCAAGGGTGGGATTACATGTTTTTTTAATTTTATTTTAGACTTTTGGTCAAACAGATTAACCTGCGTAAATAAACTTTATTTTCATTATGTTTTAAACAAATAGTGAGCATTACTTTTTGCAAAATCCAGTTAATTAATGCTTAAATTTACTAAATGACTTCGAAACATATCTCTAGGATAAATAATGGATTTTTAAAAGATTCTTAAATTTGTTGTTTATTTTTTTTTTATCTATAATAGCGGTCTATTAGTGATGAGAAAACGTGCCAATGTTTTAAAAATACCTAAAACTTTATTTATATGCAGAAAATAATGTTCTTTTAATTCTAATTCGTTTTAGGTTATTATCTAAAAAAAAAAAGAAATTTAAATTAAAAGAAGGTATTTTTATTTAAAATGTGTTTTTCGTTTTTTTTCTAGGAAGTCTGTGGCGGTACCTAACAAATTCATATTATAAAATTCATTCATTAATGAATAAGATCTGCAAATGTCATTTAAATCGATTAATTCACTGATGATTGGTAATTTTTTTAAAGCAGATATTCTTTTGCTTTAATTTCAGAAAAAAAAAACTCGTGTATTTTTGCAGTACCTAATGGAAATTTAACTTACTTTCAAGAGTTCACAAGATCAGCACACAACAACTCTAGTGTGAGTGCACTTTAGTTAAAAACTAACTGACCCTGGGCAGTTATCACTGCTTGAGCTTTATGTAGATTAATTATTATTTATGTTTATTAAATTTAACTACATCATTCAACATCAAATGTATTCGTCCTTTCTTTTATATTACTCAGTAGTATCAATGTGTGTATTTTAGTTTACACAGTTTCAGTTATTCGCTGTAATAAATAATTTATAAGTTTTATTAGTAATGGTCTAAAAGCCATAATTAGTAATGCGGCCAATTCAGATATTCAGGCTTCTGTTTTTCAAACTCTCTTCTATTAAATCTAGCAATCTACCCACACAACCAGTGAGAGAGTTCGGTATTCAAGCTCTGGTAAAATACTTCGAATACTGACTTTCAAGGCTTGCAAACTTTTCTCTTGTGACTTTGTTAGGGCCAGAAATAGGCACAAAGAGAGGAATTGAGTTAAACAAATATATTAACAGAAACAGTGATAAAACATATACAAACGAGAGTGTTACAGCAAGAATGTTCGGTACGACTGTCAGAGCTAACTGCTGGAAACTTTCCTCTCTAAAAGGCAGTACCCGCTCCTATTTATAGCTGGGAGTGTCCATGCGTGCGTGGGTAAATTGCCATAACAATTTCTCACGTGGAAGCTAACTGGGGCAACACTATCTTCCTATCAAGCATTTCCTATATCTTGCCTTGTGCTCTCCTGCTACGTGCGAAATGGTGATATCGTATTTGATAATGCCTCAAATTATCACGGTTGATATGAGGGGAGGGAGGGCACTTTCAGTTAAGACAAAATAACTTTGAAATACGAAGTAGGTATCAAATCTAATAAAAACAAGGTCTTTAATAAATCCAAATGTAAAAAAAAAAAAAAAAATGAAAGTGTTCATTAGTAATTTTAACTAGAAGTGCATTTATTTTACAAAACTGTATGATGCTCATACTTTTTTGTCTTTTCGATATTACATGAACAAATAAAAATAGTAGGAAATAATCTCATTATAATTCTACTTGCCCCTCTCTTATTTATCACGACATTTACGCCCTGTTAGTACTTTATAAATAATGAGCTATTTTGTTATCGGGTGGAAAGACGGAAAAGACATATCAGAGACGCTACTTGGTTTCAGTGAGAAAATAAAAGAAAGAAAGAAACGTGAGTTACACCCTGTCAGTGCTTCATAAATAATTAACTATTCCATTTTGATCGCGTGGAAAGACGGGAAGATTTATTTTGTTTATTATTATTATTATTAGATAGCATTGCAAGCAATCTCGGACGCTAATCTTAAATACAATGTCAACCTGTTAATCCCGGTCATTTCTTATACCCACCTTGATCAAATTACACCTTTCATCTTTAGTAACTCTTTTAGTACTTCTACTAAAATTATATTTATGACAACCGCAAGCAACCTAAAGCATGAAACTCTGTTACAACTACCTGTAATTTTAAACTGATGCATTGTCCTACCAAGAATGGCTCACAATATTAATTGCATTACATCAAACATCTGGTGATAGCTACAAAATGGAGCATTAAAAGTGCTGTGATGACAGTGAAAGAATTAGTTTGTAACAGAGTGGTAACTCTGGTTCAGCACTTTAATGCATGATAATACCTAATGATGATTTGAAGCAGGAAATCCACTCCAGCTGTGATGCTGCTACCATCGTTGTTGTATCATCTCTTTTTTCCAAAACATTTTTCTCACATTTCTAATGTTTTTAACGTGACCGCGCAATAGTTTGACAGCATTGATTCCAGATTTCCTTCTTTATAGAAATAGGCACAGTCTCTAATAATGTCTTCCAATGAATGATCTAGGTAGAAAATAATGTATATAAATAATTAAATTTTTTTTAGAATTTAACAGACATCACTGATGACTGTGCGTTATCCGACAAAACAAGATCCAATACATGGAACAAATGAGGCCTTTTCATTCATCTCAAGTAATCTTGTCTGAACAATTTATACTTGACTGACAAAACGTTTCGCTTAAAATCACCTTAAATAATTTGCCCAATCAATGCTAGAAAGCGTTTAACATAAATTAACACAGAACTATTTTCATCGGTTTAAAGGCACCCTCAGTAGAGTATGAAAAAATGAGTTCCACTTTTATTCTTATGCGTGGGCGTTTTGTGTAGGAATTTAAGAGTGAAAAATAGAAACTGAAGTTTATAACTTATTAAAACCTCTCTTCGAAATTCTTATGCTGTGCAACTTTAGAAGTATGAAATTTATACGTAAATTTATTTCTTTTTTTACTAAATTTGTTAAAATTTTGAAAAATAAAAATAGTCAAAAATAAAAATTTTCTTTTTTTATTTGAGGTAACAAAGAAAAAAAAAGCATCCATAGAAATGATTACCTTTTCATTTTGTTCCGTTTATAATGTTTATTTTTATTTTAGCCATATTAGAAATTAATTAAGATCTTAATTTGTTATAATATTATCGAGATGATTATTGTACATAATTAGGTTTCAATAAAATTTATGTGATGTGGTTGCAAAAATTGTCAGACAGCCATGTTCTCCTGCTTGTGGCATGGCGCAGAGTTCTGTTGCCAGACATAGGGGCCTTTCGTTAGCACTCTCTTGACCCAGATCAGCACTACCATCTCAAGGCGTTTGATATAGGCCTTTATGTTGAGTCTGGGGCCTTCACCAATAAATTCAGGAGTTCTTTTTTATCAGAAAGATCAAAGTGAGTTTTCCGAACTGTCGTATCTTCGTAATTACTAACTCTTTCCGATACCTCTGCACTGTCCTCAGATTGACATCTAAACACTCTGAAATATTCGTATTGAAGCTTCCGGCGCGAATGCCAAACAGTACAGCATGCCTTTCTAAATTTCTGGCGGAATGAATTACGTCATGGTGCTCTATTTTTCACAGAAGGTGTCCAACTGACCTACTATACTGTGCAATTGATAAAATGAAAAACAACGCAAATTAAAAATTTAAAACACCGACAATTTACCCATCGCACCCTGTATATAGTTTCTTCATTTACTTGCAAATAAGTTATAATTCTAAAAGTGTTCAAGGCACTAACAAAACAAGTATTTAAATTAGTGTAAGATAATTTAACTTTACTGATCTTAAAACTAAAAGAATTTTTATTGGGGCTTAGTTTTTCACCCAACAGGCGACTTGGGTATGACGATAAACTACATGAGGCAGCAAGGCCTATGATCAGGAAGTTTTGAGGAGTGTGAAACCACTTCTTAATTGCTGTTGTTCTCAGGTCCTGGGGTGGTAGCACCTGTTAAGGTCCTCACTATGGTGAAATAGTTAACCCGAAAACTGGGGTGAAAACACCATGAAAGTATAAAAATACATTTTCATAGGAAAAATACCAGCAATACATTTTCATAGTAAAATAATTACCAGTAAAACATTTTTGAAAAAATACCAGCAATACTTTATTTTGTGAAAAAAATACCAACAAGGCATTTTTGTAAAAGAAATTACTAAAGCTCCCAAGAAAATTAAATTTCGGCATTAAATGACCCACAAGGAGTTGATATGCCGCTTTTAAATAACTATCTTATTTACCTCGAATTTCAAAGCAGACTCATTTGTTTGGCCGCAATGACACAGCAGAAATTACATTTGTTGAATTCTTGTAAGACGACACATGTAAATTAAATTATTCATTTAATTAATCATTTGAGTTAAGTGGATGTATAATATTTTAGACAAACACAAGACATTCACAAGAAATCACAAGAACAGCACATTGAAGTCATGTGAGTGAACATAGTTAAAAACTAAAATTATTGATCTTGAGCAAGTTTATTGCACTGTCCTAATTTGATACAGTTTATTATTTAATTGTACACTATTCAACATCAAATTTGTACGTACTTCATTAAACATTTATAACACTACGTTGGACACAGGCTTGTTATCCCGGTAAATGATCTGAGAACCTCATTACAGGAGGCTTCCTCACCCATTCTGTGTTTGATTAAAATCTGAAAAAATCTCAAGGACAGGGTTGAAACGTTGGACGTTTGAGCAACCCACTTGTTAACAAAAAAATCACATAGTGTTTCGGTAAAGACAGTTTTCTGAAATTAATCTGAGAAATCACACAAATCCAAGTTTCGGTCGAGGAAAAAATGTAATACTGGTCATCATTTTCAATTGACTTTTTGAGTGTAGCAGGTAGGTACAGGGTCATACCCATTTACGGGGGTCGTTCAAAAAGTTCTAAACCTCACCCAGAAAGAAGAGTCATAGTTGAACAATGTTTTTGTGGCAACACACTACCACTTCTTATAAAACTAGAAAAACTAATTTAGATTTCTGTCATAATTTCTGCGAAGCCCATGCAAAGGTATGGGACAAATCTAAAAATGGGAAAAAAGAGGCTCGAGCAGTCATAAAGCATCTGCAGATGAAAGGTATGACATCCAAGGAAATCCATTAGAACATAGTACAGACACATGCCGAGGACTCCCCTTCTTATGCAGCTGAATCATAGATTCGAAGCAAACAGTGGAATCACTCTGGTTCTCTATCCCCGAAGAAGTTCCAAGAAAGATTTTTTTTACTTTTTAAAATGCATTTTAAACGTAGGTAATACTTTTTCTTGGAATAATTTTGTCAATTCCCTGAGCCAATGTAACATGTTCTTTTCATCTCTGAATAATTAATGAAAATGATTTTGACATTTCTCATTTTTTATGCTAATTGTGAGCAAAAAGTATCTTGAAATACTAAGGAGTAAATTTATTCAATAAAATCGCAATTGGCTTCATCCAGACGACTTTAGAATCTCCTGTAACTCTTCGAGGTGATCTCCTTGTTTAAGATGGTGAATGCTGCCATAATTCTTGCCTCCAGTTCATCTTTGGTGTTATAAGGAGTTTTGTTGCTTTTTCGCTGAACTTGATAATAATCAAGGAGATTGCAGTCTGGGGATTTAGGTGGCCAGATATAAGGGATGATGTGGTTACAGAAATTGCCTGACAGACATGACTAGATTCTCATGCTTGTGTGGCCTGTTGCAGGGTCCTGTTGCCAAATATAGGGTCTTCCAACAGCCACCCTCTTGTCCCAGGGCAGCATTATCTCCTAAAGGCACGATGTAGGTCTCCGCGTTGAGTCTGAGGTCCTGAATGAATGGAGGCATAACGTCGCCATCACGACTGATCACTCCAAACACCATGATGTTGACTGGATATATCATCAAACTCTTTCTGAATACACTGCACTGTCTGTAGATTGACACCCAAACACTCCGAAATGTCCGTATTAGAGCTTCCGGCGCGAATGTCAAGCAGTACAAGAGTCTGTTTCCAAATTCCTGGCAGAGTGAATTGCCTCATAGTGCTCGTTTTCTCACAGATGGTGTCCAACTCAACCTACAATACTGTGCAGTTGACAAAAAACAAAAAAAAAAAAAACAACACATACGCGAAATTAAAATATAAAATGGCGACAATTTACCCATCGCACCCTGTATATTGTTTCTTCACTCAAACAAAACAAGTATTTAAATTAGTGTCAGATAATTTAAGTTTAATGACCGTGACAGCGCAAAAGCGCGCGACCGATTTCAGTTCACCTGTACAACAGCACTGGTAGAGCGATACAGGAGGCTGATCCATTTGCAGAAGTCGATAGTTGCGAGTGTGAGATCACAGAGTGCCAAGTTCACTTGGCATTGATGAGGGTCGGCAGTGGCAAGTCTTCAGAATTTGATGGTCTGTCCTACGAATTTTACCTGAGGCTGTCGCACATCTTTATGCCGATTTTGACTGACTGTCGTGTTCAACAATTGGCCCAGGCAGGCGTCCGTCCTGGACCTGATCACCAGGGGTGTGATCACGCTGTTGAAAAAGGGATGGTGGGTGGGATTTAGATAATTATAGGCCCATAACTCGACCAGGGTTTCTGCGTACAACGACGACGTATTCATTTTCGTGTCATGCCGCAGCGACATTGAGGTGGTACAGAAGGTGCTTGAACGATACGAGGCGATAAGGTGACAGGGGCCAAGATTAACCACAAAAATCTTGCAGCTTGTGGTTAAGTGCTTAGATGGGGGTCCCGCTTCGGGAGCCCTTTAGTTGAATCCGTCCACAATCTTGGAGTATCGTTCGGGCCCAGTCTCTAGCTGAAGAAGAATTGGTCCGAAGTAAAGGCAAAGGTCGGAACGGCGATCCGGACTTGGCTTTGAACGGCGGTTGTCCGTAAAGGGCTTGTGCCACTTCCGTCTTTCCTCTTATTCTTTATCAATTGACTACTTCCTCTCTGCAAGGACCGAAAGAAGGCGCTCGAGGGCTTGCTTCTTGTCCACCCTCTTGTGGGGTGGTCGCAAGCATCAGATCTGCAGAGAGGTCATTGCCCAACGTTCCTGTCATGTGGAGCTGGGAACGCCGAACTTCTTGTGCCGTCGGCACGCCTCAAGATTGGTTTTCCTATGCCACGTGTTGACAGACTCGATTTGGGAGGGGAGTGTTAGGTACGCCTTCCCTAGCCTTAATATGACTTGACTCATCACATCTGTAACAGATGAGATCTTGTCATGGTGGTGCTTTAGCTTTACAACCTTTGATCACATGCCCCTACCTCTTACACCGAAAACACTCTCCCTGAATTTCTCAGGTTGTATGGCACCTTCTTTTGCCGTCGCCACTGCATCCAAGTCGCGTGCTCTATTAACAGGCAAAACCCTTGCGCGTATTAATAAATCACTCATTTCTATATTCTCAATACCCGGCAGTTACTGCAGGACTGTTGACATGTCACTTGGAAATCCAGTAACAAATGCTAGTTTAATAATCCGTTCAACACCCATCCTTACGGGTCCTGCTAATTTTGCCAATCTCCTAATATTTTTGGCATAAACGTCGACTGATTCTCCAGTTCATCTGATTTCCTTAGGTACCGAATGGACCTTCTATGAATGCACTTCTCAATTTTTGTTCAATTCTGATCTTCAATTCTGATTTTTTAAATTTTTATTGAGAAAAATTCGATCGACATTATTTTTTACAATGCGGCTGTAGGGTGTGTGTGTGTGTGTGTGTGTGTGTGTGTGTGTGTGTGTGTGTGTGTGTGTGTGTGTGTGTGTGTGTGTGCTAAAACCATAACACGTTGTGGTGTCTGTTTATATATATATATATATATATATATATATATATATATTTGCTTTTTTATTTCTTACAGTATTTTCTGTTCTAATTCTTCCCACATTTTCACCCGGTTAACTTAATTTTCTGCGAATCAGATTCTTACAAGTTTACTTTTGAAAATAGCTACAGGATAAATCCCCCAAATTTTGTGATTGTAAAGTAGAAATGGAAGGTCCCATTAGACAATTGGGGATTAGCACAGGCGGTCACTGGAGGACATAAGTTACAGTTATAATCAGCTGAGTGGCTAGGAGCCAAATGTATTTTTGTATTTGTATCTCGTTGGTACGAGAATAAAGTAATTAAGAATTACTCCGACCATTGTTGTTATTTTAAATGGCACTGTGAACAGGATCTGGTGAATACGTGGAACTATCATAACAAAATAAGACATGGTACTTGCACGAGGCGGAATCCTTGATTTTATTTCTCAACTCATGCAACAAATGACAGATAGAGAAACTATCGTGCTCCGGAGGGACGGAACCACTAACATGACGCAAACGCCCAACACTAAAAAACAGACAGTCCTTTCATTGAACCCAACGGACAACAACTGAAGTCAACAGTCTCCTTTTCGGCATTATAGGGACTGAAATCTTAAGTTCGGCTTTTGTCGTTGCGCTAAAGGGCTTGCACAAGGAAGGTCATCGGCTGGCCTTTCATTCCACACGTCAGGCGGAAGGTGAGTCAATCACTCATTTTTTAGCAAGGCTTACCAGCAGATAAAATGGTATGTTATTAGGAGTCACACAAAAAGGGTATGCCAGAAATCTACTAAAACTGAACTTGGAACTACGAACAGATCAACAAGATGCGAGACGGGGCGTGATTAATTCACTTTCTAAAATACTAGTCTGAAAGTTCCGCGCCATCCACTATACTGGCGGATCAATACTGAACCATACATCCATTTTGACACCGCTTGGTACCGTGCATCACATTGTGTGGAATGGGAAGCGATTTGAATGAGATGTCCGAGATTCAGTTCCATCACTGACAATAGAAGGGAACATAATGCATCAAACCCACGCTTCATTTGGAAGCATCCAAGGCGGTCCAATTAGCAACAGTAGCCATCACATCCTCGCGTTCACCGATACAGGGGCTCAGATTTGTTTGAGTGAACTAGAGATATTAAAACTACGAGCACCTCATGCCAACTCTTCATCGAATACACGGTATCACAAACAACTAACTTCCTATAAAGTTCATGCCTATAAGAGTTGGCTCGAGGGATACACGATAGGTGGTGTATGTGTTAAACAACACATCTGTTTTTTACTTATCAGAATCTGCCCGGAAGGACCTACATCTGTTGCCACCTGATTTCCCAGCCCGGACATCACGGCTCAACTCGTTGAAGGGCGAAAAAGAAAATGCCCTGTGCACATTCCCACGCAGAAAACCCATTCCAGCGATGCCTAGTACCATCCTGTTCCTTCCGACGGATACCAACAGGGATCTACTGGAATGATGAAACCCATCACACCCCGTTCCCATTTAATCAGGTCTCCATCGTACCGGCTCAGACAAGAAAAACAGGTCTGGACACGTGGAACGGGTACCACATCCTACCGCTTTCCACAGCCGCACAAGATGCCACTACTGTTATTACTGAATGGGGCCGGTACAGATATGTTCGTGCTCCCCAGGGATTTCACGCATCTGGAGACTGATCTACTCGTCGGTTCGACAATATTACATTGGACATGGTTCGAAAAACCCGTTGCATAGACGATTGCCTCCTTTGGGACAATTCTATAGGATCCTCGTTCTGGCACACAACGGAATATATAACCCATTGTAGGAAGAATGGGAACACTGTGTAATTTCGCAGAGAATGAAGTAGAGTTTGCCAGATTCTTAATAATGTCCGATGGTGTGAAACTCACGAAGAAAATGACTGAGGCCATCATTCACTTTCCTAAGCCCACAAGTATCACGGGTGTCAGGTCATAGTTTAGACTGGTGAATCAGGTATCGTATGCATTCTCGGGTATTACTGCGATCGAATACCGAAAATTTTATTGGGGTAAAACGCTTGACCAGCTTTTTGAGGTTTCGAGGCGAGTAATCATACGGAAAATTGAAGACGAAGTCAAGACGTTAGGTATCAACATTCCTTTCAAAAAAGTTTACAGCAAAACGGGAAGCTGTTACTTTCCTTTTCCAAAAGACTGTAACTGCCATGGCGAAACGAACCCACATTACCGGTGATGGTGCCTGGAAAATTATTTTGGTCGAATCTCGCTTTTCTAACGACACAGAATCCCGCTATTCACCGGTCGAAGGTAATGCCCTGACTCTTCTCTATGGACTAGAATCATGTTGGATGTTTATATTGGGATATCTAGGTTTGCTAGTGATTATAAACCATCAACCACTCATAAGATTTTCTTAAATCCGGGCCTTCAGAACATACAAATCCACGTCTCTTTAATTTCAAGGAACGCACACTAATGTACAAATTCAGAATTAAATCTCTCCCCGCAAAACTTAATGCTGCATACGACTGCGCCTCCCGTTACCCAGTATGGATCCCATCAGAGAAATTGAGAGAACATCCCCAAATATCATCTGCATATACACAACAGAAGCGTAGACGGTCATACTACGAGGCGACTAAAACTGATGTAGTCAAACCAACCGATAGTGCAATCAAGGGCGCATTCACATCCACATACGAGCATGGGATAGGATCGTTGCCGCGGCTGTCATTGAGGAAGAATGGCGGACGCTGATGGAATATTTACAGACTGGTTTCCCCACATCACTCCATGACCACCCGTCAGTGATCTCTCGGTTTCGGTACATGCACAAGGAATTGTACTGCGTCGAAGGAGTACCGATAAAGGAGAATAAAATCCTTATACCTCGACAGCTTCGTGCGGAAGTACTTGAATCCCTACATTCTGCACACTAGGGTGTAAATGGCATGTTAGCAAATGAGCGATAATGCCTATTTTGGCCTGGTTTGGATGCCTGTGTCTGACAGACCAGTGCCCAATGCCAGATATGTAACTCTCGTCCCATCACAGCCTAAGGAGCCCTTGATACCACCGTCTAACACTGAATTCCCATTCCAACAAACCGTACCTGACTTTTCGACTTACACGAAAGAAATTGTTATCTACACAGATCGGTACACTGGTTGAATGGAAGTGGCCCTAATGTCATCTGGGAAGGCCAGGGCAGAATGATGGCTTGATTTTGTACACATAGTGCACATGAAGGACTTTCATCCGACGGGGAGACCATCTTTTGATTCTCAAGAATACACGTTCCTTAAAAATTGTGGAATACGGAAATGTATTTCGTCGGCTTTGGCCGGCAAAACGGTTAATCGTACACTCGCAGACAACACGGACAGTGTGGCTGGCTGTGTGATGATCGTGCAGCCCGTGCTTTGCTGATCAAATGCAATACTCCCGTCTAGCTTGGTATATCTCCTGCTATTGTGTTATACGGTCGTGTTATCAACCCTCTCTCTGTCCTGCGGGGCAAATACCAGATACGTAAATAGTAGAGAGAAATTGGTGAAATGATAGAGGCAGCAATGTCTAAAAGGCACATGTGAAACGAACACTTTTACAATGAATATTGTAGCCCGCTTCGGGAATTTCAAATTGGCGATTCTGTTCAAATCTAAAATAAAGATGACCCCTACCTTCGTTGGTGGAAGAAAACAGGGAGAATTGCGGAGAAACTCCCTAAGCGGTAGTGCGGGTGGATGGAAGTAATCGGGGAACTACGCAACCGTCGCTTCCTCCGTAAGATCTACCCAGTTATTGACGTCCACAGCATTCTACCTAGAGAGTGGACCACTCAAACTGATGGCACCCCGATTTACAGTCGGTTCAAGATAGCAACACAAAAAAAAATTAACCAAATGTAGGCCAGAATCGTATGATACCTCTGCATGTCCTGGGGTCCGGCCGCAGCGACCCGGTGAATTCTCTATGGTGATCGACACAGATTAAAATCTCTTATCACCCAACGTCCAACATAAACCAAATACCCTGATTAATGAACCAGAAGAAATGAAACTTGCCGAAACCGGGGATTCAGTAAGCCCAATACAAAATAATATTGGAGAACACCAATATCAAGTCAACACCCACGTCGAAACACGCGAGCACCCCGGACTCTATCCCCACAAATGCGAGGACAATTGCACACATATTCTGGGGAAAACCTTCAACTGATTACGTCAATTCGTCCTGTGGTCAGAGGAAGGGGGGGCATGTAGAGTAGAAATGTAAGGTCTCATTAGATAATGGGGTACTTCTACAGGCAGACACTGGAGGACATAAGTTACCTGCTCCGGTATTATATAAACATCTGAGTGGCCAGGAGCCAAGTATATGTTTAGTATTTGTATCCCGTTGGTACAAAAATAAAGTAATTCAGACTTACTACCAGCAATACATTATTTTGTGAAAAGAAAACCCCCAAATATCTGTCTTGAGATACTCTGCAAAAGATTGATAAGCCATAAAAACAAGTCAATCAAATCTTTGTTCTTTCTCCTCTATATCAAAACTTCGAATAATGACAGGATTCCATGAAATTTAGTTTTATTTGACACGGGGCTTGCTCAGATATTCAACTACTTTGCTTGAGACTCCTTCAGATTTTAATCAGACACAAAATAGATGGAGATGTCTCTTGTCCAGGAGGTCGCCAGACCATTGTCAGGAATAATGAGCCCATACTCAGCATATACCGTTATAAATACACCTAAAAGTAAGGACAAATTTGAACATTGAAAAATTGTACCCAAGGCCAATGCTTTTAATTTTATCAAAAGTGGGCTCACACTGTTGCAGTAATAGTCTGATCTTAGAAACTCTCAAGAATACATTTAATTTTCATTGTGATTGAAGAAATGGCCATATTTTAATGAATGTCTCGTCTTGTCTTAAATAACATACAAAATATTTTACTCAGTTGATTAGTTAAATGAATCATTTTGACGAGTCATTTTAATATAATTTAACAATTTTTTTGTTCGCTTTTGTCATTGCAACAAAAAGAATAAGATTAACAGTTTGATATTCTTTAAAAATTTCTTTCACTTTTAATATGAATACAGTTAAAATGCCTGATGCTAATTTATTATGGCATCTTGCAAAAAAAGCGCAAACTATTTTCTGCTATTCTGTTGAGACATGTTTGTAAAATTGATTATATTGATTGTCTGTAGTACCGATCTCATTCTTTTTGTTGTCATCGCGACATTTGGGACGATTAATTTTGTAGCTATCCCCAAGTGTATTATGTATATGGAAAAATATAGTAGTTTCTTTCTTCCAAGTGATGTCAGCAAAAGAAAATGGTTGCTTACCTGAGTAGAATACTTTCTTCTTTTCATATGAAAAAATAAAAATATAAATATAAAGCTGTAAAATGCATCAGCCAAAACATGTTACCAACAAATGTAACCAAAATCATGAGATTTATATTATGAGCTATTCTTGGTATGATAATGAATCATTTCACAATTAAAGATTATTGTAATTAAGTTCCATGCTTCAGGTTGTTTGTGGTTGTCATTAACTAGAAGAGGTGTGGGATGATTGCAAGAGGGTTACCAGTGAAGTGAAGTATAATTTTATCCAAGATGGCTACCAAAAAAAAAAAAAAAAAAAAAATAAAAAATATTGGTTAACAGGTTAACGTTGTATTTAAGTTTAACACTCTAGATTATCATGGGGGGTGGTGGTGGTTGTTGTTGCGAAAAAGAAGAATTATTATTATTATCAACAACAACAACTTTTACACAGTAAAACGTTAATTTTATCTTTTCATACAACTTCAAAAAGATATTTTTTTATAAAGAACAAAAGGTGTACTGCGTACTGTCTGGCAAACTAAATACCTCTCTAGTTAAAACAGGTCATAAACTGTTAAAATCCCTCCTTTACATATAAACATTTTAATTCTTTGTTTTTGTTGCATTAGTGTTTGCTTAATACTTTAAATTTATTTTAATACAACTGCTCTTCATAAACCATTATAATTTGGGATGCTATAAAACTACAAGATTGCCACTTCGTGCTTAGTAGCAAAAAACAATACAAAATATGGGGAATACTTAGTAGGAAGATTGTATTGTACCAATAATCTTTCACTTAGACAGAGCTTGCAAGATTTGAAAGTCAGCATTCGAAATCTTAATCTTTACGAAGGCTTTAACACTGACCTTTTTAAAACTGGTTGTACAGGTAAATAAATACATTTAATTAAAGAGACTTTGATAAATTGAGAATTTAATATTCGCACTGGGATACATAATGAGGAAAGAGGGCTTGGAAAATTTAACACTCACAAGATATATTAAAGGCAGCATCAGCACTCTTGCATCTTCATATGTACTTCGAACAAAGTATATATGAACTAGCAGCATGGCCCGGCGTTGTCCGTGCTTGATTCAAAAATCGTGCGACTCATCCAGCAATCGCTATCACTTGACTTAAAATATTTTTGCCCTTCCTTGCCTTTAAAGGAGTGCCCTTTGCCGTGCTGATGTTGCTACAT
The DNA here is from genome assembly GCA_903632075.3 of Acanthosepion pharaonis. NCBI lineage: Eukaryota > Metazoa > Mollusca > Cephalopoda > Sepiida > Sepiidae > Acanthosepion > Acanthosepion pharaonis. Next base: position 342,692 of record CAHIKZ030001601.1, read on the forward strand.
GCCTTACTTCTTGCCTATCTCATACTGCGAATTTTTTCTAAGCTCTATACTAAACATTAAATCTGTTACGAAAAAAGAACTAAACAAAATGAACACAAAACGATCAGCTTTAAAAAAGGACTCGTAACTGGAAAAACCGAATGAAAAAAGAATGTTAACAACAAATACTTTTTCACACCTAACCCAGTTCTGCGGAATCAGAATCAACGTTGAGTTTAAGCAAGCGAATGAGCCAATTGGAGTAAAGTGCCATGCAGATTTAATTTTTTCCCACTTGTGACGAATGCAGCTATCGATTTTTTGTTTTTGCATGCTAGCATTCTAGTTAACATTCATATCAGTCAGCTGTTGGCGCTCACGCTGGCCAATAGAATCTTCCTGCCTATTCGTGGCAGCCAGCTATTGGCTCTCACTCTAGCCAGTACAAAATGGCCGCAAACTGCATGAAAACTGCCGTAGAAACATGAAAAAATCGATTATTTCCACTATCGATGGGAGTTGGGAAATGCAAAGTCGGTCTTGGCCTTCCCGCTAACTTGGAGCATGTGCATATAAATTTTGGTGCAAATCCGTCGAAAATTGCGGCCGTGCATTCGTTACACACACACACACACACATACACACACACATCCTGCCTTTTATAGATAGAGATACCTTAACACTGACTACCTTTGTTAAAAACTAAGTATTTATTATCGCTTTTCTGATTGAATAATAACAGTTACAACTTGGCAGCATTTACTTTTCAAAAAACGAAGCCAGACCTGTTCGTTGACTAACTTGCATTTTCAAAACTTTCTGATTTATATTTTGTATTTTCCTAGCGATCCTCTAAAACAGTTCCTGGTATACAATGACAATTATTACTTTTTCTGTGTTGTAGTTTTAAGAACGCAAAAACATTCTCATTTTATTGTTATCTCTTACTAGTCAGCTGAATTGAATCCATTAGGGTCAGATGAGTTTACCCATATATATTACTGATATAAATGATTTTAATCTAAAAATAGTATCAAGCATGTCATGAGAAATTTCATTTTTACTCAACAACTGAGGAAACCTAATTTACACTTGTTATGCAAACTTTCTGCTACCATAGACAATGGAACATTATTTACACTGATTAAAATACAACAATCAGAATTCTATTGTCTCTGGAATGCGCAGGTTGAATACATCCAGTCTATGGTTGATATGTAGCGTGGGGCTACAAACCCACAGATAATCAAATAAGTGACAACTTCATATTCGACGAATAATTAAAAAAAAAAGCATAAATTATCAGAGATGTCTCTGAATTTGCAAGCTTATTGAAATTGGCCAGTTGAACAGAAAAAATGATATGTTATGTACCATGTTAATGCTGTATTGTGCTGGACAATTGTGAGTAATAGTGAATAACGAGACAAAATATACTGTGTGCTTATCTGCAGCAATGCATTACAAGATTAACTCTGACTGCTAGTAGTCGTAAGCACAATATTATATTGAAATCTGATTAGTCTCTATAAATAAGTACAAGGAAATTAACCCTGTATTTATTAATATAGCACAGACAGGTAACTCTGCGTGGTCGCAGAGGAGGTATCCAAGATTAGGCACACCAAGTTCACATTATGTCCATTCCATGCCATCACACTTCTTCCTGAAAGGTATTAGGTCAATTTCACCACCTATATCGAGGTGGTGGTCAAGCCGCGAATACTTGTTCCAGCAGGTCTTTGGTCACTCTCATGGAGCTCATATGATCCAGGAGTGACTGGTCGAGAACTTTTACGAAAATAACATCCCCAACCTGCGAATACTTGTTCCAGCAGGTCTTTAGTCACTCTCATGTAGCCCATATGACCCAGGAGTGACTGGTCGAGAACTTTTACGAAAATAACACACCCAACCCGCGAGCTTCAAGTTCTCCTTATTTGCACCCTCTAGATTATTGCACTCATAGATGAACAAGCCATGACACATATGTATCATGTGATTACCACCAAGAAATATCCGAGGTCTGAATTGAATTTGATGTCAATCGGGAACATTTGATTTATGAGGAGTTGAACTGTGGTGACCCCAATACGCCCTGTGTCCACACTAAGAAATACCAAAGTAAACGTTGTATTCGGTGTCAGTCAGAACATCAAAAGAGCTAAGTACCTCAGAGAGTTGATCTAGATTAATCACATGGCAATCAAGTGCAGAGTTAGGACTAAAATTATGCTAGTGGCTGTGCTAACATATAACAAATCAACCCAGCTGAACAACCAGGTGACAAGAAGTATAAAAACACCAAATTCGTAAGGAGGAGAAAAGGGAGGAAAGATCTTCTCACGTCAACGTGAGAAGATCAAAAAAACATGTACCCTCACGACTGATGTTAATTTGACGGAGTCTAGAAGTGAATGAACAATAATTTTATGTATGAAAGATATAGTTTCGTTACTACCATAACGTTACATATAGAAGGCTGCTATTGTGGAATGCGAACTACCTGATAGGAATATGCAGCTCGGAGAAATTCACTTGTTCGTTTAAGGGGGTGGGGAGGAATAAAGTAATTCGGAAATGGAAATTGTTGACATCTAACAATAAGTTTAATGATAAAAAATTGAAGAATTTAAACGTATATCTTGTCCCAGATGCAACTAATGGGGTTGGGGAGGATCTAGTCTTACTAAATCTTATTTATTTCGACTTGGTTTATTTCAGTTTCAAACATTCCAAGAGCATTCTTCAAAATTCATTCTGGGGTTTGTAATTATTAATTTTAATTAGTTCTTTGTTTGCTTTTTCTCTTCAATGCTTAATTAGTTTCATTGAGTTTTCTTACAGTCTAATCTTAATTAATTCCTACTCAAAATCGTCATTAGTCATCCCCATGCATTAAACGGACACTATCCTGTTACATCATTTATGCAAAAAACATTGAACTGGGGCCACCACTCTGTTATAAACAATGCTAGTTTCACAAACGAAAAACATCTTCCTCATCGCAGTATCGTTTAAATTTCTTTATCAAGTGACTGGGTGTCTTTCTGTTATTAATGAACATTGCGGATCACGTGATTTAAATCATGCTCTTTCCACTTTCTTTTCTCAACCCCACCCGCCTCCACTCTCTTGTCAAAGTATAAGGTGGTTGTTTCTCTTTTTGAGCATTACAGGATCGGGTGTTGTGTGCAGCTGATCTAACACTCATATATCAAAGTTGCATCCCAACTTTCTCGTCCGTTAATAATGGGACATGAAAAAATAAGAAAAGAAATCGAGGAGAGTCTCGAACGAGTGCACGACCGAGACGGGGAGTCATTCCTCATTCTGAAATACAAGGGCGTCATTTTCCCGAATATTCCCACCTTACCAGAGGCTCTGTCACAACTTCATCTTTTACCGATACACAAAGATGACATTTTTATGTGTGCATATCCATTTTGCGGTAAGTAGATTAAAACCCATATCTAATTTTCATTTTACTTACATGTGTAATTTACTGAATACATCAAGAGGAAGATTTGAATTTTCTGAAAGATTTAAATTAAATTAAATTAATTTTTTAAGAATAATTAGAATAATTTTTAAATTTTATTTTCGTAATAGTATTTAATTTAAATATCACTCAGCCTGTTATTGTTGTATATCTCTTTTGCAATATTTTATAAAAATTAAAGCAGTCTTGTAGTTTATAGTGTCCAAAATAGTTACGATTGATATGAGGGAAGGAGGGTATTCAGTTCCGACGAAATAAATTTTGGATTTTTCGCAAAAATCAAATTTCATAATAATATTTGAAAAAGTTGAAAAGTAAAATAAAAACAAACATTTAATTAACTAGTTTAAATAGAGGTGTCGTTATAACATTAAATTGTCAGACGCACAATTATTTTATTTTGTTTTGACTTTTGAAAACCAGTATGTATTTTGCGTTTTATTTTAACTGTATGAACAAAAATACAAAACAACAGTACAAAAAATACTACATACATACATACACACACACACACACACACACATATATATATATATATATATATATATATATATATATAGGAGAGAGAGAGAGAGAGAGAGAGAGAGAGAGAGAGAGAGAGAGAGTACGAACACAAATAAAAAGATATTTTATTTTTAAACATAGATAAATACCATTCATAGTGTTCCGTATTTCTTTATAATGATTATTTTTTCGCGCGCTTTTTGAGTCAGAGTAAGATTATACATTTTTTATTTTGGACTTATGACCTCACAGCTTACCTTGCGTAAAGAAACGTTATTTTCATTAAATTTGAAGTAAAAAGTAAACATTATTTGTAAATGTCTTTCAAATTTGATACCGGAGTAAGAATCTTGGGATTTTTTTTCTGCACTTTTCATAATACCCGGTATGACAGATTTTACATTCTTTCTTCTCTTCGTCTCCCTAAAAATCCTTATTTTTTGAGTTTTATTGAAATATTTTTGGTAAAGTTCAGGATGAATTTTTCGTATGTTAACACTTGATTGTTTTTACTGAAATAACATCTTTATGGATTTTTCTTTATGTAACTAAAAATATTGCGCCACCCACCAAATTAAAAAGTAATGAATCAGACACCGTAAAAATATTTCCACAAAATTTTCAAATAAAGTAACTTATTCAGTATACAATATAATACTTAATGAATAAGTACTAAATATTTCATTTAAATCGGATAATTCACTGATATTTTTTCATTTTTTTTAAACAGAGGATAGTGATATTTTGCTTTCATTTCGGAAAAAAATCCATTTTGTAGTATCTAAATTTTTAACCCTGTTGATTCTTCTATGGTGTATAAGGACACAGTCTCATCCCGCTATATTTCTATATTGGGGTTTTCGTAGCAAGTAGGATTTTACGAAGTGGAGTTGCTAGCCCCATGACTAACTGGTTTGGGATCCAGTCTTGTACGTCAAGACAGCTTACCAATTCAAACTAGAGAACCTGGTTTACCCTGCTATTAACACGTAGCTGGGGACAAAATAAAAAAAAGATTCATGCCTTTCTAAGAATATTTGAGCGAAAACGAACGCAAACGCTTCGGATGGAATTTGAACTCGACACGCAAATACTATTTTCCCCGTCGATTACTGCCACGCTTCGTCACATCCAAACATGATCAAGCAGAGATGTTACTAGGTGCGTGTCCTGTATCTCAGGCGTATAAAAATCTAGAAGGATACAGTAAAATCCCTATCACCTCAATTTTCCCATAAAAAACGTTACATTGCACACAACCAACCCGCAATACTTATGCGATGTAAAAAGGAATTTGTTGTTTGTTGATACTAAGTAAACATTAAACAAGGACAACAGTCAAATGAAGCGCCCACGTTTAATTGAAAATGTTATTGAAATTATTGAGTCTTTCATAGTAATCCTGCTTTGTACGGTCCCCTTGGCTTTGTTACAGCGATCCCTGTGACTAGCTGAAAATGAACCAATCAGAAGGCACCTTACTGAATGTGCTTCGTCTCGATCTACGCGCGATGTTTGAATCTTTCTTCCTCTTTCCCACGTTGGCTTTCAACGAGTAGCATGTAAAAAACTTCACCATCAAATCTATAGAAATCGAGATTGTAGCGCCTACTCCACGTTAAGAAATATCTTCTCAATCCTCAGAACGTTCGGACGCCAGGACATCGCTAGTAACAACAAAATGTCACAAGACCTCAAAGAACGTTTCTTTTCTTTGACAGGATAAGTCTGCAAAATACCATTTTTTAAAATTGTAGACCCCTTTCCTTTCTTCCTTTCTTTCTCTTTTCTTCTGTTATACTCATAAAAGGTTTGAATCTCAAAGGTTTGGTTTCGTTCTTTTTTTCTCACGACGTGTCACATCACTGAATTATCCTTTTATTTTTTCTCCAGCAGGAATTACTTATCTTTTCTAACAAACTTAAACGGGTGAAATGCCAACAATGTAAATGATATATTCTTTCTGTAACCAAACACGAATAATTTATCATATGAACTATGATAGAATGGTAATTAGTACTTACATATTTTTAAAACATTTTGTATTGTTGTTATGAAATATATAATAAAACGTATTTTGTAAATTATTAGTGCAAACGTTTTAACAAGCGGAACATGTTTGTTATGTTTGGCTTTGATAATACTTAATTTTGTAGCGTCTGTTTCAGTAGGTATAATAGTCAACCAAAGTTGAAACATGCCCGACTAATAACGTCACTTTCTCAGTTTCGAACCCGGCCATCGGCCAAGTATGCAAATAAATATAAATTTTGATTAATATTGTTGCGGAAGCAAAGAATGGGTAACCTGGAAGACAGAACTTGTCGCTATAGTTGTTACTGCTGTAGAGGTTAATTTCTTCTTCGCTTCAGCAAACGTGAATTCAAGGAAAAGGAATACATCGGATTTGGGTAAATAAATGTTTATTATTTACATATATGCAAAGCCAACAAACTACTACCCGTTACTGTTGTAAAGGCAACAGAGTGGAAGAGGAAGAAAGAAAGAGAAGGAGAAAAATGTTGGTGGCTGTCGGTTGATGTTCTGTAAAGACGGCGGCGTCGGAGTTGAAGGTTGAAATTCATAGCATCGCGTTCAGTGTGCCTGCCGCGTTCTCAGCGTGTCGACATCTCAGCCGGGTCTCTGACCTTTGCGGCGTTGAATCGTGGAATTTATATCAGTCGTATCGGCTCCAAATCACAGTTTGGGTTTTTTAGCGTGAGTCATTTTTACTGGCTAATATATAGTTCATTTTATTTCATTTAATACCGAACACATGCGCCGGGCCATGATGCACAGAGACGTGTTTTCACATTCTGCTTTGGGTTGTCAAGCAGTCAGCATCCGGCTTATATAGAAGAGTGTCAGAGACACGACAACCCCCCCCCCTCTAGAAAATTAATCGGGTAAAAGCCGTATCAATTAATTAGTAATAAATGTATGTCTTAAAGTTTTTAGGGAATGTGACTTTTCTGTCTGATTTGGTTTGAATTGTTGTTGGATTGTGATGTATTTTTAGATTTGGGTGTTTCTTGTACATAAGGAGAATGTGTGTGTGTGTGATTGATTTTCTTTTTCTAAGAAAGCCGGTTTCAGTCTATCAATAGCGACTGTGTTTGACCGATTACCTTTTTGTATTTTGAAGTATTTTTCCGCCCTGTGTAAGACTTTGTATGGACCCTGATAATTTGCTGATAGTTTTTTTTTTTTTTACTGTGTCTTCTCGTGCGAAAACATATTCACAGGTATACAGATTTGTTGGTGTGTATGTGTGTGTGTTTGAATTTCGAGCAGGTGTGAATTCTAATTGCGACAGCTTATTTTTAATTCTTGTATGAAATACGATGTTGGATTAGAGTTTATGTCATTTTCAAAAAATTGTCCTATAAATGATAAGGGTGTTTCAGCTGGTTATCAGCCAAGATCTTCTTTAATAATGTTCCTTATAGAGAGAAGTATAAGAGGTAAATTATCACTCCAATTGATCGAGTTTTACTTCATGGCTAACGATGTTGCCTGTGGAATCTTTCCGCTAATCCATTAGCACATGGGTGGTATGCCGTAGTCTTAATGTGCTTTGCTCCCAGCAAGTTGCTGAATTCATGAAAAAGTGATGATCGAAATTGTGTGCCACAGTCAGTGGTGATAACATTGGGTACTCCGAAAATAGAAATCCAATCTTTTAAAACAGCGTTTGCGACTGAAATTGTTGATGTGCCTTTCAGTGCAATCGAGGTAGGTCAAGGTGAAAATATCAACAATAGTTAGGATATAGGAACAACCTTGTTAGCTCGATAGGGGACCCACAATATAACGCCGATCCTCTCGCACGGTGTCAGTTGTAACGTGATCTCTGGTCAAGGCGTTCACGTGACACTGTATCCTAACCTCACTGGGCCGACGTCATACACAAGACCGTTGGTCCTGTGTGGTTCAGTATTACAGGTTAGACCTAAGTCTCCAGTTTCAAATGTCGATTCGATTCCACACACTAACCACGTTGTGATTTTTGATCCCGGCGAGTAGTTATCGGGTCGTAGAATTCCGAAAGCTCTCCGTTGGTTTACCTGCAAGCTTATTGTGTGAGAATCGAGTTAAGAGCAAATAAATATGGCCAAGTCGATCCGATTTTAGAGGGACAAAAGTTATATATATAACATCAACAATACATATAATAATACAATTCTCGTGGCAAAAAGTTGAATGTCTTTTGTATATGAAAGGTGATCAACAAAACAAAAAATACTTCATGTAATTTCGTTAAAAGAGAGAGGTGGCTTCGTTTTAACCCTTTTTGATTACTGTAGCTTGTTCGACGTTTCCGTTCTCAGTGGTAGTAATAATAATAACAGTAGTAGTCTTAGCTGTTAGAGGAAGTAAGTTGCTTCTTCGTACATATATCAACAGCACATGTTAGCGGACGCTTTGTTCCAATCTCTGACGTCACTTCCTCTCTTCTTAGAGTCTCCAACTCAATTCTCCGACTGTCTCTAACTCAACTCTGCTCACTGTCTCTAATCCAACTCTGCTCTTTATATAGGGAAATGGTGACGTATTTTTTTTCTAGAGCGAACGTGCTGACATACTTTTATTAGGAACGGGTCGACCCATTTCCCGACACAAAACTTCACACTCGTTTCTTCTTTCGGTACCCTGACCGCTGTCATTGTTCTAAGTTTGTTTATTAATAGCTCTGAGCAATTTTGGTAAACTTACATAGATTCATGCTGTTTTGTTATCGATAAAATTAACCTTTAGATCAAGACATTCTGAATTCTGTTTTCTGTACATAATCTGATATCTTTTCTACGCTTAAAGAGGAAAAAAGATTGTATTTCGTTTTCTAAATAAAATCTGTAACATTAGTATTTCAAAGTTTTTACGGCATATCAACATCTTAGTTATTAGAAGACGCCTCTCCCTCACCTGGCGCCCTCTACTTCACGGTATATCCACCTCCATCAATAGTATTATCATCATCACCACCACTTCGGGGTGACATTTCACCCCCGCTGCCATAACAATGTCTGAGTGGATGTGTTTATATCTTGCATCTGGGTTGCTGAAAGTACCTATTGGTGTTTTGGTATGTCGCTGTATTTTGATCTTCTGTTATTTTAGGCATGTTGATGTCCAATTTCTAATGTCCAATGCCATGTTCGGTCAAACAAAACGTTCATTTATAATTTTTACAGTGGATAGCTTGTGTGGGTGGGAAAGATTGTGAAGGTGTTGAAATATTTGTTTCCTCATATATTTGTTGTCCCTTAATATAATGAATTTCTGTTGTGTACTGAGAAATAAAATATAAATATCTAATTTCTCTAGTGGTGTATTTTCCTGCACTACAATTCATGGCATGAGTGAGGAGCTTGTGATCTGTTTATATCACAAAGTTTCTACCTTTGATTATTTGTCTAAACTGTTTAATTGCTAAATATATAGCCAACAATTCTCTAGAAAAGGTGCTATAATTTCTTTGTGTCTTGGTTGATTTTGCTGAAAAGGAAATAGGTTTACTTAGCGAACCGATTTCCCGTTCAATTACAGCTCTTATTGCCGTGTTGGATGCATTCGTAGTGAATATGATGAGTGCATTTTCGTCGCTGTTGATATGTTAGAGTTTAATAAAGTTCGTAAGTGCTGATATGGCGGTAATAGAGGCATGAAGTGCATCCTCTTGTAGAGTAATGTTTTTGTTTTTTTTTCCCAACAGATTAGTCAAAGGCAGAAGTATAGTTGATAGATTAAGGGTTAGCGGCGCTAATAATTTATCAGTCTGATGAATCTTCTTAAATGTCGGATGGAAGTAGGTACAGAAAAATTTTCAATTGCTTCCACTTTTCCGGGTAAGGGCGAAATCCCATGTTGTCTATCATGTGTCCAAGAGATTTAACTTGAGTGGTGCCGAAAGTGCACTTATCTAAGTTTATTTTTAGGCCAAATTGAGATTAATGTAAGTGATTTTTGTGTCCGACAGTACTTTGGCTAGCAATGAGGATATCATTAATGAAAGCGTATACAAATGGTGATCCTCTCATGATTTGGTTAATTAATCTTTGAAATGTTTGAGCAGCATTCTGAAGACCAAATAGCATTCGGATAAACTTGTATATCCCGAACGGAGTTGACACCGCTGTTTTGGAAATATCTTCTTACGCTACCGGGATTTGGAAATAAGCTTTCGCTAGATCGATCTTGGAGAATATACGTGATCCGCGTAACCCGAGTGCGAAATCCTGTATATGCGGAACAGGATAAAGATCAGGGACCGTGGATGCATTTAATTTACGAAAGTCCACACAAGGTCGAAATCCTTTATTATCCGTTGTTGGAACGAGGTGTAGGGGTAAGGCATAAGGGTTTTCAGATGGGCGAATTATCCCTTTCCGTGGCATTTTGTTAAATTCGTTTTTGGCAAATTGATATTTGTGCGGATGTAGCCGCCGTGGACGTGAAAATACTGGCTGTCCAGTAGTCTTTATTCTGTGTTTTGTGTCATGCTTGAAGTTATCCGTGTTTTTGAAGGATGTAATTTCCTTAAATTTGTCCAAGATATCAAAGAATTCTGTACTATGGCAAGGTGTTACACTGATGCCAGTAGAAATGTATTGTGTGCGTATTCCTGTAATGCGGATATTGGTTTCGGTGTCCAAAAGGAGTCTGTTTCTCATATTTACCAACAAGTTGAAATGGGCCAAATTCTCCGCCCCGAGAATGGGTGTTTCCACGTCACGTATAATCTCAGCGCATATAAATGTTTAGCGTTATATCTTTTGTGCCGTAGGTATTGATGCGCGTACCATTTGCTGCTAGTAGTTTGAGGAGACTAGGATTGGGTTTGCGTCGAAGTGCTAGTGGAATGACACTGACTGCTACTCCAGTATCCACTAGGAATTGTAGCCGTTATTTTGGTCGACTACGTAAAATAAGCGCTTTTCTTTGTGTGTACCGGCCAGGGTAGTCGCGTTCATTCACCGGTTTGCTCGTTTCCCGGTTTATATGGAAGAGTGTAAGAGACACGACAATATAATGGTCTTTGCGTTAGAATGAAACAAACAAAAGATTTCCGTGGAATATATTACTTTAAATTAGGTACCTCCAAAAGAAGTGATACCGAAGGTTAAAATGCGTTTCTAAAAATGTAAAATCTTTCTTGAAGCTTTTATTTTCAAGCTAATAGATTAAATCTAATATTTCCAATAAACAAAATACGTTACTTTATTTCAAACCGAATTAAAATTGATTGGACTGAATTTTAAATCGTTAAAATTGCTAAAAAAATCAGTCATATTACCAAATCTGATATCACAACATGATTCTCTTCATTAGAAAATCTTTAAAAATAAAAAATACTTTTGTGAAACTTTATTTGAGGAAAATCAGCTGATTTAAAGTTTAATTAATCAAAACAAATATTACTTACTTTTAGTCTAAAATATCGCAGAAAAGCATTTTTTTTAACACGGAAGTGAGTATTTTTATGATGTGTTGAAAATTCTGTGGATAGACAAGTTTGGAAAATTTTCCACGGGAACATAGCAGTAAAAATTAAATAATGAATATAACGTTAGCGTTATTATATATATATATATATATATATATATATATATATATATATATATATATATATATATATGTGTGTGTGTGCGTATATATATATATATATATATTAACTACGAACTGATTTTAAAAATTTAGGAAATATTCTTTAAGTAATCCAATATTTTATTGAATTTTAGGTACTTTGGCTTTATAGTCTTGCTTAAGAAGACATTTGTTGAGGAAATGTTAGAAAATTACAAATAACTGTCTATATCTCTGAGATGAGGTATTATGATTACTTGCATTATTTACATTATTTGGAATGTTATCCTCATTTTCATTGTCATATTCACAACGTTGTGCGCTCCGGCCTTCTTCAGGTGATTGAAATTTCGAATCGAACCTTTTATTTCGTCCACCGGGGTAGATTGTTCTAGTTCCACGTGCCATGACTCTTCGGGATGTCTCAGTTATTTCCCTTTAACGCAACTCCCCAAGTTTTTGGCTCACCACTGCTGTGGCTTGGTAGTGAACTCACAACTCTTTGTGTCTAATCACTGGAGCTACCAACGTCTTTATCCACTGGGCCATGTGTCCTTAAATTTTCTTGAGTTACCGTTCTTATATTTTTTGAATATCCAGTATGGACGCTCGTATTTACAAAAATCGGCATTTTTACACACACAAATTCAAAATTCTTTTTAAAATACTGGGAGTTGCTGAATTGTAGTAAGTTTTCTATTTATGATTAGTAAATATAGTTTTTACTTAATAACAGGATGACCTAACTGCTACAAATTAATACCGAATTTTAAAAGATTTAAAACTTAATGAATTATTCTAATTAATATTTTTCTGTAACTGTGGTTTTGTTTTACAAAAAAAAAAAGAAAAAAAAAAACATTGATGATTTAAATTCTCCAAGATCTTATGCTTATAAATAATATAAATATTAAGCTCTACAAAAATGAATTTCTCGATATTTTATAAAATTAAATAAGTGGAGGGTAACAGATGTCTAAAAAATATTTTTACCAAGATTTTCTAAAAATGTTCGACTATCGTCCTGTTCACATTCCTCCCGGTCTCTTAAACATGAATAGAGGTTTATCCCTTGTTTCCTGTTTAGGACTGGGTTCTTCTAAAGTCTACTTTAGCTCTAAACCCCTAACGCTTGTTCTTTCCTAGGCCAATATAACTCCACACAGTAACTGTCTACCTTGGACCTTGTATTGGGTGAAAATTAATAATAAAAAAAATGTCCCCCCCACCACCACCACTGACGCAAGAAAAACAAAAATTTTAACCATAATTTCGAACGTTCTGAAAAGGTAAAATATAATTTAATAATCAAAAAATGCTTTTGTTTTTCCTCTTAATAATATCAAAGATTTTACGATAAAACTATTTTATTCAATTTAGGGGATTTTTTCATCATATGCTTCCTAATTTAGTGAATCTGTGAAGGTACCTACTCAGGGATTTCGTATTTCAAGCTTTAATTAATAGCTCAAAAAAAAAAAAAAAAAAAAAAACAGACGAAAAACGTTGATTCATTAAAATATATCCCATTATATTTGATTGTATTACCTGCTGCCATCGTTATGCCAGAAACTCCTTGCCACACATATAGCATTTGGGTGATCGAGAGGCAGAAAACTACCTTCATATATTTTCAGTCTCGTCTACATTGTTGAAACTGTTCGCACAGGAAATGATCCATGACTTGGGAAAGGTAGTAATGTAATGGTGCAAGCTCTGGAGTGAAGGTAGCTTGAGGCAGCACTTCCAGCCTTTCAAGTTTTCGCTTGGTGGTGTTTGCTGGAGCATTGTCATAATGTATGAGTGCGCATCTTCGATTGATCAATATTGGGCTTTCAAAGCTTCATATACTTGCTGCAGTTATTGAGCATAAAGGCTAGCATTCAAGGCATCAACATCTGGGACAAGCTCAAAGTGCAACTATCTCTTGGAATTCTACCAAACACAATATGACCTTCTGTTCAGCCCTTGTTTGGCAACAGGTTCTGATGCATAGCCAGAACGAAGCCACATGTAAAAATAGAACCATTTTTCATCCCCTGTTGTTCTTAGATGACAAATGCCTCTTATTAATTATTAGAGATTACAATGGTAAGTGCGCTTTGGAATTTCACTGGGATTATTTTATCGAACTGAATAAACCAAAAATTATAAGTTTCTATACAGAAGTGATATCTTTGAAACTCACGCAAAGATAACGTCACCGAAAATATCATGGAGGCTGAGACAACCGAAGCTCATTTAAAAACCACCAGGAAAGTAAACAGCTTGTTAATCACAGTCTAATGATATTAAAATGATTACAAGTCAAAATTAAAGTCTTTATAATTGCACAAAAGAAAGAATGCATTAGATTCAGCAACTCCAAATCCCCGTAAGAAGTTACAAGGAACCTGAAAAGTGCAGATTCACGAGAGGCAGGTGATAGCATGATGAACAATGGTAAAGTATTATAACTGTGGAAAATTTAGCCATAACAAGTAAGACTGTAACGACAAAAACCATATTAATAATGAATCAAGGATGAAGGATTACTGCCTAAACACACACATTATATATATATATATATATATATATATATATATATATATATATATATATATACACACACACCTGTGTGTGTGTTGACATCAGTCTGTTTCGGGAGGCAATGGTGTAGTACAAGGCGCTACAGGTTTGAGTAGAAGTTATAGATATTTTGGGCTGCCGATACGTGAAGATCCTCATCTCGGTGTCATTATTTAATTCCAGAGGAAAGAATAAACTAATACGACTTGTTTACAATATTTATACTCATGTGCTTGTCGACCATTTATTTAATTTATGAGTTTGAACTCACAATTAGTATATCACAAAAGTTATAAACCAATGCTTTCATCCACTTGGCTACCCTGACATGGAGCTTTAAACATACTCTGAATGCTATTAACATTATTGCTGTTGCTCATCAGGTTTTACTACATTCGCCAAAGCTTCTCTTTTTTCTTACTGTTTCTGCACTACTGGGCCGAGTAGTGCAGGATTAGACTTACTAGAAACAGAGTTATCAATAACTGAACAGTATACAATAAGAACAAGACGAGATATCTCTAGATGTGGACAGCAAAATAAGAACAATTTACCCTATAGATTAAATTAAAGATTCAGTTAGGAAATGAAAGTTATCTTTATCAACGAGCACTTGATGAAGACCGGTGGGCACAACAGTCGAAATGTCGTGATAAAAACGACAAAAGTGAGGACAATAGTACGAAAGTAAATAACAACTCATCCCTGAAATTCAGACAGTACTGTTTCGTACTGGAACTGCTTCAGATGCTAGAAGACCATGCCGTGTGCTATACATTCACCATCGGGGCCTCAGTCAAGTGTTGAGTTGAGCTTATTCCTTAGCCTTTTCTTTTACTGAAGTTATATGTGTGTGCTAGTGTAACATTAGAAGTAGTGATTTTAATAATCAATAAAATTTATAAAAATAGCAGCAATAACATGGAGAAAACAAATGAAAGATTATTAATAAAAAATATTTTAAATCACAATTCAAAATTACTGCGAAGCAAGTAAAATAGTCTGGAAAATCAAACAAGAATATTATAAATATAGGTATAGATTTGTATCCTTTCTAACCAATAGTTTTCTGGTAAAGGAAGACCAATTTATGAAAACTTGAAGTCAACTGACAAATAACAATGATTGGTGTGTATTCTATTTTAGGTACGCACTGGATGTGGGAAGTGACGAGCATGCTTTTGAAGGGGAAAGCTGAGAGGATCCAGGGAATCAAAGAAGGATTCATGATTGATTTTGTTCCACCCAATAATTTTTCAGAAATATCCCCACCACGCCTTTATAATACTCATGTCCAACCTCAGTTTTTGCCTGAAATCGTTCTCTCCCAGAACAAAATCATCTTTATAGTACGCAACCCTAAAGATGTGGCCGTTTCTTCCTATAAGCAAGCATATGGAATGCAACAGAATCATTATAATGGAACATTTCACAGTTACTTTGAATTGTTTATAGGAAAAAAGGGTAAGTATCATTCTGGTAATTTTGTTTATTTAGAATGATAAGTCCATATATTCCGCAAACGGGAAACGGTGAGTCCTGGGTTTTTGCCAACATGAGGACTGCGATCCAGATATATTTTCTATATCTGGTGATGTGGCTAATTGAAGCAGATTTAACCTCAGAGGGTTTTAACTCCTGGAAGCTGACTGAACACTTTCGTTACACTAAGCGGCCGTCACGTGGTCCACGTGACTTCCTCTCGACTAAAGGAAGATAATTGCCTTTTATATCCATACATGAAACCCTTCCATAAATAGGTTCTAGAACCTGCCATGAGTTATTTTATTCTGCTTGTTGTTGATATAAGAAATGCGGGAATATACTTTATGAAACTACAATATAGAAAAGAAATATGCCTGCAATGTATATTAAGAAGTACTATAATGTTTAAATAATTTCCATTCAATAGCACAAAAAGTTCTTTATCTGCTAGTACTATGCAAGATTTCATGTGAAAAAGAATGCGCTGCAAAAACAGAAAAATTATGAAATAAAAACAAAAAACGACTGGCTCGTCTAATATGACGCCCGGATCTAGTCACAGTCTGTTTTGTAAATCTGTTGCTACTGGTGATAGTGCTGTGACTGGTGTGTCCTCATTCATTCATGTAGCATCCATAAACGTTGGCTTCATCCTGTTCAAACAAATATTGCTTTGCATTAGTGCGTATATTAAAAAATTAAATTTGTCTATTCAGGATTTTGAATAGTCCTCTGTATTGTGGCTGCTACGCATATGACTTGGCTAAGTCGCGCACTATTTCCACTTATCCTTGAAATTTTCAAGATTTGTTGCCTTGAAGTTTTTAGAGCTGTTGGTATTTTTATTCTTCCACAAATTACTGGCATTCCGTGCATATATCTTTAGCAGAAAAGCATCAAAGCCACTAGATTTGGTGTCTGCGGGGAGGTTTTGTTGTGAAAACAAAAATTAAATCTAGTTTCCAACGGTTGTCGATTTTCTACGCCAGTAGGAGAGGCATCGATCGCCAAACACAACTTCTTCATTGAAACAACTTGATACAATTTAATTGCATGGGACAATACTGATTTAATTTTGTGACATTCTGCTATGGTAGTTTAATTAAATATCTTGAAATGCAAGAAAATATCCCTGAAAAAATAGTATGAGGGAACAATAAAATGGGAGAGCCTGTGAATGCTCTGCCTTTGCCTATTTCATTAAGTAGCTACTCAATTGGGTTAAAGAGGTGCGACTTACTACCACGTGTTATACGTCACAGTGTTAAAAGCAGATGAACAACTGGGGTGGGGGTCAGCATAGTCTTCTTTGAAGAGCGACAAAATCAAAACGCAGCTTGGTGGTGAGGAAGATGGCGGCCATATTGAAAATAATTGTGTTAGCGCAAGACCAAACTCCATAAAAATATATGAAAACAGTTTTTATCCCTGAAATATATGAAAAACAGCGTAAATACTGTTAATGCCCAGTGTTCATATAATTACAAAAATATGTATAGCTGAAATTCGTCACTAACAAGCCAAAAAGCAGCATATAAAAAGGCGTATCCGATACGCTTAACCTATTTAATAATAGAAAGTATACATGCGGTGAAAGAAATACGCACGTGGTCCCTAAAATATAGGAAATGTGGCAGAAAAATATGCTACTGAAATAAGTGAACAAAAACATGTAAAATCCATTAGCCAATTAGGAAAATTTGTATTTAACTTTGCTATAGTATGTAAAAGTTAAAATAGAGGTAAAAAGAAGCCAGGAGAAATCAAGGAAATTGTCCTTATTATATACGACCTCAGAATAAACACGTGAATGAATAAAAATTCACAAGTAAAAGTTACTAGCTAGGTTGAGACGTGTTTCAAGCAAACATCGTGAAGTCCGTAGTTAAAGCACCAAGAAATAGTAATTATTTAGAAGCATGTTATACAATTACATGATTTTTGTGTTGAACATTTCTGTGAGAATAATATTGTCCTTTCCGTTCCGACATTTACCATGATAAGAAATACGTGTTAAAAGTGTATTTCGTTGAAACGTTAGTAATTATTTCGTTATTTTTCACGTCGTGAACACCAATTTATGGGGTTTTATACCAGAAAGGACTGACGAAATTTTTCACGTCTTTGTAACTTTGCTATTGTTTTAATTTATCAATGCGATTAGGTTCGCGTGGAAAATGTTGCGTGCATTTTATCCTGTTATAGGCATTGTGTTGTGCGGGAAATGAACATTTCATATTTGCTTGCGTATTCATATCGTGTCATGTTCAACAGTTCATAGGTTTTTCCAACATGAGGACTGTGAGAGGGAGATATTTTCTATATCGTGTGGAGATATATGAAACCGGCACCATAGGCTTGTTAACTGCGCCACGTGGCTGATTTAGCTTCAGTCTAAGTCGAGGGGCCCGGCCTAAAAAAGCAACTGCTCAGTTTGACGCCTGGAAGCTGATTGACTGACCACTTTCTTCACACTGTGAAATGACGTCACCAAGCGACCGTCACGTGATCCATGTGACTTCACCTCGACCAAAGGGAGATAATCGCCTACAACAATTTTCAAATTATTTTCAAGTGATGATTTTTAATTGCTTGTAAGACTAGCAAAGTAGCAATCATAATAAATAATAGAGAAGAAATGTAAAGGGAATGAGGTACAAAAGAAATAAAATACCCAGACAGTGTGTCTCCAATTCCCAAATCCAAAAGACTAAGATCATTGAAACACCATTTTGAGCAACAGCCTTACACTGCATTTGCCAGGACAATGAGAATCACTTGGTAATCACACCCCCTATTACTATTGTTACTTCAAAATACTTGATGTACTTGATTATTATAATTATTATATTAAGGCACAAAAGAAATCAAATACCCAGACAAATCTTTATCTCCTATTACTTCAAATTATTTAGTGTGTATGATCATTACTGTCATTTTTGACTCGTACTTCTTACATCTGAATTTCGTTATTAATCAGATTATTATTCTATACCGTTTAACAAGCAAACCAGTATTCTATAACTTTTATTAAACAACATGGATAGAAATAAAGAATAAGCCTCCAGTGAAATACGAACACTCATGTCTTTTTCACGGGAAGTTTATCTTAATTGAATGCTGCCAAACAAATTAATGGAAAGTTATTTATTGGCAGCTATTTTTCAAAGCTAACAATGTAGCTTCACCAGATTTGAAGCATAAGTAGTAATGTAATATTTTTAATTTATAAGATGAAGTAGTGTCAATTAATTCCCTGGTTAGTATTTCTTTAATTTTAATTTCAGTTAGCTTTAATGACAAACTGTCATTAGGCTGTATAATGTACAGCCACAGATTATTTTTGATTGACGATAAAGTCATAGAATTTCTTGATTTGTGATTTGATGCACTGTATTTAATGACATAAAAGATTCCTAAACCATGCCAAAATATCTTAATTTACTAATTGCACATGTTGAATGTTTATAATGGATTCAGCGTACGTGTCATCACCGCTTTCATTGGTATCTGCAATTAACCGAAAAAAGACTAGCCCAAATGCGGTAGATTTTCATGTGATACGTGTTTAATGTTAGCATTATTCATGTTATAAAAAGGCTTTGACCACATATCTAACCTGGTAGAGATTTCAATAGATATATTAAAGTAAATTATTAAAAAAACAAAAAAAAATAAAAATAAATAAATGAAAGACAGTCAAAGAAAATGAGCAGTACACAATTTCTTTTACAGTTGTAGCACATAAAGACTACAAGTCATAAATTTTAAAAGTTTATTGAATTTAAACAAAATCACTCAGAATCATTATTCAAAAGAGAACTGGCTTATAAAAATTTAGTGCATTGTGTGCCATTTAAATAATTCTATTTTTTATAAAATATTAAATATTATAAAATAAACTTCCTTTCCTTTACAATACAAACAATACTTTAGTTATAAACAAATTCTTCCAATATATATGACACACAAACCATTTGTAAAGTAAAACTACTTGAAAAACAAATTGAAAAGTGAACACATTTAAATCATTTAAAGAAGGGATATATAAGTTAAACCTAAAAGCCATTAAAGTGACATTAAAATACAGATTTTAATTTTAGCCTCTCACTATGAACCTGATGGGTAAAAATTATAATATATAGTCGTTGTAACTGAGTTATCAAAAACAACAGTAGAAAACCGGAATTGTTTTAACAAGTTTATTACCTTTTGGTAAGGAAAACATAATGTAGAATAGAAATTAGGGGGAAAATGTATAGCCGTGAATTACTCAATGTTTTCAGCAAAAGCTTCTGCTGCTCCTCCTGCTACTCCTCTTGATGTAGGAGTATTTTATGTCTATCATCAGACGGGCATGTCAAAACGTGTAGGGAACTATTCTCCCACACACCAATAGTGAATCTCAATTTCGAGACAAATGAATTCAAAGAAATATGAACTTGTTTCCTAAAACTGAGAATTGTTGCCAGAATTTTTTAACATTTAATTTCTGTTCAGATGGAGAGAAAAATGTTTTGTCGAGCTAGAAACTTTCAAGATGATAATTGTTTTCATCTTCCTTATCGTCTGAGGTTATGACGGTAGGGTCTGTTAAGGAACATTAGCTCTGACGAAGCCACGAAAAATGTCGCTATAAATACTTATCGAGTGGTCCAAAGCGGGTCCCACCAAAATTTGTGGCATTTCAAACAATCAGGCGATATCTTTATTTTTATATTAAGGGGTCAATCAGAGCATCGGAAATGTTAAGATTTCACTAGATACTTTTACGAACAATGCATTTTAAATGCCTTCTTTGAACTAAAATTTCGGTTCTATTTGAAAGACAATGGTCTTGTAGGAAATTCTGTCATCCAGGTTTATTTTTATTTTAAAAATCTGAAAGTCCGATTCCAAACAATAATAAAATAAAGAAGACATGGATATGCCTGATAAATATATCATTTGTATTTAAAACATATGTACATGAAAGCAAACCAGTTGAGAAAGAGTAAAACTAGTCTTTGGGCAGTTGGTTCAAAGAAAAAGCTGAGAAAAGTTGGTCCACAGTAAAAAATCTGTAATTGAGAAAGAAAAGAAAAAAACAAAACAAAAAAAAAACTCTGATCGCCAGCGGATATTGACTGACCGTCTGTGTTGTTCTTGTTGGAAATGATTCGTCTGAAGTCACCGACACATGCTCATCAGCGAAGATTCACTCACCGTCTCTAATGTTGTTGATGATTTGTTTGAAGTCGCCGCCACTTGTTTCTTTCAACACGCACTGGGGTGGGGTCTATGTAATCACGTCTACTCTTGTCTTTGAACGACTTGGAGCAGTTGCATCTCTGCTAGTGAAAGTCGAAAGAATTTTTCCCGAAAGTAAGCTCGAGAAAGATAGGGTTTTAGTTTTCTCTGATTGGTCAAATATTTCACATGGTGATATTAATTTCCAACCAATAGACACTTTAATTTAAACGGTATGTGTGGCATTGTGGAATCTTTTTTCGCATGTTTGTAGTACTGTTTTTTACTGGAAAGAAAATAAAGTTTGTACGTATGTAATTGTGTTGAAAATAGGATTTATTACCTATAGCCTAAGCTAATCCGAGTTAAAACAAAAATTAATTTCCGTATGTAAAAATTTTTAGGCATTTTTAAAACATTGGCACGTTTTTCCGTCACTCATCGATGCATCGAACCGCCATTAAAAAATATAAATAACAAATGTAAATATCTCTTTAAAATCCAATATTTGTTTTAGGATATGTTTAGAAATCTATTAGTACATTTAAAGACTAATTAATTGAATTTTAAAAAAGTAATGCTTAACTTTTACTTCAAACAGAAAGTAAATAACATTTTATTTACGCACGGTAGTTTGTAAGGTCAAAGGACAAAATAAAAAAAATGTGTAAGCCCACGCCCGTGCAAAATGTGCGCAAAAAAAAAAAAATCAAAATAAAACCTAAAGAAATATGGAAGGCCAGCAGTGCAATAATCAAGAATTTATTATTTGTGTTTAAAAATAATTTTTC
Source organism: Acanthosepion pharaonis (assembly GCA_903632075.3). Taxonomy (NCBI): domain Eukaryota; kingdom Metazoa; phylum Mollusca; class Cephalopoda; order Sepiida; family Sepiidae; genus Acanthosepion; species Acanthosepion pharaonis. The sequence continues at coordinate 364,337 of CAHIKZ030001601.1, forward strand.
AACCTTACATAACCAATAATTTAAGAATGTTTTATTCCATACGCTTTTATTAAACTTAGTATAAGGAATAAATTTGAAGGCATTAAGGCTCTACCTAGAGAAAAAATATAGCGTAAATGTAATTTGTGTTAGATTTTTTACATTAATCATTAATGTAAAAAAAATATTCTAAGAGTAAATTCTAGAAAAATTACAATACAAAGCATTCTTCAATGCGAATGAAATAGTTTCGTCGTAATTTTGAAAATTTTCTTGGCGGCGAGGAGAACGAATTATGCGGGGGAAAATGAGACAAACATTAAAAAACTTAAAAGAACAATTTATATTTAATTACTGAAGTAAGTATTAGTTCTTCTTGTATAGAAAAATATGTAAATAATTGCAGGGAAATCTAGACACATGAGAAAAGAAAACACACGCTGAACGGGAGATATGAAATTACTCTTCAAATAGTAGTTAGTCAGAGCAAGATATCAGAATTATTTCCTTTTTGTACGTCCATATAAAAAATAATCTAACAGTTGCTATAAAGAAAAAAGAAAATAAAATTCTTTAAAAACGTTTGAACACTTGAAAGTGGCATTAAACTTTACATTTTTGAATCTTCAAACATGTCTTTATTTAATAAAAGAAACTCTTGTTAACAGAAACAGAGTGAATTTCAAAATTACACTGAAAAGTTACAAGTATTTTTAAAAATAAATATTAAGTTTAGTTTTATTTTTGTCCATCCTGAAAGAAAATAACATTTTTTTACTAAATTATGCAAGCCCCAATTCTCCAAAAATTATTTCTTCCAGTTTTATCGAATTATTTTTGATAAGATACGGGACAAAATTCCCGTATGTTCACACGTGATACTGCATTTTTTTTTTAATGAATTAATACCTTCAGAGTTTTTTCTTCATAGACCTGTAAAGAAATTGGGCGAACACCCACCAAATAAAAAAGTACACACGAGATTTTGATAATAGAATAACCTATTCAGTAAATGAAATCATTCGTTAACGAATAAGTACTGAAAACTTCATTTGAATTAAATAATTCCCTGATTTTTTGGCAAATGGTAAGAAAGGGATACTGCCAAGTGATTGTAGCGTTCTGAATTCAAGACAAGAAAGAACAAAAATATGGCGAATGAGGCCGAGAAGTGGTCTATCATATTGGTTAGGATAAAATCCCAGCCTGCATCTGTACAAGATGTCAATAAATTTAAGAAGGGTGGTGTTTTTACAATCATTTCTCATGATTGGCTTTTTGTTTTTGAAAGTTTTCTGGCTTTTACATGCCAGGATTTTTTTACCCTTTTTCTGTTGTTTGAAGTTGTTTCTGTTGCCACTTTTTTCCAGGACGGAAATACTTTTACTTTCTTCCCTTTTTGCCAGAGATTTTTGCTTAGAATGACTGACAGAAGGTCGCTCAAAAAGACCTTTTTGGGTCCGCCTTCAAGGAGGTTCCGTCGGATAAGAAAGTGCTTCAAAGCCAAGCGGTCCGACAAAGGAACTTGTGCCTCCAAAAGAGGAAAAACCAAAGGAGGTAGCATCTCGAAGAAAAGAACAGGTGCCTCCCAAGGATATTGCTGAGAGTTCTCAATTTCCCCAAAAAAAAAAAAACAACCAGAAGGACCAAGTTACTACCCAAGAAAGAGGTTAACAAAAAGACTCAGTCAGCTCCCAAGCTGGAGATTGCAAATCAAGACCAGTCGCCTCCTAAGGAAGCAACAAAGAACGACTAGTCACCTCCCCAAAAAGCAAAAAAGCAGACAAATACGAAGACCAATTGTGCAGTGGTTCGGAATCCTGCCAACATGCATTGTGAAAATCTTGGAGACGATCGATGGGTATGCCCATCTTCATAAAGATAGTGGCCTTTTGGTGGGCCCGCAGTAGTAAGTTCAAAAGTTTGAAAAGCGAACAGTGTTTGTCTTCGTAGTCGACAAGCATACGCGCAAAATTTGTCTACAAAAGACTCCGTTATCAAGGCCTCGGGGCTTGCAAAAGACCAGAAGTTCCACCACATGTAAAGGGAGAGGTTCTAACTGCTTATCTTGAAGGATATGACCAAATTATCAGCTCGGAGAATGTAGTTTCAATACTATGTTGACAAGGCAGGAATTTGGCTCTGTTCCAAACTGTTTGGATAATGGTGGGCGAAAGTTCCCTGTCATTGTGACAGATAAAAAAGACAACATACTGGAAGTATAGTCAGACGGTTATCTGGCACCTTCCAGCTCAGCCCCACGCCGACAAAAATCACCCTGAGACCTCCGTTTCAAATTCGGATACGCCTGCAACCAGAATCAGCCTTCGGGAAACTGCCGGTAGCATCTTTGCTGGGTCCTGACTTTCCCGATACCATTTTATCTAATAAAGGGAAAGGGAAATGGCAGGTTGTGGGCAAGGGAATGTCCAAACAGCGGAACTTAAGTCCCCTAATTATTTGGCTAAAAAAACATAGTTTCACTTCCTCTCGACCAGGATCCGTCCTGGAACAAAATACAAAATATCAGAAAGCTGAAGGCGGATCTTGAGAATGAACTGCCATCCACACCTCCACCATCATCATCCTCATCAAAGATGGTTCGCTCCTCATCCTTTGTCCCCTCTTCCCTGTCCCAAAAGAAGCAGAAGCAGTCGTTTCCTTCACCGAAGGCCCTCTCGTCTTCTGAAAATAAAACCCCTAATCAAGACAAAACCCCCTGGCTCATCCCAAGCCAAGAAAGACTACGTGATCTCGGAGTAGTCTCAAAGAAAAATGAAAGGCGAAGCATGGATAAAACACGCGAAAGAACATCTGCCGTGTTAACAGTGAAAAATGCTGGGTGGGTGAAGGAATTTGGAAGCGGGGATTGATACATTGAAAGTACTCCTGCCTATTCAGAAATGAGGGAAAAGATTTGGAGGATCCTAACAAATTCCCCAAGGCGAAGAGAGTCCTCAGAGTCAACTGCATAGGATCGGGAGCACGGCAGGCGTGGAGCATCATGAAGGAGTCGAACAAAAGTTTCCAGATGGAGCTCCTAATCGCCATCATTGATAATGATGAAATACAAAAACTGATACGTTTTTGTTGCGGGAGGGTCACAATTTTGGTTCACCCCTCCCTATACAAAGTGTTAAATCTAAAGTTTAACTGGAATATCGGCGGCTTATCCCAAGACGACACCATCAAAACTGGGATGAGTGTAGGATTCATGTGAGAGTGTAGTGATTTATAAGGACGGTGCGCAACCTTAAATGGTTCACGATGACTCTTTGGTTGGCGACATTGAATGCCGAGGTCTGAGAACGAGGTATCGAAGGGTGCATAATTGTTGTTTGCATTAGACCCATCTGATTCCAAGCAATTATGGGAATATTCTGTCGAAGAGATTTCGTCTCATATTGATAGTCGCTCCAGAGGAGTTTTTGACTGCGTCGTATGCTTTTGTGTTCACGAATCCGGACGGAAGTCTTTGTGTTTTGGACGTTACCATAAAATGTAAGGCTCTTCGTTTCATTTGAGTTTATGCGCCCAACGACAAAGCGGAGCAAGGGAACTTTTATTCGGCAGATCGAGCCATTTTGATGACATCTCCGTAGGTAGATTTAGCGAGTTACTGGAACACCGTCCTCAATCCCGATTTAAATCGTAGTGGGGAAAGATTGGGTACAAACAACACGGATGTGAAACCATTTCGATATTTTATCGATGGATCTGATCTGGTTGATAAGTTTGGTAATGAACATCTTCGGGAGTTAGAGTGGGCTGTCCGGATACGGTAGTTCATTCAAGCTACATCGACTGGGAGTTACTTAAGAGAGTTAATGTAGGTTTCTTAGGGTGTTCAAGTTTTTATTCGATAGTTTACTCGGATCATAGGTTCGTCTAGGCACAGATAAACTTATATAAGCATTAGGCTAGATTGACTGGTTATTGAAAATCTAACACGTCGTTGTTCGAGGTGGAGGATTTTCATGATCAGTTATTATTAACCTTACAGAGGGAACTGACGGGAAGTATGGTTGGAAATAAGTCCTTGCTTACCAATTGCTCTCTTAAAAAGAATGTCTTCCGAGGCGACGAATATTTTCAGGGGCTATTCACCAATTTAAATTCGACACCCATTTAGCTGACTTTCTCTGTCTGAAGCGACTGAGTGAGAAGAGCCATCACTAAAGTGGAAATCTGGGAAGCGCTGAAACAGGTTGCCCGAGATAAGACTGCAAGAATAGTAGGTCTTTCCTATGAAGTGTACTTGAGGCAGTCGCCCGTGCTTATTCCTTTGCTGGTATTGTTGTTTAACTATTAGTTAAAGAATAGGAATATACCCCAATGCTTCATCAAATGTGTAATCAAGCTGGTATGTATGAATTAAAAAGGTAGGTGAAGAGATAGATAATTTTCGCCTTTTAGTTGTGCTTATTGCAGAGTTAAAGATTTTGGCAAATCATAGCTGTTTGCAGCTTGTTCTATACAGTCCGATTGGTTCCGAGTAGGCTTGTTCTGTAAATGCAGTATTATTCAGAACAACCTTCATTTGGTTCCCTTGATCATTGAAAAGTCGATGGTAAATCACGCTGATCAATTTGGATCAGTAAAAGGCATTTGATCGCGTTGACCATCGATTTCTCGAAGCTGCTTTTGTTTCTGCTGGTTTCGGAACGTATTTTCGCTTCTGAGTCCGTTTCTTGTGTTAATCCCCGGAGCGTTGGTGGAAATAAAAATTAAAAGGAATTAGGTTGAAAAATTTAACTTTGTCTTGATCTACTCGTCAGTGTTGTCCACTTTCGCCTATGCTTGACGTTCTTGCTTTGGGGCCGTACCTAAAGGTGAATCAAGTCCTTCGCTGAATCTCGTTGCCTGATGCTACCAGTTAAGTACTTCGCCTATACTGATGATGTGTCTGCGTTCATAAAGAAAATCTCTGAAATATATTAAGTCAGCAAAGAAATATGCGGTATGAGACGGTGGTGGGAGCAAAAAGTGTGTGGAAGGGAGTTATTCTTCCCGGGCCCTTCAGTTAAGCCAGTCAAAATAATTAGTATCTACATTAGTCCCAGCCTACAGCTGGAGATAAACTGGTCCTAGGTTCAGAAGGTCGAGGCTGCAGTACGTCTGGAGACTTGGGGAAATCCTTCCTTGAAGGGAAGGGAAGAAGCTTGTGCTTCGTACATCTACTCGATTTTCCTTTGCCGACTCTCCATTATTTCACTCTCAAATGCTGAACTAATGGATTTAATTCCAGACTTTTTTGACTTCCTCTTGGAAGTCAAGTCTCATTCGTTCGTCGCGCGGCCTGCTGTCTCTGTCATGCTGAAGGCAGCCTGTGAATTCCGAGCGTTGAGATTCGTCAACATGTACTCCTCTTGTATTTCCTGGAGGAGGACAGTTATGGCGAATTCTGGAAGGAAGACGACCGTCAGTCTTTTCTGTCCTTGTAAAGTGTGCATATGGACGAGATGGAGGCCAGTCAATTGCCCTAAATGCTCTTTTTATCGGGAGTATCAAAACGCACTTCTCTAACTCTTAGAGGTGAAGGATCACTTCGGGGACAGCCAGGCATTATATCAAATTAGTGGGAGATACTGCTAAAGATGATCTCATTGACGAGCTTAGCTTTACGAAACAGGTGTTTCGCTTCATTTGGACGGGTTGAAATGCTATAACAACAACGAGGCATCACTCACCTGGCTGTTGTTGCGAAGGAACGTTGAGTCGGCAAGAAGCTTTGCGCGGCGAGTGTGCGCGCTGTGGCGATTTGGAGAGGTCTATAGTACATACCTTCTTTCTCTGAAGTGCCGTGCGACTTTTGTGTGAACTGACTGATAGCTACATGATCCGCGTCTTGGACGGAAAGTTTTTATCCCAGGACAAAAAAACTTTCCGTCCTAGATGCGGATCATGAACTGGCATCCAGTTCTGTCTGTGCCAATGTGGTATCGTCTCTGGATAAGGATCAGCACTACATGCACGAGTATTTACTCGGCATTATGCGAGTCGTAGTGTGGTCGACGACACAGATGGAGTTTCATGGAGGTGAGAATTTTTCCTCTTCTCAATTGATTCTTTTTTAAAACATCAGCTTAAAGTTAAGATCATAGCGGAAATGGTTCGTCTCTCTTCATCGAAATCCGGGTAAAGGTGGGTGAGAGTTTCGCGCTTGGTGCAAGTGAGAAGTGCTGGCCGAGAGTGGTTGTTGGATTCTACTTAAGAAAGAGGATTTTGAGCCTCTAACCTAAATTATCAGGCATTCCAGTTCATGTTAGGGTACTTTAGGACTGTAGTTTTTAGTTGGCCTTACTTAGCTTAACTTAGGGTATGCAAGCGCATAACATAGCTAAGTTTTTGTCCTCCGCTTTTCGTTTTTATACCCAACCCCTTCCCCTTTTAGGTGACAGAATTCTAAGTTTTCTGGTGGGTGTGAGAGGGCTTTCAATGGATCATTTTTTTTTGTTTTAAGTCTTGCATCGTTTCGTCCAATTAACTGAAATTTTCTGCCACGTGTAGTTTTGGGGTGGGGAGAGTTCACATACTAATACGGTTTGTTGTACATATATTTTTCATTTTATAAAAATGATTGGAGTGTTAGTATTTTTGCCTCACCCCCAAAAATCTACATATAGATTTTAAGTTAGGATTTTCATTGAGTACATGAAGTTTTTTATTGACTGTGGTGTAAATGTGATCTTATGGTGAATGGAAAATTATTTGTATGAATAGGTCAATAAGTGAGGCTAGCTAGGTTAAGATAGAACTAGAGAAAATCGGCCTTTCACTCACTCCCCGCGTCTAGTTATGTGCCACATTTTTATATAATAAATATACATTGCTCTAGATTGGAACTAACAGTATCATGCCATGGAAAATGTTTTTGTGGAAACTTTATTCTTTATACATGTAAATTTATATTTAATATGCATATCAAAGACTTCTTCCCTTAGAAATTGCAGAATTATATGCATATGAAAAATGCAGGATTGTAATATGGCACTATTTTTGAAAGACCAGTGCTATTTTTGAATTTCCTGATTTGCAAATTTGGGAGTTAATTTTTAAAATAAACTTGGCTAATTTGAACTATTCATGAGAAGAAAATCAATTTAAATTTTAATAGCACTAGAATTCACTATTTGGAACCTAATTTGAAAACTCTATAAGAATGATATGTTATCAAAACCTGTGAAATTTCCATAGATCCAGCAAGCAAGCATCAATTCAGTCAGGATATTCTGCAATGATACATGACTTAAATATCAAACTCAGAAAATCACTACAGAGTAGATTTTGAGTTTTATATAATCTAATTTTTTTTAAGGAGATAGGCAATTAACATAATTTTTTGTGGCTGTATGGATAATGTTTTCATTTACCAACAAAATTTGAATACTTTGCTTGATGTATTTTGAATTTTTAAAATATTTGCCTGTTTCATTCCTGAAAAAAAAAATTTAATTTTTCTAATTCAGTACAATTTTTACCAAAACAATTTTTTTATTTAGTTTATTTGTATCTAGATTCCACTGCATACCATTAACTTATCAAGGTCCCTGGAAAGACTTTTAGTATTCAATCTGATTGATTTAGTTACAATTAAATTTAAGTTTGAATGTTAGCAATTACTTATACTGATTAATTTATTATTTACGTTCTGATTGTTCTAACAAACTCAACATGTCACATAATAACTTTTACAATTAATTTTTAGTCTCATATGGAGATTATTTTGAATACATGAATAAATGGTGGCAAGTTATCAAAGATAATCCAAACTGCTTGGTTGTCAGCTATGAAGAAGCATCACAGGTAAGCAAACAATGCACACACAAAAAATTATATATGTATATATTTGTTATAGAAATAAGATTTTAAAAATAAAAATTCTATTCCATTTTTAGAAAAACTGATTTAATCCCCTCTAAAATCTGCCTCAATTTAAAATCTATGAGATACAAACTTTTTCCAAATGACTAAAAGAAATATTTATTCCCATTGTTTAAAATGAAATAATTTGGTACTTAAAACAAAAATTGATCTTAAAATTTAAAGAATTTAAAGTTTTTATAGTGTCAAAAATAATTAGTCTAATTTATATTTTAAACAATTTCTGAATCCTGTTTAAGAACGGACTTTCAATGTGTTTTATTAGACAGGAATAATTTATTTTATCAATTTATATGTCTATTTCCGCTACTAACAATCAAAACACAACTAAACTTGTGGGGCACATAATGAGGAAAGAAGATGTGGAGAACACTCATCAAATATACTGAACATAAGATAAGCAGGACAGCAGCAAATAACATAATTAAATAGATGGCAGAACAAGTACCACTGATACAAAAGGTGGTAACAAAGAGGCAAGACGTACATAGAGCAATATGTCAAGAGTCATAATTTGCTGTTCTGAAGTGACATAACATATAAATGAATAGAATATTCATGTGTTTTTGCACATGTGAACGTTAATGGATTTTCTAGTCATGAAGGTGCAAATAATTCTAGTCTAGAAACCAAGTATCTATTCTCCAGACAATATCACTCCATTACATTAAAACAAATAGGTCAGAGTTGCCTGTGATTCTAGTGTCTACAGCATGGATTAAAAAACCAAAATGTTTTTATTTTAAGCTTTTGTTTTATTTTGCATTTTTTGGTATGCAAATTAAATACAATTAAATGTTAAGGAATTAACACTGCTGCTACAATACTTTAAGGATTTTAAGAAAGGAAACACAAATGAAAAAACAAATTTAAAATATTATATATTCTGTTCTTTATCTGCATAGAGTATACACTGGAAATGAAATCAGTTTCAAATCTTGGAAGACTGTTAATTTTTCTGTTCCAATATTTTGCAGTTTAGGAAAACAATATAAATTAATTTATCTATAAAGAAAAGACAAAAGGTGAAGAAGAAAAGACAAATTATTTTGTCTATTTATGAACCCAACCCATCAAAAACTTATTTTTAATTTTAACAACTGAAAAAGAAATTGTAATAAGTATTTTTCTGCTTTCCCATTCTTCTCTACTGATCTTTGAATCAGGTTAGGCAAAGTATTTTTAATATAATGAAGTTATGCAGGGCTTGGGTGGGGTTGTGAAAATAATTATAAGCACATAAGATAAAAACTGAGTTCAAATCTCAAATAAGAGTATTGATCTTCATTTTGTATTAATGCCATGAATTAGTTTTTCCCTGTACCTTGTCCTAACTGACAAATTTAGGCAGTTATGTATCCATGGGTTTCTTTCTTTTGTTTAGAATTTGCTGAAGACTGTGAATAAAATAGGACATTTTTTGGGAAAACCACCCAGCCCTGAACTCGCTGCAGGCATTACAGAATTGTGCACTTTTGATAGAATGAAAAAAGAAAAATATTCTGCCATGAATAATGAAACAATGGATGAATTCTGGAAACCAAATTACTCATTCTATCGGAAAGGTAAGGATTTTATGTGGCATTATTCTTTATATAATTAAATTCTGCAATGCTTTGGATCTTTTAATGTTATATTTTGTCTTACTAGGACTATTCTTCTTCCTCTTTAAATGTTTTCTCATATCTGATGTTAGTTGCTTCTAATCATTTTCCAATGATAGCTTCATTTAGTTGTGTCTGTCTCCCAGTTGCTTTTTATTTTTTATAAATCACATTGCCAATAATTATGAATACATTATTTTTGTTTTATTTTAATGGTTTCCCAATTATATGACATACAAATACAACAAAATATCTAAAAGACCCTTCCATGAAACACATACACATGTGTAGCAAAGCTTTGATATAGCTTTAATACAACGTCATCTCCCTTCTAAATTATTAAAATTGATTTTTTCCTATCTTCATATTTACAGTAAATGCATTGTTTTTCACTGAAAGCATTGGTTTCCATGGGGTTATAAAGTTAAGCAATAGCAAATAAAAAGAATTTTCTTTATTAAAAGGGAGAGTGGATGTCACTTCTCTTATCCTGATTATTCATGTCACAAATGCAACAAACAAGACTTAAAACTTCGTAGTAAAACTTGATCGAAATTTACATTTATTGACAAGACATTAACAAATAGAATGCAAAATGGACAAGTTTTGTACAAAATTCTCCTTTTGTGCACCTTATTATTAAGGCATGATAACCTTAAAAATTAAATATGGCTCATAAAGCTAGATATAAATTTTTCAACAATCAAAAAATCTTTTGAGAATTTACAATATCATTCCTTTCAAAAAGTTTCTAACAATACGTATTCTTTCAAAAACGATATTTTAAATTCAAAACTGAAAAGATTGACAGAGTTACTGTGAATTTTTAACCAATTTATTCTCAAGAGGAACCACAATAATATCAATATAAATCTTGTATTTTTTTTCAAACAACAGTTTAATAATTTCAGGAATTTTTCACTTTACTTTTAGCTTTTGATTTTTACTTCTTTTGTAAGAAATCTAGTTGATCCACTGGTGACAGCCCAAATTCTTTCTTATTCACAAACAGCTCCCTGTTCTAAGTTTGTGACTGCTGAAATCTTTGTCCTTCTCAAATCCTTCTACCTTCTGTGTCCTACCTTCTCATCATTCTATCCTTCTACCTTTTCTAGTTTATCCCATTCTGATTTTTCCAACTAACTCAACTCTTTATATGAGATCTGAATAGGCTCCAGACATGAGTCCCAAATTTCAAATTTGTGTGGAAGGAAGTCACCCTACCCATTAGCTAAAAAATCCAAAAGTATCTTTGTTTGAAATTTGAAAATCAAATCTTGCATGTAAAAAGATTTTGTTTGAGCCATTCTATTTTTAGAAAGTTTAAAGAATAAACATTATACATCAAATTTATTAGTAATTTTTTACTAACTGTCTGGCTTTCTTTTATTTTAAACACTTCTCATAAAAGCAACTTTAATAAACAAACCTGGTCTATTATAATTATTTTTTTATCTTGACCTTTTTATTAATTATTTTTTTATAGAATCTGATTAGTACTTAGATGGGCCACTTCTCAAGCCCTGCAAGCAACAGATGATCTTATACCAAACAAGATAAACTTTAGTAAATAGCTATTAATTGTAACTTTTATTATAGTGTCAACTTTCACAGAAAACACTACAAAGAAAAGCTTTGATATGTCTAATGTTTCATCTCAGACATTGAATGTCTTGAATCTACCACCAATATGCATCTTAGTTTTAAAAAGATTAAATTATTAAACATATTCTTTAAATTTGACATGATACTCCAAACAGTACCTACATCATCGATTGTTTCTTGTTATTTTTCTGTTTTCCAGGCAAAGTGGCCACATGGAAAGAATGGTTGACATTTTCCCAAAGTGAAAGAATAGATATGCGTGTAAAAACGGAACTAGCAGATTGTGGCATTCCAATTGTATATTCTATTGAAAAGTGACTTGATTTTTTTCACTTTTTGTTTTCTGTTACCAAGAAGTGATTTTGGAAAATCCATAAATAATAATGATGAGTTTCAGACATTATTTTTTGCTTAAGAGATTATTATCAAAATTGACTGATTTCATGATTTCCAAAATTGAAATAAATATTTTTCAATTATGCTTTTTCTATGCCATAAATCATATGTATGCATATTTTCTATTTTACCCATATTAAACTTTATCTTTGTTACTTCAACGTTTCATTCTTAATCATAGCCAGTTTCTCAGTAACTTTATTGTGCAGACAAAAAACATTAAAAAGAATTCAATTTGTTATTGGTTAATTCTGAGTTCAAACCCTAAAAGGTATTTACCCTGCTTATTTTTATTATTTAAAGTCTTTACCATTCTGATTAGTAGTTTTAAAATATGCTATATTTATGGGTTAAGTTGCTCAATATTAGGGATAGAACATATGTAAATATAAAGGTGGACGTTGAAGTCAACACCCAGAGGTAACAGCCTGTTTCATGCTAAATGCAATCGTCATGGCCGGACGTTTGCATTTAACATGAAACAGACTGTCGTCTCTGGGTGTCGACTTCAATGTCCACTTTTATAATATATGTAATATGTTAAGTCAATGGTTGTGATGAAGTGCGGTGCTACAAACCCACAGATAACCAAATAAAGAATGACTTCATAATGGAAAAATAATGTTTAAAAGTCATAAATCATCACAGATACCTCTTAAATAGCAAGCTTCTTGATACTGGACAAGTAAATATGAGGAATGACCGTGAGAACCCAATGAAGGTATCCACAATGATGGACGCTAAATTTACATCATTTGTCCTTAGCATGGTCCTTAGCAGCAATGTCCATGTCAAGTTGCCATACATTTTCATGTGGTTTCTGGGGTCAATGTCACCATTTACATTGAGGTGATGGAAACGATGGTCAAGTTGAAGGAATGTTCTTGCATGTTACAATGGGACTTTGCTTCCTCTCACATGATCCAGAAGTGGTTGCCCAAGAACTTTCATGAACATAAAACCCACAACATGCAAACTTCAAACTCACCTGATTTGACCCTTGGACTATTACATTAAGAATGGGGCTAATCACAAAAGCAAGGACATATAGAAAGTCACAATTGTAGACATGATGGCTGATACAAACAAGAACTGCCTGATAGCAGTATGCAGTCTGGAGAATTCTGTCATTTAATGGGGAGTGGATGGAGTAAGTGCTAAGGGAAAATATAGGGAACTAAAGTAAAAAAAATCCCACATTAACTTGGTCAGGTTTGACAATTATTCTCAAAAACTCAAAATCCTTTTTCTAATCACTTAACTTAAGATGTCTTCTGACAGCTTATAGTCACACAACATTTACCAACTTTGCACCAAAATTTGCAGATAGTCTCTCTGTCTCTTTTTCCACCTTCAACAAACTTAAACAACAGTTGTAAAACAGTGTAGCAAAAGAAGAGATATTCAACAGAGTGTTTCATCTCACTGCCACAGATGTATTATGGTAAATCAACTCATCCAACAGCCAAAAGTTTTTGTCATCCTAAAGCCCTTCTGAAATCATAAGCTAGGTGAGGTGTTTTTTATCATTACTGCAGCATTTCAGCCTGGATGCCCAAGACCAGAGAGGGCAATATTCCCACTCAGACCAAGCTCCATAATCTGATCATCTCACAAGCCCTCCATTATGAATAATTGATATAATAATAATAATTTCTAGACAAAGGCCATGTGTCAGAGAGATGACGCAAGAGAACACAATCAGAGAGTATTGACATTTGCAACAGATGGAAAGCTAATTTCAAAATAAACATTAAAACTCTCACTCATCACAATGCCATTGAACTTTCTTAGGAGATTAAATATCTTTCTGTTATTAATGAATACAGCACATCACTTGATTTCAGTCATGATCTTTCTCATGGCTGGCATGTACTACCTTCAAACCCATTGACTGGGGAGGGGGCAAGCCTGATAGGGGCCCAGGGCATTACTTTGTGACCCTCACTATCTTATCACCATTTGCTTTTTTTCTACTTACATTTATATACTTACAAATTAAACTAAGCACATTCAATGACATCTTAGATGTAAAAAAACAATATAATATTATATATTACTACACCAGTGACTGTAGCAAGTGCCAAAAGAAGTTTCAGTAAACTAAAAAATTTTTAAAATTACATTCGGTCTACAATAGGAAATGAAAGGTTAGCCCTAATTTCCATTGAAATGAATGTGCTTAATAACTTGACTGTTTTGAAGTCATGTATACATTTGCTCATGGTAAATCTTGAAAAAATACTATATAAAATTCACTATTTTTTATCCATAATGATATGTGGCCCTGTTGCTGTGTGCTTCACTGAATGCTTATCTTACTTTAGACCATCTCCGGCAAAATCGCTCTGCACCAATCCTGCATCTCCACATAGAAATATCGATGAAGAACTGTTGAAGATCAGGCTTGGCTCCTCTCTTTCCTGGCTATGCTTGTGAAGGACTAATGTCACCAGTGTTGCTGGTAAACTTAATTAACTCTAACAGCACTCATTAACAAGTGTAAAAATAACAACTTTTATTTATGCTACTATGATTAATTAAGATCATGAACATATAAACAAAAGGGATTTGAAGAAGTTTTCCCATATAATGAATTCTTAAGCCAGGAGCAAGAAGTTGACTGGCAACTATTTAAATGAAGGCAACAGATCAAGGGAGTTTAAAACAAGGTGTAGAGAACAGGTCTTTAGCTGATTAAGGTACCACAGTCATCCAGCAAGGAAAGTGTTGGTCTACTAGCAGTGAGACCAGTTTGATCTTACTTCTCTTCTTTTGGTGACTGCTTTTATGAGGGTGCAAACTCCAATTGCACTGCTCTGATTGGCTAGCCAATGATAATGCTTGACCAATGGTCTTGTGCCATATGCATCAAATGAGAGGAGGATAAGCTCCTAAGAACCCAATATGATTGATGGTCCAATCAAAATAATGGCCCTATGTTGTGAGTATTGGAGGAGGCAGCGAGAAGTTCCATTCCAGCCTCTAATTGGTGGGCCTATCAAAATTCTGATCTTGTATTGCTCATATCCACCTTCAGTGGAACATTTTCTATGTTCTAGAATCTCATCCTCGTTTGACCTGATTATCACAGGTGCCATCGTCATCTACATCTGACAGTGTTTCATATCCCTAATCAAAACAAAACTTGACCTGTAAAGATTTACTTTGTGTTGCTCAATTCAACTAATAATTCTATTATCAAATTAAAACAACACTCAAGTTCAACAGACCTAAAACCTAAGACTGTACCTAATGACCAGTTCCCCCAAATGTCACATTTTCACCTCTTACAGTATGCTCCAAAAGTGACACAAACCCCAAAATTCATGGTATTGCATTTTTTAACATGAAAAATATTTTTGTTTAGAAATAAAAATTAAATTGCCAGTCAACATTTGGCTCTTGCAGCGTGTCTCACTGGCAGTGGTTCAAGGTAATGCTTTCTCCATCATTGCGGCTGGCAGAGGTTAGAAAAAATTGTTTATTGTTACGTTGTTCTGGAATTGTCATCAGTGGTCAACTGTAATTGTTTTGTTTCAATAAATTTTAATTTGTAAATTTTTTTACATTTGACATCAGTCATGACATCATAGATGAATGTGTTAAAATTTTTTAACTTTTTAACAAGAAAAATGTCAAGTAGATGTTAAAAATTGCCACAAAACATTGTGAATTTATTTAAGATGAATGACCTATTATGACATGTCCCTAGTTTGTATACATTGTATTTATTTTCAATTTTTCTAGTTGAATTGTTCACTTATATTGCATATGATCCATTATTGCACATAATTAGATTACAACAAATTTTTTATTTCATATGAACAAAAATTATATGAATAATTGAGATGTAGTAGACTGGGGGGGGGTGTATCCAGGGCCAGTGCAAGGGTCTTGTGGGCCCCCACTGAATCTATGATATGCCCCCAACTCTACAACAATTTTTATAAGGCAGTATTCATATATGATATTTTCATGTATGCATATTCATTTTGCTGTAAGCAGATTAAATAAAACACTTGCTTAAAATACTTTTATTTATATTTTTAATTTACTGAATATAGCAGTATAATGTTGAATCTTTTTGAAAGGTGTTAAAAATATTAAATGACTATTTATGTAATTAAAAAAAAATGTTTAAATTCAACTTTTGCAATCCTAAATAATTTTTATATAACACACTCATATTTTTTTCTTTTTCGTTAATTTTTTTTAATATTTCTTCAATAATTAAATAGTTGACTTGTCTGAAAGACAAAATTGTTAATGTGTATTTAATAATTTTAATCATTGATTTCCAACATGCTATTCAATCCCTGGTAATAGCTAAGACTTTAAATTCTGTCTTTCAGGGCATTTCCTATATATTGCTACTAAGCACAAAGCAAGGATCTCATAGTTTGTAGCGTGCAAATGGTTATAGTTAAATTGAGGTAGAGAAGGCATTCAACCAGATACGACAAAATAAGTTTTAAAATATTTAGCACGAATAAAGTTTTGAAAATAACCAAAAAGTAAAATAAAATTAAACCTATTAGCAGTTTTTTAGATTAGAGATATTTATTTTACTAAATAGTCAAATGCTTGTTTGTTTTAAGTTTTGAAAAACATTGTGTTTTGTATTTTTAATGGTATGAACAAAAATAGTACTATCAGAAAAAGAAAATAAAAATATCGGAAAAATAATGCGCGCATGTAAGTGTGTGTGATAATGTTGTGTACGGACATCCATATTTACAAAAAGCAACATGTTTCTACACACATTAAAAAAAATTAAATTTTTTTTTTAAATATTCGGAGTCATTGAATTGTTGTGATTTCTTCCATTTATGATGTAGTGATAGAAATGTAAATAAATAAAAATAAATAAATAACAAGGTGGCAAAAATTTCACCATCTCTAAAAATAGATATATATTCAGAATCACCAGGCTACAAAGCCATATTTCAACCAAGCAATCAGAAAATTTTCATAACCAGGATATAAGTTTTGTGAGCATTTCAGAACCAGCGCAGCACTTTCAAAGTGAATCTCTGGATAAGTATATAACGAGATTGCAACTCAAACTAAATCAGAATTGATGAATTAATTTTATCCATTCTCTGATACTGCAGTCACCATAATATACCCAGAATGAAAATGCGACACTTGGGCTACTCACTAGTGACTTTAAACTGCTATACCATCTGCTACATTTAGAAACATACACCCTTTCTTTCACCACTTTTTAAGCAGCTCACTACTACGTTTAAAAACATACATAGTTTCCTTCACTGACATTATTTAAAATGGCTGCTACTACATTTGGATACATACATGCATAATAAATAATAAATGGCTACTCATATTCGAGGATGCCTGTCCACTAGGGTGGCTAGCCAATCCCTATTGCAGACGAACGCTCAGGTGCATTTGTGTTTTTTCAAAACCCACAACCTGTTTTATACTGAAACTGGGATGAACAGACCTCATTTACAGTTTCTGGGAGAGAGTGTGTTATCTAGCATGATCAACAATCTGAACAAGGCCAGCATGCTCAAACTCTCGGTCACAATGACTTGTGACTTCGTGCTAGCACAGCCATCGACGGCCCCTAAGTGTTCCATCTATCCAATTTCCCTCACAAGGCTTGGATCAACTTGTGGCATGGTTTTCAGGCACTTTCAAAAGGTGCCCCCTCCAGACAGATAACATCAGGAAGACTCTTTCTTGACAAATCGACCATGGTGAGATTCGATCATGGTCAGAAAGAGAACGTTCTAACCACTCGGCCACGCGCCATATACATACATACATACATATACACACAGACATATTTAATCTCTACTGTATGACACCAGGACTTTTACACTTGAACTCTTGAAATTACAACTTTCACCTTATCCTTCTTTATTATTATATTGTGTTATTTACTGATTTATTTTGTGTTCATCAACATTGAGCATTTACTTTTAATCAATACACCTAAACCAAATATCGCAATATATGGTTGGAACAAACATTGTCATAAGATAACTCCCGCGAACCTTCCATAATGCTTAGCAAATATAATTTTGGTTTAATGACAATATCTATCACTTGGCTGCTACAAATTAAAGCAGAATTAAAAAGAAATAAAAACAAATCTTGTAAAAATTCATTTAAAAAAAAAATTTAAGACAAGCTTTTGTAATTAAATAAAGTTTTGGTTTTATTGCATTTTTTTTATTTTACGATTCAGTGCAGATTTTTCTGTAACTTGTTTGATCAAAACTCTCCGAGAACTTGTCTCTAAACTAATATAAATATGAAGCAGAGCAAAAAATGCATTTCTCGTAATTATATAAAAATAAATGAGTGGGGTAGTTAACAGATGCAAAAAGAAAATATTTTTTAGATAGATATTCTAAAAAAGAAAAATTTTAAAATAATTTCATTAAAATCTGACAATTATGGTTTTTTATGAATTTCCAAATCAGTGTTTTTCACCACAAAAATGCACCAAATTTCAATAGGAAAAAGATTTTAACCAAAATTTACAAGATTATAAAAAGGATGTTTATTTTTATTATGCTTTACTAGGCATTCTTTCATTACGTATACCCATTTTTTAACGAATTTTTGGATGTACCTATATCATTTATATAGTATTTATAGCATTTTGTTGACTGTGCAAACATTGTAACGTCTAATGGTTAGGAAAATGAAAATGTAATTCTGATCAAAGCTGTTTCATTAACAAGGTGCTAATGCCTTTGAACAAGACTTAAACTGATCGCCATAACTTTGGGCAAATAGTAGATTAGATTGGGCTTAATAAGCCAATTTGTCCAGCAAGACATCCGTCTAATAAAAACGAGAAGACAACGGGAAAGCACACCACACCCTTTTAAAAATGTCATAGCAATTAGCTGATATTAAAGAAGGAATGCGTGACAAGTTATGCTCGCCCACGCCCTGAAAAAGTATGATATCTATCTAAATTACATTGATATTACGAAATTCTTGAAATTAAATAAGATTAAGGGAAGTCAAAAGAACAAATACAAAGTTGGGTGTTGTCTGGCGGTATTTAATGCTGGCTGTAGAAATTATTGTGAAGGGATCTGATTTCTCACGTTCTGCACCAGGAAACAAATCAATTTCCAATAATTAATATAGATGATGTTAACCTATCTAAATTACTTTGATATATTACGAAATTTTAAAAATAAGATTTAGGGAAGACAGAACAACAAATAAACAATCGGGCAGTATTTAGTGTTGACTGAAGAAAATATGAAAGGCTCTGATTTCTCAGGTTTTACACCAGAAAACCAATTGATTTCGAATAATTAATATAGATGATGTTAACCTATCTAAATTACTTTGATATATTATGAAATTCTTAGATAGGGCATAGCGGATTTACTTGACTGTTATCCGGGTTAGAGGAAACGACTTCGCACGCCTTCTATCATTGTTCTCGGCTAGTTAACAGCTTGTACCGCCCCCGAAAAACTTGTGCTCATTGATCTCGCATACATGTGTGACAATCTGTTGCCCCCGTATTCTTTCAATGTGAACTGTTCAGTTTCTTTGAGCATTCACTCAGAATAAAGATTAGAACTGATAGAAAGCGTTTTGCATCGACATATTTCAGCGAAAGGTGGGTAACTATAGCGAGCCTGGTTCGCGTGAACGGGGCTAGCCTTGATTTTCTTTTTTTAAAGTCCGTCTAAGTTACAACAGGGCGGTTTCTTGTGGAGCCCTCCCCTGATCAAGACAGACACTTCTTGTGTATCTTGTTAATATGATTAAGTGTCGTTTCTGTTCTGATCCCAGCTACTTTGGTTATGATCAAAGTCAAGATTCTCAACCTCTCCCCGTTTGTTTTTGGCCTTCCTTTTTTTTATTCCTTTTTTTATCTCGACTGATCACTCTGATTTTGAGGGGTGAATGTGTCCTACTAATATCAGTTATGTTTAGTTTGTGTATTTTGTTATATTTTAGTTTGTTTCGGGTTTGTACCCTCCCCTCATTTCTTACCATCGATAAATTTTTATATATAATTTTATACACTAAGAAATTTTTATGTCATGGGGTGTTTTGTAGGTTCCTTGTGTGTGTGCGGTATTGGGGTATATATGAAGGATGACTTCTTGTGGTGAATGTGTAAATTGTAATGTATGGATGGGTCATGAATCTGATTAGTTAGGTATAGGATAGTGTAGACCAGTCTCAACCCATTTCCCCCTTTTGGTCTTGTACTACAATTATTGTATTTATGCAATAATAAATAATCGTACGAGAATAAAGGTATTGAGAATTACTACTATCATTGTCGTTGTGGCTATTTTACAGGGACCTTTCTTTTACATATCTGTTCATTTATGTTGCTGGAACACATTTCTTTTTTTCTAATTTATTTTTCTAACCTGTCTTCATTTATTTACATTTGTATAAGAAAATTCTTGAAATTAATTAAGATTTAGGGAAATCAGGAGAACAAATACACAGTCAGGTCTTGTACGCGGTATTTAGTGTTGGCTCTTGAAAATATTGTTAATGGCTCTTATTTCTCAGGTTTTGCACTAGAAACCAATCGAATTCCAATATTTAATACAAATGATGTTAACCAGAAAAACTTAGTTCTAATGATAAATATGATTTAATGAAGAACGATTTGAAAAATTTCGAACTTTTGGCCGTATAACCGGAATTAGTTTAGTAGCCACGAGAAATTAGTTCAAAATGCATTCATTAATGTTATTTTCCTACAGTTGTACAAGGTATTAATATCTTCATGTATTAGATGATGTAAAATATTAAATAATACACAAATATAACTGAGTTCTAATGGTAAATATGATGTATTGTAAACAAGACCGATGTGTAAATTTTCGAACTTCTGTCAGTACAACCTGAAGTTACTTAGTATCCTCTTGAGATTAGTACAAAATGCATAATGTTATTTTCCTACACTTGTGGAATCTTCTACGTCAGCCAGTCACCCCTGCGTGGGTAAATAAACAATTCTCTGTAAGTGAATATATGACAAGCATTCATTGGTTAATCACCTTCAATCTAGCTCGCTGATTGGTCAGTTCCGACCAATCAGATATCCTGCACGCGAGGAATGCAATTTCCCGCGTTTTCGTTCTGAGCCTCTCACGTGGTACAACACAATTATGAAAACAAAACACGTGTAAACTCCCCCCCCTCTCTCTCTCGTCTCATTCCTTGCTGCCAAGACGTAATCTTCAAGAACTCCCGTCTTAACCTTTTCGGTCAGACGTTAAAGACCATTATCAATATTCACGCAAGTACGAACTCTGAAATCTCTTCTGAACTTTTACTAACTTGTACAATACACAATTCCAAAGATGCTAAAGAAACTTCATTCTTCTAAACTACAGTTTAATAATTACTTTCACTTTATGAGCTCAAATACAAATATTACCTAGTCTAAGAGACACAACTCCGTGTAACCTTTTCACTCAGTATTCATGCATGTATATCAAATACTTAATAAATTCAATTGTTACGTTTTGAAACAATAAATCATTATTCTCTGTCTTGTATTAATTGATGTGGATGGAAGATTATTGAACATACACAATTTTAAGCCTTCTGATAATTCAAACCTTCTATTCCCCTCCAACACACATCACATATCCGCAACACTCTTGTACTAGGAATTAATATCCTCATGTATTAGATGATACAGAATGTAAAATAATATTAATGAAAAACTGTTCTAATGATAAGTATCATATAATCAGGAGCGATGTTAATGTTTTTGAACATTTTGCTGTATAATCGGAAGTTAGTTCGTAGCCTCTTGAAATTAGTACAAAATTCATTCATAATCTTATTTTCTACACATATTTTAGCAGGAATTAATATGCTCAATAGTAGATTATGCAAAATTTAAAATAATCCAAAAGAAAAAAAAAAACAAAAAAAAACTGTGATCTAATGATAAATATGATGTAATCAAAAGCGACTTGAATGTTTTTGGTCTTGTAGCCGAATATCCGGAAGTTACTTAGTAACCTCCTTTGTTTAGTACAAAATGCATTAATTATTGCTATTTTCCTACAATTGTTCCAGGAATATCCTCAATATTAGATGATGAAAAATTTAAAATAATCCACAAGAAAAACTGAATTCCAATAACAATTATGATGTTGTCGCGTGAGGCAAAAAGTTATCTCCTCTTCACTAGATAAAAAGTTAAATATAGATTACTTACATTATTTACATTATTTGGACTACTACCATCATTTTCATTGCCATATTCTCAACATTTCGGCCGTTGTAAGCTCCGTCCTTCTTCAGGTGATTGGAATTTCGAACTAAACCCTTTATTTCGTCCACTGGGATAGATTGTTCTAGTTCCACGTGCCATGCCTCTTCCGGATGTCTTCCTTTTTTAACTCAACTCTCCAAGTTTGGTTCACCACTGCTGTGGCCTGGTACTGAACTCACAACTCTGGATCTAGTCACTGGATCTAACCAGCGTCTTTATCCACTGGGCCATATGTCCTTGATGGAAATAACTGAGACATCCGGAAGAGACATGGCACGTGGAACTAGAACAATTTACCCCTGTGCACAAAATAATGGGTTCGGTTCGAAATTCTAATCACCTGAAGAAGGCCGGAGTGTACAACGGCCGAAACATTGTGAATATGCCAGTGAAGATGAGGATTAGAGGCCGAATAATTGTAAATAATGTAAGTAATCATAATACCTCATCTCAGAGATATAGACAGATGCCAAATATAGATAATCACGAGAATAAAAACAATCAAGTGACCCGACAAGAGCTGCATAATAAACGGTTTCTTTTAGCTCCGACCAGCAAGGTAAGCAGACGTGCTTTTTCCGGTTCGTGAACAATCCGCAAAGGTATGTACAAAAATAACACATCGTTTTTTTGATGCTCAAGCAATTGTAAGTAACTACTTTCCCGCTTTGTATTAATAATACCAAATATATGTATTCAAATGTTTTTTATATAAAGACTTTTGTCTTTTATTTGAACCTTTTATGCGTTTATGTCATATATACATTCTATTTACAAATGAAGACAGTATTATATATACATGCACAACATATTTGGTGACCACGACGAACCAAAGAAAACAGTTTAAGAGTGACCATATTTGGTGACCACTACGAACAAAGAAACACATTAATAACCACACACTTGGTTGGTGAATTTAAAAATTATATATATATATATATATATATATATATATATATATATATATATACACACATAATACAAAAAACAAAATGAAACAAGCGTACCACGAGACGACGGTCCAGCAGATAACAATTAAAACACCGGAATTTATGCAAGCTAACATTACCAGTTGGTTCACAATTATTGAATCTCAAATTTATCTGAGAAATATAACTTCCCAAACCATAAAATTGTACAACGTTATTGTATCTCTATCTCCGGAAATATTAGCGAAGGTACCTGGCAACGTTCTACATACTCACAACTATGATGAGTTAAAAAAGACTAATAGAGGCACACGAACAAACGAAGCCAGAATTGCTAGACAAATTAATGTCCACCTCCGTTATTATAGGTCGAGCGTGAATTAATCTTCAGGAAATGTTGTCAATTGAAGCAAGATTACAGATAAGCAACGAAATTTTGTTACACAAATTTCTACAGACGTTACCAGTTTCAATAAGCCCTGTGTTGACCAGCCTGAATCAGTAGATGAGTTAATGCCTTTGGCGGAAGAACTCTCGATGAGTCAACGGCCAGCTAACAACTAGAGGTGGTGTCTCCATGAACCACCGTGGAGAAGGCAACGGGGAACCACTCTACTATTAACCAAAAAAAAATATCATGGTAAATAACACACACATTATGAAGCATAGCGGCTTAAAGGAGGTTAAGTTTATGGGAATAAAGTTAAGGAGGTTAAGTTTATGGGAACTCCTCACCAGGTAAGGACAGACATGTGCAACAGGTGTCACTTGACCATCATCCAGCGACTGCTAGCATAAACGGCTTAAGGGGATAAAATTCTTTGGAACCTATCCCTCGTCTTGAAAGGAGCGATTTGAGACAGAAACGAATGTGAATTCCACCGAATAATCAGCCTAATCAGTCACATAACAAAACTAATCATCCGAATTCTGGTGAATAGAGTGCGCAGCAGAATCAGGCCAGAAATAGGACAAGAACAATGCGGGTTCATTAAAGACACCGGAACAAGGAACGCGATATTCATGCTCAAAATGTTATCAGAAACAGAAATACAAATATAGAAGAACGTGCACCTGTGTTTTATGGACTACACAAAGGTGTTCGACAAAGTACACCACAAAGATCTGTTGGAGCTGCTCGGCAACCTTGACAAATTTGGGAAAGACATTAGAATAATCAAAAACCTCTATTGGCAATAAACCACTTGCATAAAAATGAAAAAATGAGTTAAACAGATATACAAAAATAGAAAGGGGCTTAGGCAAAGATGTGTCTTCTTACCGGACCTATTCAACATATAGAGCGAGGCAATTCTGAGAGAACTGGAAAGCCTACCAGGATTCATCATTGGAGGCCACAATCTTAGCAAACATAAGATACGCAGATGACACTTTGCTGATAACAGACTTGGAAAGGAAACTACAAAACCTCCCACAGAACGTAGCCAGAGAGAGCGAGAAGAAGGCACTAAGCATAAACTACAAGACAGAATGCATGGTCATCAGCAAAAAGATGAGCCCGAAATGCGATTTACAGATCGGGGCCAGTAAAATCAAGCAGGTGCGGAAATTTAAATATCTGGAAAGTGTTCTGACACATGATGGTAAATACGACGCTGAGATCCGAAGACATATTGGGATGGCCAAAGACCTAAAAGCTAGGCAGAGTATTACAAAACATGACGGTTTCGTTGGTAACAAAGAAAAGAGTACTGAACTGCTACGTGATATCTGTCCCCCTTTACGGTGGCGAATGTTGAACGGTCTTCTAAAAGATAAGGCTCGAGGCAACAGAGATGTGGTTCCACAGAAGGATGCTAAGGATACCGTGGACCGAACATGTGACCAACGATGAGGTTTGGGAGAGGACGCAAACAAAAATGAAACTCATACTTAACATTAGGAAGAGGTAACTGAAATTTTTAGGACACGTAATGAGAAAGGATGGCTTGAAAAATCTGATACTCACAGGGCGGATAGAGAGAAAGTGGGACAAGGGAAAGCAACGTGTGACATACTTAATGGGCTTAAACAAGTGGATGGCAGAACAGGGTTTGGGAGAAATAACAAAAAGTCAAAGCTTATTGAGAGCTACAGGAGAAAATGGAGAGCCATGATCGCCTCCGTCCTGAAGGGACAGGGCACATAAAGGAAGAAGAATACAAGCTACTGCTAAAACAAGTATATGCTGCCAAATACAGACAAAATGAGTACCTACTACAACCTCAGCAATACCGCACGGTCCCGAACCTCTTCAAAAAGGACAACTACAGAAGATATGTAGTGTATACATATACTATGCGGACACAGTGCGTTTGTGTAAACACTGGTGCAAATGGCCGAACAAAAAAGCAGAATTAGTGAATTTCCATCTTTAGCTCAACAACGGTCTGACTATACTGAATATCAGTTGATTACTGATAGCAGTAATTATGCAATGGTGCAGCACTACATCAAATAATAGAAGGAGAGCCAATTTCAATGGGCTTCTTTTAAAAAAAAAATTAACTCAAACGAGGTATTCAACTTTTGATAAGGAACTTTGTGCAGTATATTCAGCTACATTATATTTTAAACATATTATCGAAAGAAAACTAGTTTTACAATTAACTGACTATAATTCTTTATGTGGTGCATCCCGTAGTCTAAAACCTGCTAAGTCAGATAGACAGCAGCGGCAATTAGCAATTTTAACAGAATATATACTAGGCATAGGCCACATAAAAGGAGATCAAAGTGTTATAGCTGATTACTTGTCGAGACCTACCCTAGCAGTAATGATAGATCTGTGTGACTTGCTAGCTATAGCTGCTGCACAACTCAAGAACCCAGAGTTACAAAAATTTTCAGACTTAAAAAAATTCAATTTTAATACTGTTAATAATAGTTCTATATACTGTGATAATATTACTGGTGTTCCCAGACCATATATACCTGGTGAATTATGGAAATCTATTTTCGATAGTATCCACGCAATATCACACCCAGGAATTAAAGCCTTATGTAAAGTGATAAAATCAAGATTTTTTGTCTTATATGGAGAAAACAATAAAACAAAAACAATAAAAGACATGTGTAATGAAAAGCAAAATTCAGAATAAAAAAAAATCTGTTATTCATCCTTTTGTATTGCCTACCATTCGCTTTAATACGGTTCACTTAGATTTAATTGGTCCTCTTCGTGTGACTAAGAGACGTTATAAAACATACGATGCTCCTTACAGATAGTGTTAACCTGTATTGACCACACTAAGTGGATTGAAGCAGAAACATTACCAGATATAACAGCACGATCTGTTGCCAATGTATTCGTTCACGCGTGGATCACACATTAGGGTGTTCCACTTCACGTGATAACTGACCGTGGTACTCATGTTGAGAGTGAAATATTTTCAGAAATAGCCTCAATAGTTGACTTCTATAGATTACGCAAGACTAGTTACCATCCTCAAACGAACAGAATGATTGAATGTGCACATAAATTAATTAAAACAGCATCAACAGCTAGAAATGAATAATGGCTGAACGCCCTTCCAATAATATTAATGGGCGTCCGTGCCGCACCTAATTTTTCTAATACTTCACCCTTCACCCTGTTACAGAGATGGATATAATCATTCCTCAGTTGCTAGTAGACAATACTAATGATAATAATCAGAAGTTTGCTAAAGAGTTACAACGTACCTTACCCTCATTAAATTCAACAGACAAAGATTATAGCTCCATAAATAAATCACGTCAATATGTTACTGACAACCTTAAGTCAGATAAAAGTGTATAGCTAAGACTAGACAGAGTTCGCAAGCCGTTGGAAACACTTTACATTGGTCCCTTCCAAGTGTTACGTAGAACTGACAAATATTGTGTAATTAAAATAAACAATGATATATACAGTTAACAGTGTCAGTAGATTGGTTAAAACTACACACTAAAACTAAAAGTGTTGAGCCAGTCATAACTGAAAAACAACATCATAGTGATAATAGAATAATTGATACAGAAAACACAGAGAGAGTATGCCCATACAAAAGCAGTTAGAAACGTATCTTGGAAAAAAAAAGTCAACCAATAGCCGAGTCTACTAGTAGACTCCGCTATTAGGCAGGAAGTTTTTTGTTGAGAGACAAAAAGTTATCTCCCCTTGACTACGTAAAAAACTAAATATAGATAATCACGAGAATAAAAAGTCACGTATCCTGACTAGAACTGCATGAGACATCGTTAGGCGCGTAAAATGAAGAGCCTGTCTTAGCCACGAACAGCAAGGTAAGCAAATGTGAATTTTGGGGCTCGTGAAAAATACACAAAGTACAAAAAAGTTTTGTTCGTATAACCGGAAGTTACTTACTAGCCTCCTGAGATGAGTACAAAATGCATTAATTAAAGGTATTTTCATACACTTGTATCAGGAATTAATATCCTCAAGTATTAGGTGATACAAAATGTAAAATAATCCACCAGAAAAATTGTGACGAAATGGTAAGTATGATGTAATCAACAGCGATGTGAAAGTTTTCGAACTATTGGCCGTATAACCGGAAGTTACTTTGTAGCTTCCTGAGATGAGTACAAAATGCATTCATTAAAATTATTTTTCTACACTTTTACCAGGTATTAATTTCCTCAAGTATTAGATAATGCAAAATGTAAAATAATCTAATGTAAAAGTAAACGAAGAATTATTTCAATGTAACTGCTGAAGTTTTCCCACAGAGTCCAACTATGATAATTTGAAATTACCCTGATAAGTCAAAGTTTTTGACACGTAGACAATGTTTTTTTTTTTGTTTTTTGTCTCAGGTAATAACACACAACTAATGCATCATTTATTAATATTTTCTTCATGGATTCAATTTCTTTTGATCATAATTGTTTCACCATCACTGATTTCATGCTTTACTAACTCCTATAAGTGATATATCAATTGTAATTACATTAACGGCTCAAGACAATGAGTATTTGGATTTCCTTTCATAATAAAATATTGCTGACCTCTTTTGCTATGATAGAGTGATACTACTGGTGTCTAAATATATGAATTTAATACTGATTAAATAAAATACTAAAAATCTGAATTTAATACTGTAAAAAAACAACATTGTTTAGTGGTTTGCGAATGGTTAATAATATCACATTCTAGCTTTCTATTCGATGCTTGAATACTATGAAATAAGCAGCTAATAATTCTTTGTCCAACGTTATTTGTTGCTGTAACAGAGAGTTGTGTCTCTTTAACTGTTTTATCAGTAGAAGCCAAAATGGCAGAATAGATAGGTCGTAACACGTGTGTTCGAGTTAAATTTATAAAGTTAAATACGAAATATATCATGGTGGCAGCGATGAGCGATATGCAATGAGACAACCAAACTTTACGAAAAAGTGCGCATACAAATACCACAAAAAATGAGTAGATCACGATAAATATATAAATTTTGCTTTCTTATTTTAAAAGTAAACAAAGCGCAAAAAATGGCAACTTCAAGTATCGCATTGCTAACTACAGATTGGTCTAATGAAAACAAACATCAATCTTTTAGAGCGAATGGGTCGATTTTATGTCTTCATATTTCACTATCAACAACGTCGAGGAAAAAATAAAACATAATTGCATTCTACTGAGCACAGGACAAAATGGTCAGGAAATAATTAAAAAAAATACACAGCTAACGATCGAGAAAAAAGAAATATCATAAAATATATTCAAGATTTTTGAGATTCACATGATACAAAAACCAAACAAATGGGTTGAACGGTTAGAGTTTACTTCCATTCAACAGAATATTATACTCCGCTGGAACTAGATCTTCTGATTCACTTAACATGTCGGTCGGATGTGAACGCTAAGAAAGCAAAGCACAAAATAAAAAAAAGGTTGTTTTCTGCGCATAGACTGCGAGCAACCCAATCCGGTCCGCAAAACAAATCCCCACAATGAAATAAATACAATATCCAATCACGAACATGCCCGCTGGAAAATTATGACCCTGGGGATTACCAGATCTGCTTAGAAGAAAGCCCCTCGTAACGCTCAACACAATTGCTGGCTAAAAAGCCACTTGTCAGCACGCAACTATCTACTCCAGGTCTCCTTTGTTGTCACCAGCGTTACTTCGTCTTGTTGATACCAAATTCCGCCCGATAATCCAAACTGCCTGGCTGATAATACATTCTACCGCAATCTAACGAAGACATTTTTCACTCAATCAATGTTCAATATCTACTCCTAAACCCTTGTCGCCACCACTATAACCCCAGAAACCAACGTGCTTTACCACGAATCCACTCACCACTGTGACCTCGATTTACCAACTTGCCAATCCACCTAACCAGGCTGTTTAACTTCAACATCTCGACATCCCACGACCACTAGCCGATCAACACCATCACAGGTGTCGATTTCAACCTTAAAGAAAAACGTTCAACAAACCCCACCAACCGTTAATCTACTCCGGTCCTATCATCTGACCCCAACTGCGCCAAGAAATCGGACACAACTCCCAGCTCTACCGACAACACTCTTACATCTAATCGCTTTCCAGACCAACAGCAACTGAAGAACGACATATCAAACATTTTTGCCAAAATTCAAACTATGAATATACACTGTTTAAAATTTAATCCGTGTTTGTTCCTTTCCTTTGCAACCAAACGTTTCAAGAAGAATTTAGACAACCACCAGGCGATAACAGAAACAACCCGAGACCTCCCACCTCATAAAAATGTGCTATATTGATTGAGGGAGGATGAAATGGTTATCGCATTTAACTAGGAACACATGGTAGACATAGATTTTTATTACGGAAGTACTCAAGAGGAATAATATGGGTAGACAGAAATAAATGATACGAGAGGTGGGGGCGAATGTGTGTATCTCACTAGAAAGTCTTCTGGTGGTTTGATTAACTAAATCTTTGCTGTTACCACTAGAAAAAGAAACCAGGAACTTTCGTTGTATAAAAATGTGTAATCAGCAGCTCTCACCAAGAAATAATTTTTAAGTTTCCATGAATTCTTTTAAGAGTTTTGTTCTTACAGTTGATATTATTAAATATTTTTTTTAATGATATATAACACCGTTGGGGATTTAGTATTATTCAAAAAGTAAAAATTAGGAACATAACATTTTAAAAATTCACTTATAGATTTTTAGCCACTACTTATGTAAAGTATAACTCATCTGAAAAATACTTTAAAAAATAGAAATAAAAATATTCAAAATTAAATCAAATTCCTTAATGAATGATGCTCAAGATTTTAATTAAAACGGATAATTCCCTGATTTTTAGTAAACTTTTAAAATCGGGATTTTTTTCTTGTGTCGAATGTGCACATTATTTTGGTTTTTGAAGTACCTAATAAAAGCAATAGCGAAATATTTATTTTTTATTATCTTTTTAATTATTTTTCATATATATATTTTTCTTTCGCCTAAAAGGGGGGGGGTCGCAGAAAATAATATGAACAAAAAACATTTAAAAACAAAAAAGTTCTTTCTTTTTTGCAATTTCTGAAACAAAATGAAGAAGTCTAGCGGAAAACTGCCTTTCAAAAATATATAATTTTAATAAATTATATATATTATTTAAAAAAATATATGCAAAAATTCGGTACTCACTTTTTTTCTCTTTTACGTGCAGAATAAAAAAACAATTCCCACCATTTTTCTTTCCAATCTTCTACGAGGAAAAAACTCACAATTGTTATCAACACACCTACTTTTCTTGACAACATCTTCGACTGACTTAGTATCGTCTGCGTTCTCTCAATTTTTTTTTTACCGAATCTCTAAAAATGTTATACTCTACAACCAGTCAACAACAAAACAAAAAAAAAAAATTCACAACTCAACCAATATTTTTAAATACCCGTTCTAAAATAAACAAATTTAAAATGAATCTCTCTACTTTGTTAAATTAGCATTTATGATATATAAAAGAAAAAAAGTAATAGGGTTTTTAAATCCAAGGGAGATGACACTATTAAAATCCAAGGGAGATCTATGTTTTGTTTACAACAAATATCAGTTTTTCTTTTTAATCATTGAGCTTCATGCCATAGAAAATATTTTTGGGAAAATTTTATCCTAGAATTTTAATCACATATTCAGTAGCAAAAAAAAAAAAAAAAAAATAATCCAAAAGAAAAATGTTCTAAGTTAAATAAACACTTTTTTTCTTAGGGGAAAATAAAAGATAAATCAGACACGAGTTGCTTCCCTTAGAATCGCAAAACTAGAAATTAATCTGTCCTTTTAGTTTTTGCAAGAATTTGAATAGCGATTGAAATTTGTTTTTCGCTTTAAGGAAAAAAAAAATTATTTGTATCTAGAAAAATTAAAATTGCTCTTACATCTAAACCAAACATGCAATTAGTTGTGTAAAATAAGTAGTTATTTACAAGACAGTTTTTCACCCCAAGCAAGGCAATAAAACCACTAGTATGCAATGGGTTACTGAGTATTAGAGAATATGAGAAAAAATAAAAGAACAAGAATCAAGAAGACAGAAGATACCGTTTAACATTGCATTTGAATTTTTGAAGATTTAAGTTTACAAACAGTGAACTTGGTGATAGATATAAAATTAAACAAATGATCAGAAGAGAGATTCACAAGCGAGAAGTGCAACAGAAGAAACTGTTAGCCCAGAGCTTACAGTTACATCTAGACATTTCAAGTATAAAATGATGAGACCATGTGCCAAAATAACTTGATTTTTTTCTCTGATTACCCAGAACTGATTTGGAAAATCAGTATTTAAGGAGGAATTAGTTCCATATGACATTAGTACAGTTTCAGATATAATTATTTTTTGTTAAGAAATTGTTATCAAAATTGAAATCATATGTATGCATAATCAAACTGAAGCAAAATTTTGCACGTTCACAGTTGATTGTCCCAACACGGAAGGCTGTGTTCAGTGATCCAATTACTCGTGCGATATGATATCTGGGTAGATGATTACGGGACTCGCCAACAAGGAGCAACCGAGTTGAGTTTTGGCCGAGGCTGCCAAACTCACCACACTCGAGCAAAGATTCGTCCATTTCGTCAGCTTGGAAATGACGGGCAAGTCAGTTGTACAGTTACTAAATGATGTTAGCCCATCAACCTTTAGTTTTAACGCTTTACTTTTCCGTTTACTAGTGTCACACAGAGGCTTTATGTTATATGACAACACAATCATCATGGCACATATTCTCTATATTTTAACATGTGGTGTACAACTAAGCACAAAACTGATATCGTATTTTATACCATCCTAAATTATCACTGTTGATATGAGAGCGGGAGGGCACTCTATCAGTTACAAGAAAATACACTTTTGAAATATGAAGCAGATACCAAATATAATAAGAACAAAGTTTTTTAAAAAAATCCAAAATGTAAAATTAAAAAAAAAATGAACACTTCATGAGCTGTTTTAACTGGAAGGGCATTTATATTACCTGACAGTAGAATAACAGGGCAGTAAACCTGGTTTAAGATTTTACTGCAGATTGGATATAGCAGGATAGTAACTCTGCTTTACTGTTTTATTACAGGAGAATTCGTGATAAAAGTTTGTAGCAGGAAACAATTAAGATTAAACAGTGAAAAAAAGTGTTAAAGAGAAAAAGGGAAGAAAGAACAGATTTAAAATTATAATTATAAACCATAAAATGAGTTTGGAAAGGCTCTAGGAAGATTCGAATCTGAAATAAGCCGTGTAAATTTCATTAAGATTTAATAAGACTAGATCTTATCTAAACAACCTAGCTACCACCGGGGGAAATGGCAAAAATAATTGTCTTCTGAAATTTGGAAAATTTCAAAGAACTCTTTTGGTTTGTTTATATAAAATGCTATTCGAAATAATCATTTCTTTACCAAAATTCAGGTTTGGGTTTCAGCCTGGCCAAATCCTAAAAAAAGCCATATGTTACTGAACAAAGAAGGTTATAGTAATATCTTATTGAAAAATATGCAATAAATTTTTACTAATTCTTATTAATGAGATATTCTGTTGTTATCGTAACTGGATCTATGGTTGTAAAATACATATGCGGTAAGGTGGGAACAGCTTTTAGAAAGGTTATTTTGTATCACAGCATATATTTTTATTGTGAGTTTGTGAAGTTGTGGCAGAGAGTGTACTGTAGGGTTGATAAGAAATGTGTTATAAAATAAAATAAGATATATCTCAGCTGATTTACAAGCAAATAAACTAACATACTCAAGAGCGAGAGCCGGATGTGAACGGGGCAAGGCCCCGTCACAAAATGACCATTATCTTCGTTTACGCATGTTCCCAACGCACGAGTTCCGGTCGAAAAATAAAATAATATTTTAAAGTGTTTCTATTTTTCGACCAATAAAAATGTTTCCCTCCTAATTATACTCGCGTCGTTTTTCGAGCTTGTTAAGCCATAAAAAACGCCATAAAAGGGGTCACACGGAAGTACAACAGCAGTCAACAGGAGGCCGGGGAAGAGACCTGTCACAGTCAGGCTGAGCAGTCAGCAGCAGCCAGCAGCAGTAGCGCCACGCCAACCAGCGATAACTACTATGAGAGATCAACCCAACCGCTAGTGGCCCGTTGCCGAGCCGCCGGTGGCAACGCCAACGGTCCTCTGGTGGCAGCCACCGAACCGCCAATGGTAACATTGCCGAGACGAACACGCCGGCAGTCCGACAGTGGCAGATTGGTGATTGCGTGTAGGGACCATCAATGCAGTTAGCATTTAAAGTATCTGTGAATATCACATATGAAAGCAACGAAGAATTATTTCTAAAATTATCGATTTACTTCACTTTAAGTTCATATTATGGTTACTTCTAAGGTCTACTTCAGATCTATACTTCTAATGTCTCCACCTAAACTCTGAAATTTTATTCATTTTGTTTTCCTTAATAAGAGCAGGTAACCTCATCTATCATCTGGTTTACACTACTTACCGGGCTTTTGAACAGTAGTAGAATTTTATCCTTTGTTTCCTGTTTCGGATTAGATTTCCGGTTTCTTCCAAAGTCTACTTCAGCTCTCTACTTCTAACGTCTCCTCCTAAACTCTGAAACTTTATTTACTATTTCCTTACTTTTTCCCCACTTAATAGAAGTATATAGTTTCTTCTATCATCCGGTTCATGAGTAGAGGTTCCTCCCTTGTTTCCTGCTTAGGAATGGGTTTCCGGTTCTTTCTAAAGTCTTTTCCTTCTCTTTCCCTTCTACTAGCCCCTTGCGTCTTAGTAAAATTTTTGCCTTGCTTGTTGTGAATTGATTAAAAATAAAATCAACATAATGGCTATGCCAATTTTCTTACATAAAAGCGATGGACACAGTCGAGACAAAAAGATGATCAACAAGACAAGAAATCCGTTCTTAATCCAGACCGTCTTACTGCTTTTGATTCTGTCACTAACGAACACACAGACAAATGCCTAATACAGTGCGAAAATCAAAGTGACTTATATCTCTACGAATTAGTTGTTATATTTGGTTGGTAGCCTCTATGTGTTTAACTTGCACAAAATTTAAGATTTAAAAAAATGTAGGAATCTGATTCTACACGTTCAGCATGCTGATGTTTACATGTGATAGCCGTGAAGATTAATAACACCTCCAAGTGACAACGCTAAGAATACTATATCTTTTAGTAGTGCTGGGATTCCGACAAGATTTATATTAGGAAGCACATATTTTTGTTTTTTGAAATTGTATGATCAAATATAAATAGCAGGGAATATCTTGAGAACGTCGAAAAATGACTGAAAGTTTGTCTTTTTAAAGAACACACAGACAAGATATAATATAGATATAATAGCAACCAGCCTGGAACACTAGGTATTTACTGTCTCCCCACTAAGACGAGTTATGACACAAGGTCTTTTTATGGGGGCCTCGAGCGCGTACACCCAGGCCAGGAACAAAGATTACCCGCAGTCCCGGTGCAAGCACCGACCCCTCTCTCTGGTGCAATGAGAGGGGGCGACCTCAAGCAGTTGTTCCTCAGGGCTGGGTACCTCTCAGTATAATTTTCCTCAGTTGCGACTCTGACGGAGTCGCCCCCGAATGCACTCCGCCCAAAGACAGAGACGCAACTGAGAGATGATAAATAAAATAGATGTATTACAAATCCCTCAAGAGAGGGTTTTTCACGCTTATGATTTTCTAGGCGTAGCTTAGATGTGGCACAAGGCCGAAAGTATGGGGCACCCAGTGAGGATCGAACTCACTATTCAGTCGTAACTGTTTTAGCGAACCAGCCTGGAACACTAAACTTAAATATGATGTAGACCTTCTAACCTAAATATTCTTTTTTCCTTTTTCTTTTCTTGGTACCATCTTGGCCAAATTATACTTTTCATCATTGGTAACTATTTTAATACATCTGTTACACATCCACTAGATGACTATTTTATGACAGCCGCAAACAACCTGAAGCGGAGAACTGTGTTATATCTATTTTGAAATGATTCATGTCCCACAATATCAATCTCATTAATTTGGTTGCTTTTTTTGTTATCACCACGTGCGTGGCTGTTCCATTTTACAACTTTTGTAAGTATATAATCTATATGGTGTCAGAGAAGTAACCAAATTTTAGTTGGTATCCCTTTAAACAAAGAGGTTGCCATATTTTCCCATATGTATTGAACACCTGGAGTTAGCTATAGAATTATTAGTCAAAAATGCTGTGGCGACAACGAGAAGAATGAAATAAATATCAGACAATCAATTTTACAAACATATGTCGTAATGAAAAGAAATAAAAGAAAATATCAAAGAAAACGAGTAAGAATTTTGTTAGTTTTGTTGAATTGGAAATGTGTTATATTTCTTATCGTGTTCAATGCACTGGGAAAGATGCTTAAGATAATTTAACATTTTATCTTTACTTAAAACTGAAGGAATTTTAAATAATATTTTAATCATTTCACCCTAAGAAAGGCGATAATGCTAAGATGCAAGGGGTAATGGGAGTGGAAGGGAATGAGAAGACATTAGTGAGGAGAAAGAATCATAAAAGAACAGAATTCACGAAGACAGAAGATAGCGATTGACATTGCATTTACATTTTTGAGGATTGCAGATGGCAGAGAAGCAATAATTCAGAAGAGTGCTTCACAAGCGATAAGTGCAAGAAAAGAAACTATTAGAATAGAACTTGCGGTTACATCTTGCTAGTTCGACAGTAAAAGGATGAGACTTAATTGCCAATCTAGTAGTACGCTTAAATTTACGCGGTCGAGATACCAAGATAACGACATTTATTCTTATTATATCATACAAGAAATGTGATACATGTCCATGAGGAGATGGGAAAGGCTGATCTGTCCTATATTTAACCCAAACGTACTATCATTTTCCTTGCACAAAAACAACACATTCTTACTTACCATTCTTACTACAGTCACTATAATACCACAATTTCTCTATGAAACCTTAACTAGACTACATATGTACAATTTGTCTGGGGTGGGAGATAAAAACAACAACTTTTAAAAACCTAATTCCAATGTGTATTTACAATGTAAAAAATCCTATTTTAATCATAAAATGTGGCAGAGATATCAGTTAGCTAGACGAAATTAATGCAGGACTGAGTCCAAAGAGAGAGAGAGAGAGAGAGAGAGAGAGAGAGAGAAAGAGAGAGAGAATCATTCTACCAAACACTCACTGAAACACGCAGTCATCCAAAGACAAAAACAAATATAAAATCACGCCCAAAAAGGAAACGAAAAGCGTCTCGAACTAGAGAACTGACATCTCTGTCACCTAATGAGGGACCAATGGACATACATACCCGAGATGAGTTTTCAAGGGATGAAACTAAAGAAAAACAAACCGAATCTATTTTGGACTGGATTACCAATGTTCAGTTCAGAGAACTAAAATCCTTATACTTAACCGACATTGAGACGCCACACCAAATCAACGCCTTTTACTCAACACAAACGCGCCAGACTTACCCACCTTTTGCCAAATTCCGATTAAGAGAATTGATACCTTTCCGTCCTTATCTCGATTTTAAGTACAAAGAACTTCGAGGATGAATAACTTTCTGCGAAGTTTTGCGAACTATGTAGTTTTCAATTAATTTGCACAAGGGCGAATGACGCTATAAGGAAGAAAGAACATTCGGTGCGTAAGCACTCTAGCGAAAATGCCAGTCCTGTTGAACAAATTTCTTACCAACCCAGAGAGCCCTAGGCAGCAGCAACCAGGTGCCTGATGCCTTATCGTTTGTGAGGTATCTCAACCAGGGCGCTCAAGAGCGAAACTCATGCTTCGTCAGACTGAGTATGTCTATCAGATCATCTTGAACAGACCTCCTAAATAGCACGTGATATAATACCTTTCGAGACAACGCCTGGGCGTCGGAGAGGCCATCCATTTCGACATTCACGATAGAAGGAGAACACACTTGGGGGTAAACGGCGGGCCGCCTCTTCGCACGAGTGCACACTCCTCAGAGATGGGAAGTTATTACGGGTGTCTTCCATAATTCGCCGTCAATAACTGATTGCATACACATTCGATCTAAGGATGCAATACGAAGCGTTTATTGGCATTATAAAAGCCCACTATTCATATATAAATTATACACAAACTATTACGGTACATGCTACCGGAATAATCTATTTATGGGACACAGAAAAATTAGTTCTTTTACCAAGTTAAAGGAGCTATCGTAGTCAAGCACGAACGGAAATGTACAGTATCTAAATCTTCGTATCCGATACTTTAACAGTCGTTTTTCTCGCCATTTTGAGATATTTTCGTACAAAAAACAACGTAGATCATTTATTTGCTATAAAATAAGTCCAGGATGATGGCCACTACTGCAATATTTGATTACGGCGGGCCTATTATTATGGCTCGGAACCTGGTATCGTATTATACACGAGCTATATGAAAAATAAGGTTTTTCACAAAATATACATGAAGTAAGTTTATACACGAGTTTATAGCGTATGCTAGACGGAGGTTAAAGCACGGAGCACGGAGAGTCGGTAAAGGAGAAACGGGTAGATGTGCGAAGTAAAATCTTGCGCCCTCTTTAAGGAAAGATTCGTACGGAACCACAGACGAACTGCAGCGTCATCATTCTCCTGAACCTCCGACAAATTCATTTCCAACTGGAGATCTGAATCAAACCAGACGCCGTGTAACTTGCAAGACCCGTCTGCCCAGAGAAAAGGCCCGGGAAGAGAAAGTCACTTTTACGTGCCCAACCACATGCCAACAGACCTAACGCGGCGGATGCTAGCCTCTGTCACCGTCTTGTACTCTCTGATTTCCCTGCCGACTTCGTCAATCTCGGTAACGGACTCACCTTTAACTTACGAAGGAAAGGTTCCTACGCAAGAACGTACAGCAAAGACGAAAGTGAAAAACATTGACAAATACAAAGGTACCGATCTTAACCCATTACACTCCAGCAGTGCACCAGTTTTGTCTCATATAGAAGTCGGACCCAAAAGCGAAAGTACGACCCAAAACAGGCTGCCGTAAGAACAGCCCCAGAAAGCGATGGTCAACCTTATCGAATGCCTTCGACTGATCTAAATTTATCAGCGCGATTTCACTGTCGACTTGTTCCATGATGAAGCATACCAATAGAAGCCTATGTTGAATAGATGCGTCCTTCACACCGCAAGTCAGAATAAAAAGGACAGTCTGCAAACGACCGGTTAAGATTTCGTCCCAAATCGTTAACTCTGTATTTAATATCGTTAAAGGCTGAAAATTACGAATCCTATCCTCACCATTTTTTGTCCTTGCGTAGAAACTTGATCACACTCCGCGTAAAGCGTTGAGGTATATACTCCTGCTTTATCCAGTTGTTGAATATCAGTTCCCGCGTTTGTAGTCACGGTTCGTCCATCCGGCAATATGACACACGTAATATCTCGATTGGGTGCATTTCAATGTTGTTTTACAAGCAGTTTAGCGGCCATATTTGTCGCCTCGGAAGGCATTCTTTTTAACCTAGTTCTAATTACTAAAGTTTGATCCTTGTTGAGAAAGCTAGATCAGCCCTAGCTACGGCTACTACTCCACTACCTGCCGATGTGATAGCCCGAGCTAATTTAGTTTCACATGTCATTTGCGCTGCTAAACTTCGATGAGTCAGGCCATTCTCGACTACTGTATTTTTTCGAAAAGCTTCATATGTGCATGGTCATGGTTTGCACATGCAGAAATGTGACGCACGCGATATGTCGATTGGACGCATTTCGAAGTTCTGCGCGCAGTTTAGAGTCTATATTCTTCGCCTTGGAAGACATTCTTTTTAACCTAGACCTAACTACCAGTGCTTGATCCTTCTTTATAAGCAAGGGGTCAGCTTTTCTCTAACTACGTATCCCCACAATCTCCTGATTTGATTACTCGATCTGTTCTAGTTTCATGCGCCATTTGCGATGCTAATCTAACTAGATTTAAATAACCCAACACTTATTCCCAACCACACCCTCGTCAATTCCCACTGTCGTTTTAGTAGCAGATCTTCTTGGAAATCTCTCACCAACCAGAGATAACTTCAATTTCCAGTAAACAGCCATTCTAACCTTAGCCTTATCTAAGTTTTCATGAACCCGGACAAGCCGATAAAATCACGAAATGGCTTCACGTCTGGGTTGTTAGTACTGGATCTTTCCCCTATACGATCTAAATCAGCGTCAAAGGAAGCATTCCAGTCTCCTGCTAAGACTACCTTCTAGGGTGTCGTCAATAACGGCTCGATCTACAGAATGAAATCAGGTCTCTCTACATGGTCACTAGGCGCATAAACGCATAATGAGACGAAGTATCTTATTCTTTATCGTAAAATCCTATACGCAAAGTCTGTCCATCGGATCTGCGAAAATAAGAATACTCGCCGCATTACAAGAATTGTCACCAAGCCTGAAAATGCCCATCAAGTTGCCATCAAATATGCCGTAAAGGACAATCTTCCGAGAGAGAATATATTTATGGTCACGAGTTGAAAACCAGGTCTCCTGTAAACAACAAACATCCACTCCGAGGTGCGAACGAGCCCCGTCCTTCGAAACTCCGATCTCAGGCCTACGGCATTTAAACTAGCTAACCAGAAAGTCATTATCAGTTCGTGTAGGGTTGGGAATCTGGCTTGATCGGGAAAAGGATACTAACGTCCTCTCCCAATGACCCCTGGCCCATCTCAGTATTGATAGAACTGCCCAGATAGTGGCTGTCGATATTCCAGGGATATGTTAGTTTTAAAGCTAATTAAAGGGAGGGGGTGAATGGAAACGGGAGCCCTCCTGAATAGTGTTGTTTGGTTTTGAATGATTTGTTGAATTACTGTCAGAAGTTTTTTTTACTTTTGGAAAGTTCCGGGGATCTCCCAAATTCAGATCCCCACATTTCTGTAGTGAAAATAGGAATTTTAATTCCCCTATTCTGTTGCTTTAGTCATTTGTCTTTTCTGCCTGGGAGGAGAAACACGGCAGACGTCCTCCCCTAAATTGTATGACACTTTATTTGCCTTCTTACATTTTTCCTTAACCTCCGCCGAAGGGCTTTGTCTCTTGGTGGGCGGAAGCATTTCTGTCTTTTTGTGTGTGTGCGTGTGTGTGTGTGGGGAGAAGGGCTGGGTATCGGGCTTGGTAATGGATTTTTCTGGAAGGGACTTGGATCTCTACTGAGCTAAATTAACATGCAGAGGGATGATGGTAACGAGTTCGTTATGCGAAACTAAGATTGTTTTTTTCGCAGATGAGGAGGACGGGGCAGAGACCGAGGGGTGCGCTTCCGTCTTTTGTTTGGCCCCTAAAGTTACTTTGAGTTACTTGATCTTTTTTTTTCTCATATCCGGGATCATGCTTTGTTTGTAGTTCTTTGAATTTCGTAGTGTGGCCCATAAAGCTGGTAGAAGGAGTGATGCTATTTGTGTCCACTAACATGAATTTTGTACATAATTTTCTTTTACATTTGTGACAATAAACGCTGGGTACGGGTTCATTATCCTGGTCACTAGTCTGATAATCACCTAGATAGAAGATGTCTTCGCCCACTTTTAGCTTGACTAAGATCAAAGAAGTATCATAGTGTTGAAAGGTCATGCCACATGAGGTAGTCAGGTATCATTAAAACTAAATTTGACGGATTCCTGAAGTTGATCAAAGTTTTGATATAATGACAAATAAGGCTGAAATATTTAAACAGTAACTTAGTAAGACATAAACTATCGACTTCATTTCCTCATTCCTAATGCTTCAAAGTAAAGCGCCTGAATTCTGAATTATTCATTTATATTTATCAGGATAACTGATTACTTGCTTGTTTCTCCCTCTTTCCAATGGTAATAAGATGATCTGTTCAATCACAATAGCGACAGTGATCTGCTCTCCTTGTGTCTGTGTGGAACTCTGGGTAAAGATAACCAAAATGTATCGCACTTTTATATATGTGTACCAAGTTGTCACTTGTCACCAATAATGTATTTGTAAGATTCCGCCATTAATTTGAACTTTCTAAATGCCTTTTGCTTTCAGGAAGCATCCGGTCCGTTTTCCACTTGACCATGTTCGGATAACTCAATTTCTGAAAACGCTTTTTTCTACAAGACCACTGGCGATTATATTTTTATGTAAGCAAACAAAATCAAAAGAGTCCGTTTATTGGTTGAACGGATTTCAACAATTTTCCGAAATAATTCAACTTCAGAAAGCACACCAATTTGAGTGATAGCTCTTTATATAAACAATTTAATCCCAAGTGTTTTAAAGTTAATGCTTTACTTCGTCCGCGGACCAGTTTACCACCAGTTATCATTTTCACCCAACTTGTTTTTAGCAATATATACGGCGTATCTACGTTGATTTCAGTGTAAATTCTGAAAACTCAAAATTCCAGGTCCAAATTGAAAAGCACTTCAGAGACGCTCATCTGGGTTACATAGCAGAAGATTCTTTAATTGAGACCCCTTTCAGTGCCTCAAGGGTAGAAAAAGAGTGATTCCACGAAAAAGACCTATAGCTATTGTACGCTTTTTTAGATTTCACCTTTAATTAAATTGTTAACAATTTTTCAACAACGTCGTTTTTTCTGTTGGCATGTCTACATCTTCTTCAGCAAGATTCACCCGACGCTGAGGAAACACTTCAAAATAACTTCAGTCGGGAGTTTCTGGGTTTTTGTGGTAAATTTTACATGTCAAGTCAGCGAATATTAATAGATGCATTGCTCTGAAGCAGATTTCTACAACAACTGACTTCGCCAGCTCGCTTAATTTGGGCGCCAACCAACAAATACGAATACCCGGAAGAAAGACCTTCACATTTTCAAAGTTAAAGATAATAAAGACAAGTTTAAAAAATTCGCTGTCTTAGAAGAATTTGCAATCATACATGTTCCTATTATCCATTGAAAAGGAATTGTTTGTTGAACTGGATGCAGAAACAATTATTGGGATTTTCCCACAATCATCTTGTGACTACAAACGATTTCTGTTAATATAGCGGATTGCATGCAATGTTCTATTGTGCTTTTGAACTGTTAATGTGTAGAGCAAACTATTTAAAAATATTAACCAATTATTTAAAATTAAAAACAAGGAAATTATAACATTTTGTATTTATATTTAATATTTACTGGCAGTACAGTGTAATTGATAAAAAATATACTTTTTTCATACAAATTTTACTTTCTTCCATATGTATTTTTTGAAAGTTTTATTGATTACTTATATAAATTAAATTATAGCATTTTAGTTGTTGGTCGGCTCCATCTGTCTCCTAGCAACCAATGTTTTTAGTACCAGTTCGTCACTGGTATTATGTCAAATTATTCTCACTATTTAACAGTCCCTTACTTCTTTTAATTTTGGCATCAGATGATTGTCATATATTACTTTTATAAGGT
This sequence comes from Acanthosepion pharaonis, assembly GCA_903632075.3. Classification (NCBI taxonomy): domain Eukaryota; kingdom Metazoa; phylum Mollusca; class Cephalopoda; order Sepiida; family Sepiidae; genus Acanthosepion; species Acanthosepion pharaonis. The sequence goes on from CAHIKZ030001601.1 coordinate 406,883, forward strand.
GACACATGTTAACAGTGAAACTGAAGTCACAAGTTCTGTTTCTGACCTTTCTTCAAATATTCAGTAAACGTAGATCAAGTCTTGATTTATGTGGGAAAGGTATTAGAATCACCCAGAACTTACACTGGCAACAAACTGCCTGCACACGAACAGAAAATAAATCCAGTAAATACACAAAGATAAAAAGACATAAAACAAGGATGTATTTTCTCACGAGATTGAATTCAATCTTTATAGTGAGGCGATCCTAAGAGAATAAGAAATCCTATCAAGATTTATTATTATAGGCTACAATCATATGATATGCAGATAGTATACATAATAATATATAACATATAATATATAATATATATATATAACTGTTATGGTCCAGGTTAGGACCAAGGAAGAACAACACGAACACAAGAGTAGAAATAACGAAGGTATATTTACACGAAATAATAATACAAGATGTGGAAGGTGTTAGTATGACTGTCAGTCTGGTTTGGAGTGAACTACTATCGCTTTGACTCGATTCGAGCCTCTCCCTTGAGAGGCGTAGTATACATAGTGTTAGGAAGAGTTGATTCTGTAGTTATAGGTAAGGACCCATGACCCCCCCCCTCCCAAGCTTTTACCGCGCAGGGGTCTTTAATATTTTCCTCTTCGGATTAATCATCACAGGCCCTGTAAATGTTCTTTTTTCTGCTTGATTTCCGTGGTTCTGAAATTGCTTGAGGCCTTTGCATATTGAATGTGTCAAATATTGTGCCCATTACTTCCTCCTCTTCCTGAGGTAGACCGTTAGAATCCTCTAACAGCTTCTTTCTGAACTGATTTAAGTGCCTTTTATGCGAGAACTCCGGACCCTGAATTATGTAAATCACGTTCCCGATTCGTTTCTCTATTGTACCTGGCTCCCAATAAAATGTGTTGTTTTTGAACATTTAAAAAGAAACTTTCTCCCCTGGGCTAAATTTTCTTTTTGGTACAAATGACGTTGGTGATTGCTTTGTCTGTTTTGGCAATAATTTGTCGAATACCGATCTAATTTTTCGGGCGAACATTACTTCCGCCGGCGATAATGCCGATGGCGTAGTACTGTTCGGTGTAATTCTATACACTTGCAAGAATTGTTGTAAAGCCTTTTCTGTTGGTACGTTATAAGCTTTCCTTAGTGATCTTTTTAATGTATCTACAAACCTCTCCGCTTGCCCGTTTGACCTTGGGTTATATAGCGGAGATTTGATGTGTTTCACCTGAAAAGTTTCGCAAAATTCTTGAAAATCCGCACATGTAAATTGTGTCCCATTATCGGTGACGAAACAATCAACCATTCCGAAACGAGCAAACAGCTCGTGAAGGCAATTTATTGTCGTCTCAGAAGTAGGTTTTCTACAACGAAATACTTCTGGCCATTTGCTGTATTTCGGGGTTACTACTCTTTCATTATATAGCAGACATTATCACATAACGAAAAACTGTCTGATATATGCTTATCTTTTCTTGCAATTTTTGTTTTCGTTTCCTTTATAAATTTATCATTCACTGCTTCGTTTCTTATTTCCTGTAATGTGACGGGGAGGTTTCAAATTGTACTACATAATGATGTTCTAATGTCTTCCTCATATCGTAGAGCTGCAATTACGGAATCTTCTAATGGCTCCGTTTTCTTTGGTATTAGTCTCGAAAGACCGTCTGCATGCCCGATTTTGTTTCATGGAAGATAATCCAATTTGAAATTATAATTTAAAAAAATCGTCCCCCATCTTAGTAATCTATTAGCAGTGTAGGCAGGTAGACCTTTCTTTGATCCAAATATTGTTAGTAACGGCTTGTGGTCCGTCTGCAAGGTGAAAAATCTACCGTAAATATATCTGTGGAATCTTGTAATCGCAAAAATAATCCCCAGGGCTTCTTTTTCGATTTGCGAGTAATTTTGTTCGGCTGGTAGTAACGTTCTTGACGCATGCGCGAGGGGTTTTAGTGTCCCAACAGGCATTTTATGAAGTATACATGCTCCAATACCATAGACACTCGCGTCACTCGCGACTATTATTTCCAATTTTTGATCATAATGCGCAAAAAATAAATCTTCTGTTAGAGTCTTAATGATTTTCCGAAATTTTTCTGACATTCATATGATCATTCCCAAACTTTCTCCTTCTTCAACAGTTCGGTTAGGGGTGCGCGTATTTGTGCATGTTAGGAATAAATTCTTGATAATGATTTATTAAGCCCAAGAAGCTTTGTAACACAGCTAAATTCTTTGGAGCCGGCATTTTTTTTATTTTTTATTGCCATGGCTCTCTCTGAGTCTGGTCTTCTTCCTTCTTCGTAAATGATATGGCCCATATATTTTATCTCCTTCATAAAGAAGTCACATTTATTTTCCTTTACCTTAAAACCGTAATTTTGTATCTGCCTGAAAACCTCTTGAACGTGTTCCCAGTGTTGTTGAATATTTTTGCTATTTATCAGGATGTCATCAAGGTATGCGATCGTGGAATTTAGTTCGCCTAGCATAGTGTCCATTATTTGCTGAAATATCGCCGGTGCGACCTTGATTCCGAATGGTAATCTTTGGAACATATAATCCTTTATGTGTGTTTATGCAAAACAACCTCGAGCTTTCCTTTACTGGTACTTGTAGGTATGCTTCGCTCAAGTTTATTTTTGAGAAAAATTTAATGAGAGGCTCTGCTGGGGGAGGGTCGTTAGTCATGTTGATGAAAGGCAGAAGGTGATTAAATGAAAGTGGTTTTGTTTTGGATGCGTTAAAGTTTACAAGTCAATCCTTGTCTGAATTAACCACTGATTGAAATTCCCTTTCTAAAGCAGTTGCCAGTTTTACTTTATCTGACCTGTTGAACTTGTTACTCAGACGGGATTAAATAGTTCAGTCATCAGAATAAATATCTAGTTGGGAACTGATAACAGCGTGAATATTGTTTATGACGATGAGAAACGATATAGGTAGATTCAAGGATATATCCTTGGGGGACTCCTGCATTAATATGAAATGATCGAAAACCATGATCGTTCACCAAGATCTTCATTTCACTATTTGCTGGGAACGATTGGGTCAAGTCAAATATTCCTCCAGTGAAACCGTAGCTGTTTAGCTGGTAGAGAAGGCCAGCATATCAAACCCTGTCGAACGTCTTCGAGATATTTAGAGCCATATCCCGAGAGTCATGTTTCTTGCCTAAAGCTTAATAGACAAATTCATGGACAGCCGTTAACAAATTGGCGGTAGAACTAGAGAAACAGAAGCCATATTGTCTATTCGAAAGGAGGCTGTGTGAAGTGAGATGCTTAATCAATCCGGCGTTAATTAGAGCCTTTAGTGATTTGCCACAATAGGTATCTATGTCTTCACATTTATTATTTAGTGGAAATACATAATTGTTATTTTAAATAACAAAATGTTTTCTTTATTCATCTGCATGCAAAAAAGACGGTATCTAATTTTATTTGATATCAGTGAGTTAAAATAATAGAGGATTGAATAGTTTCGCACGATCCTTCAATTGTTAAATTCCTTTGTAGATGACAACAGGTGGGAGAAATGTCACAATTAATAAATAAACACGCTGGAAGAAGCACATGTTCAGAGTTTCTTCTTTGTGGCTTCAACGATTTCAATAAACCGCTTTTTTTCTGACGCTTTGTTGATAATGAAAACACCAAACCACGTATCACGTGATTAAAGTCCTTCTCTTCCGACTCCCCACCTCTCTCTCTGTATTTTATCTTGTCAAAATATAAGCTCGTTGTTTCTCTTTTTAAGCATTTTTACAGGATCAGGTGTTGCTGCGTACAGTTGACATAACGCCTGTCTATTTAACTTGCACCAACACTTTTGTGTCGGTCAAAAATGGAGCATGAACAAATAAGAAAAGAAATCGAAGAGAGTCTTGACCGTTTGTATGACCGAGACGGGGAGTCGTATCTTATTCTTAAATATAAGGGCATAATTTTCCCGAATATCCCTACATTACCAGAGTGTCTATCAAAACTTCATCTTTTACCAGTGCATAAAGATGACATATTCATAAATGCATATCCATCTTGTGGTAAGTAGATTAAAATCCTTGACTAACCTACTTTTACTTAGATATTTACTTAACTTCATGCAGCAACAGGGAGAGAAAAAAGAGAGAATAGAGATTTATGTGCTAAATCTTGTTGAAAGTCCTTAATTTAAAAAAAAAAATCTTAAATGCTTCTCGTGAAAAATAAGAATATTACTAAGAAGATAGATTAAAGGATTTTTGTAGAAAAAAATATTTTTATCCTTTTCAGGACCTTGTTGAATATTTAAATTTTTTTTTTCCTTTCGTGGAGAAGGTGGGAAAAGAGAGGACGTCACAACTCTTATCTCGATTATTCTGAAGGTGAAAAGTACAAAACAAGTCTTGAAATTCCGTACTGAAACATTAACGAAATTTATATTTATTGACATGACATTAACAAACAGAATACAAAAGATATACAAATAAAGGTGCAGCAAATTTTCCTTTTATGCGCCTTATTGTTTTGGGGGGAAGATAACTCATTCAAAAATTAAAATTCTCAAAAACTTGTATAAATTTTCTTTCAGCAAAATCTTAATTTTCTTACCAACTTTCAACAGTATAAAAACACCATGAATAGATACAATAATACAATTTCTTTTAAAAAATGTTCACTTACATTTTTAAAGGTCGAAATTGAGAAGGTTGGCAGATTCATGAGACTCGCTGGGACTTTTGACAAATTTGTTCTCATAAAAAACCACAATAATACCGAGATAAATCACGTTGTTTTCTTTTTAAAACAATTGTTCAATTAATTTATTTAAGGAATTTTTCACTTTTCTTTTAGCTTCTGCTTCTTTTCCTTTTGTTTCTTTCTTCCTTTGCTTCTTAGTTCTTTCGTAAGAATCAGCCTACTTCATTTACTGGTGACAGCCAAAATTCTTTCTTATTTAAAGAATTTTCAAAAAACAAACCACTATCATGTACCTGTAACCCCCGAAATCATTCTGCTTTTGTTATTTTTCCAACTTATATAATTACGTTCCAGACTAGAGTCCGAAATTGTAATTTCTGTGGGAAGGAATCAACCTCCTCATTGGTTAAAGAACCCGAAAGTGTATCATTTTTTTTTTAAATTTGAAATCTTACTTTTACACAATGATGTCCTCATTATTTTGGCAAAAACAAATCTTCACATAAGATTCATTAGTTATTTTTACTAACCATATTTTTTTATTTAAATTATTTTAAACATTTCTCTTAATTATTAAAACAGTTCTGGTTTTATGTCAAATTATTCTCACTATTTAACAGTCCCTTACTTCTTTTAATCTTAGCATCAAGATGTCTGTCATATATTACTTATACAAGGGAACACATGTTAACAGTGAAACTGAAACCACAAGTTCTTTTTCAGACTTTTCTTCAAATACTTAGTAAACGTTGTCAAGTCTTGATTTATGTGGGAAAGGTATTAGAATCACACAGAACTTACACTGGGAACAAACTGCCTGCACACGAACAGAAAATAAATCCAGTAAATACACAAAGATAAAAATACATAAAACAAGGATGTATCTTCTCATGAGACTGAACTCAATCTTTACAGAGGCGATCCTAAGAAAATTAGAAACCCTATCAGGATTTATTATTATAGGCTCCAACCATATGATATGCAGATAGTATATATAATAATATATAACATAATATAATACAATATAATATAATATATATATAACATATTGTAAGGATACAGAAGGTGCTTATCTTCTTTTGGTGGACAAAAGTCATGTGAGTCACATGACGGCCGCTTTAATGATGTCACTCCATACAGTGACGATAGCAGTGGTCGAAATTTAGTTCGTTTACAGAAACCTAAACGTAATTTTGTCTTCTTTAAATCGACCCGGTACCACTAATGGCCCGGGCAGAGGCTAAATTTCCTTCGCCAGCAGCTTACAAGTCTATGGTGCCGTTTCCCTTTGTAAATACATCTTTCCTCGATATATAACGAAACTCCAACTCCCAGTCCACAATTTGGGAAAACCCAAGACTCGTTTCCCGTTCGAGGAATATGTCCTCGTCTGGAACATAAATGAATCCGACCCATTTGAACCCGATGTCCGAAACATGTCTTCGCCAGATACAGGAGTATCTCCACATTATATGTAAGACCTGTCCTTTTTGTTTCTCCTTACACTCCGCTCTGATGTGTAGATATATGTGCTACATTATTCTTCGCGTGGCACACACGCGTGTACATGTATATATAATTTTGTTTATGTCTTAATGATATAAAAATCTCTCTGAGAACAAAGCATGTTTATCATTCCTTTTCTTTTCAGCCACTCCGTTCCGACTGTGAAATACGATGTTATTATATCACGTATATAATAATGCCCATAACGGGGGAAATACAAATGGGAAAATAAATCTTGCTTCTCTATCTTAGATAGAATACAATATTATATATAGCATCGACATTATATATAGCATAAGATATGCAATGTTAACAGAAGACAAAAAAAAGAAAATACAGAAACTCCTACTAAATAATATCGAGAAGAAAGGATGAAACATCAAATGTAAGAAGACAGAATGTATAGTTGTCAGCAAAAAGGCCGAGACCAACATGCAAATTACAAATTGGAGATGCCAAAATCAAAGAAGTACTAAATTTAAATATCTAGGTACTATTTTAATAACAGAGAATAGAAAATGGGAAACTGATATCTGAAGGTGCATTGAGATAGTGAAAGTGTCTTCCAAAAGCTAAGCAAAATATTAATAAACAGAAAAATTTCGTTAGAATCAAAAACAAAAGAGTACTTGATTGTTATGCAATATCAGTCCTCCTATGTGGCAGTGAATGTTTGACAATCGCCTCACAGAAGAAGGAGAGACCTGAAGTAAACAGAAATTTGGTTCTACAGAAAACTTCTGACAATAAAATGGACTGAATATGTGAGCAATGACAAAGTTTTAGAGAAAGTGGAAACAAAAAATTGTAACGTCTGTTTTTAAATAAAATTCCAACAAACAGTGAATTACTCAATTTAAATAAAATTTTCAGTACTTAATCATTGATGAATGAATTAATTGTATACCGAATAGTTTGTTTTATTAGAAAACTATGTGGAAATATTTTGGAGGAGTCTGTTTCACTATCCCCAGATTTTTGATATCTCGTGTGTACAAAAAAGTTCGGTAGGGGACAATTTCTTTTACAATTATTTAAAGAAAAATCCCCGAAAATATTATTTCAGTAAATAAAAAAATGCGATACGAAGTGTGAACATATTGAAAATTCGTGCCGAAAAAATAATTCAATAAAATTTTAAAAAATAATACATTTTTGAGAGTTGGTGGTTGTGTTGTGGGTTGTAGCTGACGAAAATATATCAGAAGGTAATTTATGTAAAGGCAAAGATTATGCGTGCTTATTATGCATTATCCCACAACACGTAGATCAAATAAAGAATATAAGGACATTGCAAGAAATTAATAAAAAAACACAGTGGTTAGAGATTCAACAATAAAGAGATTTTTATATACAATAGATATACATGCAAGGATGACAAAATGTTTGTTGATTATGGCAATTGAGACAAGGTTATGAAGAATGTTCATGCAGAAATTTGGTCACTAAAAGTAAATGGTTTTGATTTGTTAGAGAAATTAAAATAATTTGGTTTCTGCAAGGGAAAATCTCAAATGTGTTCGTTCAAATATTAGTGTGTATGCGTGTGTTACTTGTTAGTTAGAATTAAAGTTGTGAAGAGTTGTTTGCCTTTAACTGTTTGGCTAAATTGATGAATTATACAATTAATGTTTGTGTAGTGAAAACGTTCACTTTTTAAGTCAATTGTAATTTGATTACCACGCGGACAATGGTCGATTGAGTGCTGTGTTGAGTTTGTTGAGAATTTTGAAGTGATGTTGAGTCAGTGAATTGACACGCGTGGAGTTTGGTAGCATCTCACGAAATTTGATGACTGACTGACTTGAATTGAGTCATGCGGCTGTTTGTATAGACTTTGGTGTCTAAAATTCGGCTCCAGGGAGCTTCGGCGGGGAAAAGGATCTGTTTCGACTTTGCTACAGCTTAGTGCTTCTTAACAAATAGAAGATTGAATTTACTGAAACGAAGTGGTGATTGGTTAAAGCTTTTTTTTTTAGAGAAGAATATATCTTTCCGAAAGGGGTGGAAGGCTAATGTAGAAGATTCCACAGTTGCATAATTTAATAAAACATAATTTTCTTTCAGTTTGGACAGAGAAAAAAATTTACACTTAATATATACTGTTAAAAAGTAGTAAATTTTCAGTGCGATTTTTAAATTAATTCCGTTGCTGCTAATAACAAGAGTGTTGTAACGTACAGAAGGTTACTGAATAGAATAATCACTGTAGACAAACCGATACAGTATTCACTACTGTATTCATGGGAATGGGGGTATACCCATTACCTTTCGTAGGTATGCTGCAACAAGAGTAACTTTATTTTCTTTATTAATAAAAAAAAACAAAACACTTGCTTGAGGCATCAAAAAATGTAAAAGTTTAATATTATTTTCGAGTATGAACATTCTTAAAATAATTTTAGTTTTTGGTTTTTCATTTTACAAACTGATAGATTATTTTTGCATGGATGTTCAGAAAGGAAATAAATCTGAATTACCGGCTTTGATTGAATACTTAGGCTATATGGTAATTAAATAACCTTTAAATTCAGAATAATTAAGAAAAGACCATATTTTGTACAATTAAATATTTTATGACATCAGACATGTAAGAAAATAATGAAAAAGTAAAAGCAATGCATTAAACTCAAAAGTATTTTTAACTAAAAATAATGTCGTATAAAAAATAAAATGATTCATTCTACTAAATTTCATAAAAGAGTATCGAATAAACATTAAACTATTAATTATATGAGGTTAAAAATAATTTATTTTAAGCATAAATACCAATTTATTAATTATTGCACTGCTGGTGTTCTTGTATTTTTTCCTTTTCTTTTTTTAATTCCTTCGCGAGTTATTAAGAGAAGGGTTACCTTAGAAAATTAAAGTTGTAACCTCTGACATTCCAGGTTACCGTGCATAAATAAACGTTATTTTCGTTAGATTTTAAGCAAAACAATAGTATTGCTTCTACAAAATCCAGTTAATTAACCCTTAAATTTATTAGTTGACTTCGAAACACACACAAAAAAAGAGATACTGAACATTTAAGATTTTTAAATTATTCGTTTATAATGGTGTGGAATCTTCCACAACAAACCAACCTTACCTCTTTTTAGGAAATGCACTCTTCCTATCTGGTAAGTAAAATTCTACTTTCATACAATATAACAAGTATTCATTGGTCAATCACCTCCAATCTAGCTTGCACGCGACCAATCTGTTTTCCCGTTCATATGCTAGGAGCCACTTGAACATTATATAAACCGAACACGTGTGAACTTTTTGAGCAGTAGTTACCAAGTGCCAAGATGTAACCTTCACCGACTCCTGTCTTAGTCATTGTTGACCAGACGTTAAAGACAATTACCAACATTCACGAACTCTGAAATCACTCCTGAACTTTTACCAACTTTGCAAACTCACAATTCCAAACTTTCTTAATATGAACTCCGGTACAACTAATACCTAATCAAAGGGACACGACTCTGTACTACCTTTTCAGTTCGCATTCATGTACATCAAACATTAATAAATCTAATTGTTATGTTTTGGAATCATTCAGTTCAGTTTTGTATTTTATTCTATGTGCTATTTACGCCAAGTATAAATTGCATTGCTTTCACGCATTGTCCTTAATCTCATCTTTCTTAGCCCAAGTTAAATATTGGTAACTCAATCACTACAACGATGATAATACAACAGCTACATATTTAATGATTTCGTCGGAAATAAACAACAATGGTACCCCGATCACTACAATGGCAGTTCGATGAGTGACAAGTGAACGTGCCAATGTTTTAAAATGTTTAAAAAATTTATTTATATACGGAAATTAGATTTTCTTTTAATATGGATTAGCTTAAGACTACTATTTTTAAAATCAAATCAAAATGTAACTTCAAAAAAGATATTTAAATTATTTAAAATGCGTTTTTCGGGAATGTTGAGGATGTCCGTGGCTGTGTAGTAACCAAGACCACAATAAAAGTAAAATATAAGCTGGAATATATATGTATTTCTTTTTAATGATTTCATCCCAAGCAAGGCTATAGAAAGTGTAGAATTAGATTTCTACATTCTTTGTTTTAAACCTGTTAAAAGAGGATCACTGCTAGTTTGTGCTGAACCTATTAAAATCGTCTCCTGAGTTCAGTACGAAAAAATGATTTCTGATTGGTTCATAAATAATAATGTCATGTTTTTGCCTATGTCCTCACAGTTGACCTCGTCTTGACTTGTTCACAGTTCAGCACGCCAAGAATTGGTAAACATTCTCTCGAGCCTCCCACGTGATCAAGAAAATTCATAAATATGAAAATTCGACACGACAGTGAGTCTTTAAAATAATCAACACTTCACACGAATCCATGAAACCCAATTTCCTCGCTAAAAGTTAATTTTTATTAACATCAACCCGGCTTGTGGAATTCAATTTTTTTTTCAACATCAACTCATTTAGTGACGAATTCAACCAAGGCGAGATTCAGAAACCAACTCACTCAATATCTTAACAACATAAAAGAAATTGTAAGTATATCAGTCGAAGCGAGACAACTCTACAGTAAGTCAAGCAATCTATTTCATTCAATTTTCACCATCAACATAAACTGTTTAAATCCTTACCAGATCTACTGCGTAACATCTTTTATATTACACTTGGTCACACAATTTATTATATCGTGTGTACTTGTTGTGATATAAAATAATATTTGTTAAAACAAATATCTGCCTATTTGATTATTTCTCTTGGTGTTGTTGTCTTTGTTGCATTTGATTTAGTAAAAATAGTAGAGAGTCGGTTTAATTTGTATTTTGTCACCGACACAAATTGTCTAACCCACTACAAAAGTGACTGAAGTCGAGATGCCAGGTCAGGATCGATTACATTGCAGATCCTTCTTTGGATTTTGTCATGAATCTCGCGATTTCTAGTAAGTGCATCAGACGTGATATGACAGCAGTATTCAATAAACGGACGAAATGGTAGATTTATAAATGTGTAAGATGGATTCTGACGATAAAAATTGTTTCTCAGGATACAGTGAACCAATTTTCCTAGTAGCAGACCTAGCAATTAATTCAATATAATTTTTCTACTTCATGTCAACGGAAAACGTTACCCGAGAAGGTGCAATGAGAGGTTCTCCTGGTGGGTGGTGGTCGTCAATCACGTTGATGAAAGGCAGAAGGTGATTAAATGAAAGTGGTTTTGTTTTGGATGCGTTAAAGTTTACAAGTCAATCCTTGTCTGAATTAACCACTGATTGAAATTCCCTTTCTAGAGCAGTTGCCAGTTTTACTTTATCAGACCTTTTGAACTTGTTACTCAGACAGGATTAAATAGTTGAGTCATCAGCATAAATATCTAGTTGGGAACTGATAACAGCGTGAATATTGTTTATGACGATGAAAAATGATGTAGGTAGATTCAAGGATATATCCCTGGGGGACTCCTGCATTAATATGAAATGATCGAAAACCATGATCGTTCACCAAGATCTTCATTTCACTATTTGCTGGGAACGATTGGGTCAAGTCAAATATTCCTCCAGTGAAACCGTAGCTGTTTAGCTTGTAGAGAAGGCCAGCATATCAAACCCTGTCGAACGTCTTCGAGATATTTAGAGCCATATCCCGAGATTCATGTTTCTTGCCTAAAGCTTCATAGACAAATTCAGGAATAGCCGTTAACAAATTGGCGGTAGAACTTGAGAAGCAGAAGCCATATTGTCTATTCGAAAGGAGGCTGTGTGAAGTGAGATGCTTAATCAATCCGGCGTTAATTAGAGCGTTTAGTGATTTGCCACAATAGGTAAGAGACTAAAAGAGCGATAATTCGAGGGATCAGGAGACTCTCCAGTGTTCTTAAAAAAGAAACCACTGGGGAGAACTTTCAACAAGCTGTAAAGCAAGAGGCATTTATTGAACAGTTTGGAGAGAACGAGATCCAGTTCAGGAGCACATTTCTTTTGGACTATTGCAGGGGATACCCTCAATTTTGCAAGTCTTTTAAGGATCTAGTTTAGAAATTGTTATGGTCCGGTTCCTTGTACCACGGTAGAACCAATAAAGAAGAATTCGAAGGTGGATATGGAATAACACAGATATATTACAAACATGAATATATACAGAGAGATAGAAAAGTGTTAGTACGAACAATCAGGTTTAGTAGTACTTGTCTGAACGCAACTCTGTTTCGGACTGCCTCTGACTCGACTGACTGACTCCTGACGGACTTCACTCCAGACTTCAGACTGAACTCTAGACTTCAGACGGAACTCTGAGACTTCAGACGGAACTCCCTGCTTCCTCTTGAGGCGCAGTATTTATTACGTATGGAATAGTCCATTATGTTATTATGGGTAAGGTCCCATAACAGAAATGATAGCAGAAATCATGAACGAAGTTATGTGCATATCACTCAGTAGAGACTCTGTTCCAGGGGTAGGGGATCAGGCACAGATACTCCTGATGAGTTCTAGAACTAAACTTGTGAGGTACTATATGGAGATTCATTCTATCAGCAAATAAAAATATGTCGAAAGTAGATTACTTCCCTTACACATGTAGTTACGTAACTAGGATCATAAGGTATGGATATAAAAAGCATCGTGATTAAAAAAAAAATTCTCTCTTTATATTTGTTGTTTTGTGGAAATACATAGTTATTATTTTAAACAGCAAAATGTTTTATTTGTTCATTTGCATGCACAAGTTTTGATTGTCTAAAAAATGGTGTGGCGGAGACGTGCCAATTAACTATTTTGTCGGGTCAAAAAATGTTAGAAAAGTATAGGTGAAGGTGAAGGTTGCGTAGGTAAATTAGCTATTTCCACATACAATTAAAACTTCTTTATTCCACAACATTGATAAAACAAAAATAGGACACAAACAACAATTTTCATATAACATCAACAATAATATTTTATACAACATAAAATATACAACAAAGATGTGTTAGTTGAATTTTAGTGATTGAGAGATTTGGTTGGTGAATTTTAAATTGCTTTTTAAAACTCTCAATATGTTCAGTGTCACGTGAAGTTGAGCTCACTGAATTGAATTTTATGTCTTATCTAATGTGTGAAATTTCGATAGAATTTGTTATTAGATAAACTTGTTTAAATTGAATTTTAAACAGTTTTTAACACTTTCTAAAATGAAATTAGTAATGTAAGAATTAGTGACAAGAGTTGTCTTCCTTTGACAATATATTTGTGTTAGTCAAAAGATGCATAAAAATATCTTAGATGAATTCTGGAAGCTAATTTGTTCTTCAGTTGAGAATTAAACTTGAACAATAAATTCTGTTATAAGACTGTTCTGTAGATTCAGTCAAGATTCAATACTGTGATTTTAGTTTTCAGTAAGCTATAAATGAATCCAGAAGAAGTTGGTGAGTAATCGAGTTGAATGTTTTAACTTGAATTACAATGAAGTTAGCGCTTCTGACTCCACATAAGAAGGTTGCGTATTCAAATCACGTCGGAGTTACCAATTTCTGGTGGAAACGTGCCAATTAACTATTTTGTCGGGTCAAAAATGTCAGAAAAGTGTAGGTGACGGTGAAGGTTGCGTAGGTAAATTAGCCATTTCCACACGCAATTAAAACATCTTTATTCCACAACATTGATAAAGCAAAAATAGGACACAAACAACAAATTTCATATAACATCAACAATAATATTTTATACAACATAAAATACACAATAAAGATGTGTTGGTTGAATTTTAGTGATTGAGAGATTTGGTTGGTGAATTTCAAGTTGCTTTTTAAAATTCTTAAGGTTACGTGTTCATATCACGTCGGAGTCACCAATCTAATGTAGCGGATCGTGGGTTTACATATTGTTAAATGAAACACGTGTATGTCTCCTGATAGAAAATAACGACAAGAATATGGCGGACTCAAGTTGATTGCAACCAAAGAAATGTAAAGAAAATAAACAAGACTGATATATATGTACAGCGGTATCTAATTTTATTTGTTATCAGTGAGTTAGGATTGAATAGTTTTGCACGACCCTTCAATTGTTAAATTCCTTTGTAGATGACAACAGGTGGGAGAAAGGTCACAATTTGTAGATAAACATGATGGAAGAAGCATTTGTTCAGAGTTTCTTCTTTGTGGCTTCAACGATTTCAATAAACCGCCTTTCTTCTGACGCTTTGTTGATAATGAAAACGCAAAATGACGTATCACGTGATTAAAGTCCTTCTCTTCTCTCTCTCTATTTTATCTTGTCAAAATATTAGATCATTGTTTCACTTTTTAAGCATTATTACAGAAGCAGGTGTTGGTGTGTACAGCTGGTATAACGCCTGTCTCTTAAAGTTGCACCAACATTTTTGTGTCGGTCAAAAATGGAACATGAACAAATAAGAAAAGAAATCGAAGAGAGTCTTGACCGTTTGTATGACCGAGACGGGGAGTCATATCTTATTGTTAAATATAAGGGTGTTATTTTCCCTTATATCCCTACATTACCAGAGTGTCTATCAAAACTTCATCTTTTACCAGTGCATAATGATGACATATTCATAAATGCATATCCATGTTGCGGTAAGTAGATTAAAATCCTTGACTAACCTACTTTTACTTAGATATTTACTTAACTTAATTTATGGACACGGAGATAAAATATAGAGAACAGAGATTTATACGCTAAATCTTATTGAAACACATTAACCTTAAAAATCCTAAATGCTTTTTGTGAAAAATAAGAATATTACTAAGAGGATAGAGCAAAAGATTTTTTTGTAAAAAATAATTTTTTCATCCTTTTTAGAACCTTGGAAATATTTAAAAGATTTTTTTTCTTTTCGGGGAGAGCGTGTGAGAAGAGATGTCGTCACAACTCTTATCTCGATTTTTCTGAATGTCAAAGTACAACCAAATCTTGAAATTCCGTACTGAAACATTAACGAAATTTATATTTATTGACATGACATTAACAAACAGAATACAAAAGATATACAAATAAGGGTGCACCAAATTTTCCTTTTATGCGCCTTATTGTTTTGGGGGAAGATAACTCATTCAACAATTAAAATTCTCAAAAACTTGTATAAATTTTCTTTCAACAAAATCTTCATTTTCTTACCAACTTTCAATGGTATAAAAACACATTGAAAAGATACAATAATATATTTTCTTTTAAAAAATGTTCACTTACATTTTTAAAAGGTCGAAATTGAGAAGATTGGCAGATTCATGGGACTCGCTGGGACTTTTGACAAATTTGTTCTCATAAAAAACCACAATAATACCGAGATAAATCACGTTGTTTTCTTTTTAAAACAATTGTTCAATTAATTTATTTAATGAATTTTTCACTTTCCCTTTTTTTTTTTAGCGTTATCTTTTCACTGATGCTTCTGTTCCTCAGAAAGTGGATTACCTCCCTTACACATGTAGTTACATGACTAGGGTCACAAGGTCTGGGTATAAACCGCACCCTGTAACCCTTTGATTGTTAGTCACTGTACTGCCTTGCGTGGGGTGATACCGATTAAAAGATAGAATTTTGCTTCACTGTGAAGCTCTCCGTGACCAAGCGGTTAAAGCACGGCGGATCAGATGATGGTTCCTCTTGCAAAAGGGGTCGCGGGTTGTAATTCTGTAATTGTACTGAGAGTACATTTTCTTTATTAAGTTTTCTCGAGTGCGTAAACCAATAAACAGAATAAACACTGTTGAAAAAAGCAGTGTCTACACAAACAGGTATACTAACATTTACCTTTGTATCAAGAATTTCATATATTAATTTTTTGTAATTGTTCAGTTCACACTTCAGTAGCTTTCAGAGTTCAACAAAACAAATGTATATACACTTCAGGAAAGGAAAACATGTATAGATATTGTAATACTAAATTTATTCCGACATCAGATTGTCAAACGTGTCGGAGATTGTGTTCAAATTCATGGCTCCATTTTCTTTGGACTTCAACAACATTCTCAAATTTGAGATACCATTTTCAAATGATTTTACTTTCCTCAAACGCAAATGTATGTCCACCATGTTGTAGACGTCACTTTTTGATGCTACAGCCATGAGATTAATGACATCTGTCGAGAAAATATCGTACTACAGTAAACAAAGTTATCGCATTTTGATAAAAATACAAAAGACAAGTTTTTCCTATACTGAAGTGTGTATACATTTTTAGGGGAGACTCTCTCTCTCTCTCTCTCTCTCTCTCTCTCTCTCTTTTTCTTTCTTGCTATCCAAATCGCTACATAAGAGGGCTCATGTTTCAAAACTAGAGCCGAAAACTTCAATATAATCCTTTAAATTAAATTGAGTTGAAAGTAAAATGGGCTCCGTTCCATCCTCAAGCGAAATTTTTGTTGGAATAACGTATATCTGAAATTTACTTGTTTTAAAATTGAAATCAAAATCCCCATGGTAACAGCTATGGTGAAGTCTAAATTGGGTAGGCGAGTGTAGGGTGTTTATATTAAGTAGCGGTATAGAGATACTTTCAAGGTGTCAAGTCGGGGAAAGGTGGGGTGTCAAAAATGAAACGGAAGATGTATTGGCCATCGTCTAGTTTGCTTGTCTATGGAGATTTATTTATTTATTTTATTTTATTTTATTATGAAAGGGAATTGTGCATATAAAAAAAAACTTTCGTAACGTTTGTTTTTTGACGACTTCATAAAGGGTTATCTTTATATGTAAGGTATTTAAACTACTAATTTAGGCTATGGATTATGAAGTGTGTTATGTAGTATGCATGTTTGTAGTTAATTATTCCTACTATGAATCTGATGATTGGGCTATTTGTTAAACAAGTTATATAAAATTTTTTATCTAATAATTCAAACAAAAAATCTGATGATGCCTACAAAAAAAACCGTTAACTCGTGTCTATTATTTAATAGATTATTATTATTTAGAAGTTTAATGATGTGCAATTTTTCATGGAGGCACAAAGGGCATGGGTCATCCCAAGCTTTACATATTCTAGCCTTGTCAATAATTTTCCATTTAACTTTTGGTGTCTTATTTGTTTCCTTCAGGTGCCAAAAATATTTTGATAGTGAAGTCTGATTTCGTTTGTTTATATTATTAAAGGAGCACTTATGCTGCCTCCAACTATCTTTAAAATTATTCTTCGTGGACCCAATGTATATCATATTAGTGCTAGGGCTCTCTGTGGATGAAATAGTATATTGGTATACCACAGAATTAATACAACATTTATTTTCTAATGGGCAGTCTTCTGGGTTTCTACAGTTGCATAATTTTTCCCTTTTATCGTCTGATTTAAGTGCAGAGTTTTTATTAATACTGTTTTGGCATGGGGGTTTGTTCAAGATCTTATTATTGTGTTTTTTTATAGTCCAGGAATGTCTTCATATGCTCAAGAATATTCAAGTTTTTGCTAACTCCTGCGGAGGGTTCTTTATCAGGCCTTCATCACAATAAGTATGGAGTAGATAAAACAATAAACTACAGAAGAACTCAAAATTGATCGCTGCATTTAAGCATTGCATTATTTAAACTTACTCAATGATAATTCTTTTGTCGCCACTCAATTTAAAGACAGTTTGATGTACGTAGGTCCTTACTTTCCGTACAAACATATATTTTGATTTCATGGGTGTTTTTCGCTGGATTTCGTAATTAATTTTGATTATTCCCAAATTTATTTTGAACTTATAAAAATTGCTATCGTACAAAAAATTCGTCGCAAAAAATCACATAAAATATTGCGAAAAACAATCGCAGTAATGAAAACTTGAGAATCCCAAATTTCAGAATTACGTGTCCGGATCCGCCCCAGGATGCTTTCACAAAATCGGTGTGATTCCAAAATGGTATGATATGTTGGGCTACAGCCTCTAGGAGTAAAGTTGAAAAAGTGTGACACAGTGACACACTGACATTCGTATTTATTATATAAGTAAAAAGGTGGTTAAATAAAAGTATTTTCTTTAACCATAACAGAAAGTTCATCAGGACAATTAACATGAAAATATTTATAGAAAAGACACAGGGAAATTACATTATAGTGGTGGGAAAATGATTGAAGGCTAGATGCCAGATCAGGACCAATAACATTGCAAATTCTTAGGATTTTATCAAGAATCTCTAAGAAGCACCGTACCAGATGTGGCAGCAATATTCAAAGTATAAATGAATAGAAGATTTAGAAATATGTAAGGTAGATTCTGGCAAGTAAAATTGCCTAGCATTACACAGTAAACAAACATTCCTAACAGCAGATCTAGCGACTGAAAAACCGGAAAAAGTTATCTCAAGAAGGTGCAATGAGGCATTTTCCTGGAGGTTAGCATCAGTCATGCTGATGGAAGGTAAAGAGTTCTCTCAGGTAATTAAAAGGAGCAGTTTCATTTTGGAGGCATTAAAATTAACAAGCTATTTCTTGCCACAGTTAAAAACAGATTGTAGGTCATTTTTTTTTTTAAATGAACTGCCAATTTGACCTTATCAAACTTACTAATAAGAGAGATGTAAATAGTTGTGTCCTCACCATAGTTACTGAGTTGAAAACTGATGACATCAGGAGTGACATTGATGAAAATTAGGAATAAGGTAGGACCCAAGATAGAGCCTGGTGTTCTGCATTAATGCAAAAAGATCTAGAAGAGTGGCCATTTAAGATAACCTTCATTTTGCAATTTAGTAAGACTGAATCAATTGAAAATTTGTCAAGATATATTATAACCTTTCTTGTGAAGAAGACCAATATGCCAAACCCTGTCAAATGCATTTGAGATATCCAAAGTAACAGCTTATCTAAAGCTTGATAGGCTCTTTCAGTAATAATCGTTAATACATCAACAGTTGACCTAGAGAAGCGAAAGTCGTATTGCTTATCTGAAAGAATGTTAAATAATAATTTAGCAGTGTTACATAGGAATAAAGTGTCGTTGTCAAAACTGGAGTTTGAACACAGATCACCAGAGAGCAAACACAGGTGATTTCATTTTAAGTAAGTAGAGCTCATAATGGTAAAGGAAATGTATATATGGGAATTAGCGTGCCGTATAAGTGATCACTATGCGGATTACTTCGGAAGTGTGCTGATCAAACTCTCTGTCTCCGGGTAGAGAGCATCCCCAGACGAGGCTATGTCGAAAGGCAGAATATCGTCTCAGGAGACAACTACCCGGCCCCGTTTTTTACAAGGTCTACATGGAATTTTTGACTGAGCCTACAGGCTCGGATACCCCACTACAAACTTGGCCTTGTGCTGCATCTGGCCGAGTGGGGCGGTTAGTGAATATCTCACTATACGTATTACTATTCGGATCACTATTCGATGGTTATTTATCGAGCGATTATTATCGAGCGAGTATTATCGAGCAAGTCCTATTAGTGTGAGTGTTATTTGAAGGCGCCTGACACCAGTATTGTTCAATGCGTTACTTTAGTTGTATCTGCGATTAAAAAATCTCTACTACAACGAGCATTATGAAAGTGATAACGAATATTCGTTGACATTACAAAAGTGGCAAAGAGTGTCCGCTGACATCACAAAAAGCAGACATTTTTTGTGGGTGGGGAGTGTATCTCTGCTCTGACTTCCTGAGGTTAACCTTAGATCAGATACGTTATGGTGCCCAGATTTTATGAAATTAAGCGTAGTACTAGACTGGCAGCAAAGTCTCATTATTTAATAGTTAAATTGGTTAGAGGTAATTATAAGTTCTATGCTAACAGCTCCTTTTCTTCCAGTTTCTTGCTTCCCTGTCAGCTTTGATCTTCAAAAATTTAAATGCAATGTCAATCGTTATCTTCTGTTTTCTTAATTCCTGTTCTTTTATCGTTCTCAAATAAATTCAAATTCTTGTAATACGTTTTAATTTCTGAAATTATTCAAATAGTTACAAGCGGTAATATTTTCCTGAAGAACTGTCTTCACCTGTTGCAGAAGGGCTTTTTAACAAGCTAAAATCATTTTAGAAATCAATTCACTACGGCTGCAAGTTTGAGACACGGTGAATGCTTCTCTAATTTGGTCTTGCGCCGGACTTAGTTAATACTAGTACATGTCAAAAAACAAGAATTTGGGCGGCTTTGAATATTTCACTGTTTATAGGCATCATTCTTAGAACATTATGTATGCGTGTGTATACAAAAACATCTGGTTCTGGAAGATTCTTTTCCCATGCAACACTTTATAATTCCCCTTTACTTTAGATGTAGTAAGGGCATGAGTATGCTTCAATTCCTGTAGTAAAAGTCAATGAAACAAAGTAACTCAGATCATATCCATGTATGGATACCAGCACTAAAAGGTATTGTATCACTTTTTCTGCTTGAATATGGAAATGACCAAATTATTTTTCCTTAAGCAAAACTTCTTTCAAATTTATTACTTTGAATTTACAACCGTTGGGCAATTTCATTTTGTCAGATCCGCTTTTAATATTGCAGCTTACCAGCAGTGAAAGTCTGTTTCATGCTTAAATACAATCTTCAGTCCATGTGTGCTGTGTTTTGCTCGGCTATTTATATATGCTGGTTAGTGGTGTATTATGGGTAAATCCTTGCATTATTTTAACAGTTATTTGGTAGGTGTTAACTGCTATGTTTCCATTTTTTCCAGGTGCTGTTGAGTAAAAATAATAGATTTCTACCAATTTTATAACAGAACGCATGCTAGATAAGGCCATCTCCTTAGCTTAAGGACAAATAAAATAAACACAAATGAAGTAAAAGTCATGAAAGACTCCCCCAAATCACTATTATTCGACAACAAAACTGCTTGGATAAAGAAAGAAGGAATCTTTGACATTATGATGGGAGGCTTTGATGGTGCATAACCAGTGAGCTTATCGGTATACATTTACAACATGTACTAAGAAAATAATCAATAAAAATAATATAGGCATATACAGTGATAACGATATCATAATCTTAAGAAACTGTAACAGATAAAAAATAGATAAAAGCAGAAAAATAATTATAAAAACTTTCAAAAATATGAGATTTAACATGGATATAAAAACTAAATTAAAAGAAGTAGATTTCCTTGATGCCACATTCAATCTAAGAAAATATAAATATCAATCATAAAGAAAACATAATGAGAAATCCCTCTATATATACACATCTTCAAACCACCCACAATCAATAATAAAGCAGATCCAGCAATCACTTAATTGAATGTTATCTGACAATTCTTCCAGTGAAACCATCTTAAATGAAGCCGAGAAAGATTATGAAACAGCACTAAAACATAGTAGATTTACAGCAACAGCCACATACACACCAAACAACTCAAAAAAATCTAACAAAAAACCTACCATACTACAAAAATGTAAAAACAAATGTAGGAAAAATATTCATTAAGCTCATACACAAACACTCCCCCTATCAAACACTTCCAACAAAAGGTTCAATAAAAACACAGTAAACATCGGCTACAGTTACACCAAGCACATGATACAAATAATAAAAAGCGTAACAGAAAAACAACCAACAAACCACATGTACAAATCAAACCCATCAAACTTACTGCAGAGCAAAGAATGAATGTCTCTTAAATGTAATATACCAAGCTACTGTAAAATCAACAGATAATGGATACAAAATATACATAGGAGTAACTAAAGAATACTGGAAACAAAGAAACTATGCACCCAAAATATCCTTTACAAATAGTAAATATGCAAACAGCACAATGCTTTCTAAGCATATAAGGGAAATTTAAGACAAAAACCAAATCACACCAAAAATATGGAAAATAAGGAAAATAGCATCAGTCTACAACAATAAATCCAAAAGCAGTAAATATGTCTGGAGAAGAAAATGGTTATAATCACCTTCCCAGACCAACACAAATTACTAAAAAATGATCAGAAATCATCACAAAATGCAGACATGAAAACAAATTTTTACTACGTTATTTAAAAATTGAAACCTAAAGCAAATGAAAAAATAAATAAGTAAAATAAAATAATCTAAATCAATAAATAAGTAAACAAATTTAAAATGAACAAACTATGAATGCACACATAAACACAATTAAATGTAATAATAACAGTCAAAAGCAAATAATAACGTAATCAATAATAAATAATGAGTAAAAAGTCAACATTATAACATAGCCACAAAACTGCATTTTGATCCACAATTATTTCTCGTCAATAGCCCCAAGAATAATTTGAAACATAACTGTTATTACCCTTCCAATAACTGTTAGAATAATACAATAGACCTACCCATAATGCACCATGGATCAGCCTATATAAATAGTCGAGCAAAACAAATAGCCTGAAGATTGCGTTTAAGCATGAAACAAAGTGTCACTGTTGGGTGTTAACCTCAATGTTCACTTTTAATATATATGTATATATGTACATATATATGTGTGTGTGTGTGTGTGTTATATTTAACAGAAATAAATGTTTGAGAAGATATCTGAAGCTATCCTGAACATCTTTACACACTAAATCTTTAAATCTCAGGAATGCCTTATCAATGAACTACATAATCGTATTTCTTATCTAATTCAATAATTTTAGTAAGTAAACCAAGTGGCTGATAACGTTGATTTTTTTACAGAAATATGCAAGTAATTTTGTATTTACTCTTTTAAGTGATGTACTGTCTGCTATTCTATTGCAGCATACCTACGGACGATCATAGGTATGCCCCCATTCGCATAAACACAGTAGTGAATATTGTATGTGTTGGTCTGCAGTTGGAGATTCATTGTGGAATTCACTTGACTCACTTCTATCAGTTGACTACTACTTCTATGCACTGCTGGCGAACCTTATATGTGTTGTTCTTGTCTTAAGTATTATTGTTCATTACCAACTTTCGTGTGATTATTCTATTCAGTAACCTTCATTAGGTTACAACATATTCAAATTACCTCTGTACTGGCCCAAGTAAGCGTATTGAATTTTAGCAGAGATGGAAACCTGGTAATTCAAATGGAGTTGAAAATAGCAGTACAAAGTGAATTCTATAAGAATTTTCACATTAATTTATATAATCGTCAGTATTATTTTATTACTGTAATTATAACAAATTAAATGTGATATTATTCCTGGCCAAAATTGTGATTTTTTTTTTCAATTATGAAATGTACAGTCATCATTTTCTCTTTCATCAGCTCTTTCTCCCTCCTAAGTGCAGTGAGAAAGTCGGCTGTACATATAAAGCATTTTTAAAATCCGGGTATTTTTTACGTATGGTAGTTGTCATATTTTATTATGCATATTATTACTTCAAGAATAAAATTGTTTAAATAATTATAATAGTTTAAGATATGTTTATTTTTTTATTTTATGTTTCTAAAATGGTAGGATTAATCATTTACAATGTGGAAATCTCAGGATTCAACACTACATATCCAATATTGTAAATATGATTATTAAATCACAAAGAAAAGAATAGCATATGTAGGAATATTATTCTATTTAAATTAATTATTCACTATTATCCAAATATTTAAATACTTAAAATTTAAAACTAAATTTGTGATCACCATCAGCCTCAGGAAATTCCATAGAAATATTGTACAAAATTAATTAGGCCACAAAGTTGACTCACTTTGGCTAGCACATTTAGTAAAATGTGTGAAAGGAAAATGTTTTATAAAATTATATTAAGACATAAATTTGCTCTTTATTCAGTGATTATCACCAAAAAGACTTCAAATTTTAAAAATTGTAACAGATAATGGGACCCTGACCCCACATACACTGATTTTTTTAACTAAAATTAAAATTCATGTAAAATTAAACAAATTATATAACAAAACTTTAATAGAAGAATCAAAACTAAATAAAATTTAAATCACCAAAAATAAAATTGCTAGAAAAATTCTATTGCTGAGGTAATGTTTATATACTTTGAAATGGCGAGTAATTGAATGACAAAATTGAAAAAAAAAACCTGCTAAGTTTTATCCCGAAAAGCAATTATCAATGATGTCAGTCGACCTTGTCTACCGATTGGTTCTTTGTAGCTCAAACGGTAAAGGCACGTCAGCGTATATGACGGTTCCGTATAGGATACAGGTTCGAATCCTGTCAAAGAACGAAAATTTTCTATGAAAATTTCTCGGACATTCAGGCCGGTAAATGTTATTTAATACTGTTTATCATAAACAGAGCATTTGCTTAAATACTTGTATCTATAAAATAACAACGTTAAACATAAAAATATGTCTTTAATAAATAAATTGTCGGACCTTGTCCATTTCTTAATATATATATATATATATATATATATACCACAAATACTTGTCAAATCTTATATGAGGAAAGGAAATATTTTGCATAATTTGGGGATGTAAATTTGCTCTAGAAGATTCCATAATTAGTACAATTCAATACATTTTCACCTTAATAAATTACCTTAATTTTTAATTACCGTATTTGACGGCATATAAGACACACGGGTATATAAGACGCACCCCAATTTCAACAGGGCAAATCAAGAAAAAATTAGTAATTAGTAAAATTAGTAAAATTATTAGTAAATGGTACAGCCTAGACTATATTTATGAGGTATTATTTTGGTTAAACAAGCCATAATTACAATTAAACGAAAAATAATAGGAAAAAATAACACGAGCCTATAAAAACTTTATTATATCCAACGGTAAGAAAACAAAATAAAAAGCAAGCAATTACTACAATTAGGCAAAACAGTACAATTACCATTAAAATTTGATTCATCTTCACATGCCTAAATTTTGTCGTCTTCGTTATCCAAACTCTGATACTCATTTTCAATACTACTATCATCGTAGTTAAATAATGCGTCATCTTCCGTTCCATTGAGAGCATTGCTAATGTCACACTTTTTAAAAGATTCCACAACAAGTTCTGGTCTAATATTATCCCAAGCTTACTTAACCCATTCGCAGACTTGTGCAATTCTGGGTCTTTTTATTCTTCCTGTAAGTGTAAAGGTCATGATTAGGCATTGCCATCCTCGTGTTCCTTTGCTCCTTCATGTTTTGTTTGAATGGTCTATTCAAAGACACATCCAGAGGCTGAAACTGACTCGTTAGTCCACCAGGAATAACCATTAAGTCTGTCTTCAATTCTGACGCTTTCTTTTTAATGGATTCAGTCCTATGCGCTCGGAACTGATCCCAAACCAGAAGAGAGGGCTTTCGTAATAGTCCACCAGGACGTCTTTCCCATACAACTTGTAGACCAGCTTCGTCCATCCAGTCTTTTGGATGAACATGAATATGCACACCTTCTGGTATTTTATTTTTCGGTGTAGTTTTTCTCTTAAAAATCAAAAAAGGAGGAAGTTTTGTGCCATCAGCACAACATGCAAGAATAACCGTATAATGGGTCTTCTTGCGGTTTGTGGTTTTTATTGTAATAGTCTTGGATCCCTTAATACTCACAGTTTTGTTTGATGGAACGTTAGTGGCACTCCATCCATATTAACTATCTGGTCTAATTCAAAAGGAGTTTTTTTTCGAGCATGTATAATTTATGAAACTTTACTATTTTGTCATCATAGTCAGCTGTCATTCTCTGCGCAATTGATGTTTTTAACACATTGACAGACCTTCCCGTTTCATAAAACAATAACACCATCCATCTGTTCCTATAAAGTTTTGAATCCCCCTTTCGTTCGTTAATCTTCTAGTCTCATTCCTTATCATTTTCGTAGTAAAGATTCTGCCTGTACTCCTCTCATAGACAACCCACATTTTAATTTCCTCTTCAATTTCAGGCCAGTGTGGGGCTGGGTGGTGAAGGTTACAGTTTCCTTTCTTTGCTGCCCGTAGGCTATTTTCCTGCAACCGACAGTAACGTATCATTTTTTTCTGTAAGCGGAGGACCAAAATATTTTGCAGCTGCTCTATTTCCATACTCTTTAGCATAGTTTATTACATGAAGCTTGTACGCAACAGTGTAGCTTAACGTCTTTCTTGATGTTGTCATATCTGAAGGAGTGAAATTCAGTAAAAAATTTTCCTTTATATGATCTGTACAACCAGCATCTTGTAAACGTCTTAGTGGAAAAATTAGGATATAAAAATTCTGATTGTATTTATACCAATGCAACCGGAAGTTATCGAAAGAAAAATATTAATGAAACAAATATATTTTATAACTATATAATTTGAATTTATTGCATACAATTTTAGTGAAACAAAGTACTAATAGTAAACGTGATGAAATTAATATAATGAATATTATCAATGATAACACTTTTAATCTGCACAATAGCCTTTTAAATAATGACAATAGGTATATGAAAGTTACTCTAAACTCTAAGCAAATAGGAGTTTCCAGGTAGCTAATTTCGGCCGAGTATCACGAATTTTAAACGTACATATAGCATATAAGACGCAGGGGAATTTTAAAAGATATTTTTAGTAAAAAAAATCAGTTGAAATTATATCCAGACTTATTATAATAAAGAACTAAGACAATGAGTGTATTATTTTGCAAATATCCCCTTTATATTTAATTTTTTATTTAAATTCCTAAATGAACTTTTAGTTATTTTATGAATTCCTGTTTCAGGTTTAATGTTGTTAGTAACGCTTTACATTACGACTAAGAGACCCGGGTTCGAATCTCACCATGGTCGATTTATCAGGAAGGCATCATCCATGATGAATGAGCTTCCAGAATGCAGTAAGCAAATTCAAGTCTTATTAGAAGCTATTCTTTCATTTTAGTTTCATGCTGCTTCATTAGTTGATGGGTTTTAGTCCCTGCAGATTGTGAATAAAACGTAGTAATATGGTAATAAAAATAAGCCAAAATTTAATAATGAATATACTTCCTTTCAGAATTCAATTAAAAAGCAATGAATGAAAACATGAATTCAACTGGCAAATAACAATGATTGGTGTGTATTCTATTTTAGGTACGCACTGGATGTGGGAAGTGACGAGCATGCTTCTGAGGGAGAAAGCTGAGAGGATCCAGGGAATCAAAGAAGAATTCATGATTGATTTTGTTCCACCCAATAATTTTTCAGAAATATCCCCACCACGCCTTTATAATACTCATGTCCAACCTCAGTTTTTGCCTGAAATCGTTCTCTCCCAGAACAAAATCATTTTTGTAGTACGCAACCCTAAAGATGTGGTCGTTTCTTGCTATAAGCAAGCATATGGATTAGTTCAAAAGCAATATAATGGAAATTTTGCCAGTTACTTTGAAATATTTATAGAAAAGAAGGGTAAGTATGATTTTGGTAATTTTGATTATTTAAGAAGTTTATTTCCATTTTGTGTGATGACACTTACTTACTTGTTAGCTAAAACATTAGGTTTGTGATTTATTTTTTCAATGAGGCCAGTGTTTAGGATTTCTTTCATTTGTTATTTGAAATAATGAAAAAAGAAAATTTCTCACATATCATGCAATGTGAAATGAATATTTTTCAAATAAATTATTTTCATGACTGTAAATTACTGAACCAATCAAAATGCTAATCTGCTATCCAATATATATATATATATATATATATATATTGAGCACTACTATGTCTACACCTCTTGGCTAAATTTGGTAATTATTTATTTGCTTACCAGCGTATGCACACCAGCATACGCGTATATGGTCGCCAATATCTAGTTATCTCATTTACCTGATCCTATATATATATATATATATATATATATTGTATTTAGGCAGCAATCCTTCTTTCATGCATGTTTCATTGAATATGACAGACAAGGTGCTTTGATTTAGTTTTTTATACAATTTCTCATGTGATCTTATATATATATTTTTCTTTTCGGTAGACAAATTATATAAAAACTGTCCAATTGTTCTTTCTTTCCGAGCGATTTCTACATTTAGGCATTTTCTAGGTTGAAATATATTAACCGTTAACAAGAAATACATTGTTTTATGTATGTATTTATATAATTAATCTTCACTGCCCTCTTTTTAACGTGTCCAAGTTTCTAAGAGGGCAGTGAAGATTGGCAAGAGCTGAGAAAGGAGGTAAGAAATAAATCCAATAGAGAAGCATGTTACTCGGTTTAGCTAGGGAAACAAGTAGGTAATTCCACGAGGGCATTGGGCAATTGAAAAATTTAATGTCTGTATACCTGCAACCTTTAGAATGTTTCAGCCATGTGTCGTGGTGAGCGTTAAAGTCACCGAAGTCAAAGATGTTCGCAGATGGATGGAGAGAAAGTTCCTTTTCTATACTATCAGTTATTGCGTTTAGCAATCTTGGGAATAGGGAGAATGATAAAGAGAAATGAGATAGCTGAGAGAATTTAGTCGCAAAAGACAGAAGCACATGAAAGAGTAGTCAGTGACCTCAAGAGATAATACCCTGGCCATCGGAAGATTATCCAGGAGGTAAACACCAACGCCATACATGGGAATGCTGGAATCTTTTCGGCAAAGTGGAAGATACCCTGGAACCAAGAAGTCATTGGTAGCAATGGAAGAATTCAAGTTGATTTCCCAGAGGGCAAAGATATCTGTCGGCATTTCTTCACTGCAGAAGTTGAAATGAATACGATGAATATTGGGGAAAGAAAGATTGAGTGAGGTAAGTGTTTTTGTTATCTAGTTTACTTTTATTTCTTTTTGTTGTGATTTCCATGAGATATGTTTTGAGAAGAAAAAAAAGAGTCCCATAATTATCACTATCTGTCGTCAATAGCAACACCATCCAGCCAATGCGTGGCTGAGAGCAAAGTATAATGTAGTCTCAGGTTTGCTCACCAGAAATACATGCAGGGACATCTACCCATGCACGACATGACACTACAGATAACCTGATATTATGCAGCTACCAAACAGTTCAGGCTCCTAATGTCCAGTTGGAAGCAACAGCTAGCAAACTGCCCACCCGGTGCCCTCATAATAGAAAGTCAGCCATTGGTTAGTCTGATTAGCAAAGAGTTAAGACAGTTAAAACATTCTAACCCTAGTAAGAGAAAGAAAGAGAACCGGTAAACCATATTCTGAACAGAAAACAAGAGATGAACCTCTTCTCCTGTTCAATAGTGATGGAAGAAGTATGGACCAGGCGATAGGTGAGCCTATCTACTGTTATTAGCCTGTAAAAATAAAAATTGGGAAAGAATTCATATTAAGTAATAACTTAGTATAAGTTCTGATGTCTACTACCGACTAAAAAATCGTGATGGTAGTTAGCTTAGTTTTTCAGCATTGATAAATAACATTGGGTAAGCATATTCTAAATTGAACATGTTGTGGGGAGGGTTGAATTAACAAGTCCCGTTAGCATATATATATATATATATATATATATATATATATATATATATATATATATATATATATATATATGTTATAGGGACTTATATATATATATGCACACACACACGTATAGACGTGCTGAGGCAAATACTAAGAGAAAATTAAAACAATGAAGGAAGAAAAATAAAAATATAGAATAACATTTGAAAATAGGATGGCATAGAAAAGTGAAAAAGACAAAAAATACAAGTTTTTTTTTGTTCACCATTGCCATAGTGGATAAAAGCATTGATTGAATCAAGTGACTTGACCCAAAGAGTTGTGAGTTCAATACCTGGCTACGGCAGTGGTGAACACATAAAAAACTTGGAGAGTTGAGTTAAAGGGAGATAACCGAGACATCCGGAAGAGGCATGGTACGTGGAACTAGAACAATCTAACTTCGTAGACTAAATAAAGAGCTCAGTTCGAAATTCTAATCACCTGCATAAAGTTTTCATCCATTAATAGTCAGTTGTGCTTAGTTTAATTTTTAACGTATGCAAATGTAGGTAGAAAAAAAAACAAATGTTCATAAGATAGCAAGGGTCACAATGCACTACCCAGGGGCCAAAATTAGACATGCACCGATCAGGGGTAGTACGCACAGGCCCTGTATATAGACATAGATACACTTATTTTTTTTATTATGATTTTTCAAGTTTGGTACAGTTCTTACCTGTTGCTTTATAATTTTATTTTGACATTATACATTAATATCTACTCACAAGTGCTAAGCCTATACTGTTATATAACAACAGTTGTAAATGGGTCTATTTCCTGTAGTTACCATCATATTGCTATGAAATACAAGTGTTACAGTTTGGATTGTACCTTAGACTAGCAGAGTGATTTGCCCGAAGTATCTAAAGTTCTTATTCAATTGTAACTATTAATATTTTGCTGTTACTGCTTGTTAAACTGAAATTGTACTACAAAAATTGGTTTAATCAATTGTCATAATTTCAGTTAAATTAGAAGGAAGACTTAGAAGAAATCTTTCAATTTTTTTACAATTTACTCAAACAATCTAATTCAGATATTGGATGGTGACCCCAAAATGTAGACAGAGATCCTAGCTCACCCACTGCGACCAAAGAGTGGCGTCATTGGTACACAGTTTTCACAAACTATCTCAAAGATTATAAGGATAAAATTCCTAATAAACTCAGAGCTCTGATAAGTTGTGTCTATGCTCCACTGCATTCGAATTCATTGAATCTTCTGAAGACTATATGGTCGCACTTGATAAATTTCGTTATTTATATCCAAATGAAACTTTTTCACAGCATTTACTTACTGCTAGTAAAAATAAGCTAGATGATACTCTTGATGATTCCTTTAGAGAACTTGAAAAAACTAAGACGTGGTTGTAATTTTAAAGATTGTACAGCAAAAGAATATGGAAGCGAAATTATGTGTGATGTGTGGAATTGCTTCTTCAGCTATCCATCAAAGATTACTAGAAAATAAAACTTTAGATTTATAATTAGCTTATGATTAAGTTTCAGATTTGGATTTGGCACAAAAGAACAATAAAGCTTGTGTTCTCCCTACACTTCCTCCAGTAGTTGCTGTTGTTAAGTCTAAAGTTTGTGAAAGTATCTTTGTTATTAGTAGCAACGAAAATGGCCTCTTGAAAAATCATTTGTTGCTGCAAATTACAACTCGGGGAATACGAACTACAACAACAATCATAATAATAACAATCGTACTAACAGGAAAGCATGTTTCTTTTGTAGTGCTGTGCCTTGTCATAGAAGAATGAATTGTTGTAGCAGAAACGAAATGCAGACGGAGCAGACAATTGCTACTTATAACAGTACACGCCCAATCAGTCAAGGAGACAACCTTTTATGTGTTGTCTCTACAGAAAGACAACATATGGCCGCCCTGCCAGAACAAGAGCCAATTTGAACCCGAGATTTACCTTAACCCACTCCCCCCCCACACACACACTAAGTCAGGTTGTGACACAAGTTCGGTTTTATACATGGGGACCCGAATGTTTCCACTCATGTCTCTGGTCTAAGCTGATCTTAGCTTGTCATAGCTTGTCTAAGCTGGTCAGAGCTTGTCTCAGCTAGTTATAGCCGGTCATACCACCACTGCGTAAGAGATGTCATGCAACAGTGGGGGGCGGGAGAACGCAAAGGAGGAGAGAAGGCCTCCTGCACAGAACAGATGGTACAATCGCAGGGGAAAAAACCTTTTCCTCCTCTGCCAATCCCTCCAGGGAGTGGGGGAACCCCAGAGCCAGTGTGTAACCTGGAATGTCTGATTATGAAGAAAGAAAGTGTTTATCAGCTTCTCCTGAGATAGTCAGGATGGTGAGCTATGAAAATGATTCCTTTGATAGTCAACCGCTGAAGTTTTAGCTCCATAAAAGCAGGCACAATTTCTGGGAGAGCTTGGCTGCATGCTGTGTTGACCACATAATGGGATTGCCGTGAGTTACAAAAAAAAATTCTTTGTGTTACCCAGCATCATGTCAAATTTGTTTGTCCTTATTTATGGTTCCGGTGTCTCAGCTATGTTTGTCCTGTACGTGTGGTGTTCCCTTGTGGAAGTCACTCTCCGTGCTCCGATCGTGGTGATCCAGTGTTTGATTCCAGTGCTGCTGAGCTTTGCGTCCCTCTTTGTTGGGAGATACCAAAAAGAAAATCCCTTCAACTGTCTCTAGCATGTGAAGCTATATGTAACAAGTGTACAAAAAGGGGACATTTTGCTAAAGTGTGTAAGTCTCAAGCTATAAGTGTTACCATTTATTCAACTCATATTGCAAGAATTAATGTGAATGTATCAGATGGACTTTTACATTCTGCAACACACATTACGATTCAAGATGAAATTTTGAGTGCATTACTAGATCCTTGTGCTTCTGAAGGTTTTATTAGTGAAAATATTGTTAATTCTCTAGCTGATAACAATAGGCAGAGATAGCGCTAGGATCGCACCCCCACACCAGAAACTTTGATAAGGAGCCCTCCTCCAGTGCTTTTTTTTAAATTACTAAAAGTCAAGGAACTACCCAATTTAAATGAAAATTTCAGTACATATGCATTAATTATTTACTTTTATAATGAATAGTTTTTTTTTATTTTAAAAAATCTGAGAAAATTTTATTTTTTGTAATAACCGCCAATATTTTCATAACTAAATTTTACTCAAAAAAATGTTTAAGTCACAAATGTTTTACATTTCCATAAAGATTAATTGCCACTGAAAAAATGTTCTACAAAGATTCCAACACAACATGAACGGGATTGTCTTAAAAATTTGTTTTAAAAACAGTATTTCAGTTTTCAGGAAATCTTTAAACACTTTTATTTTTAAGCTATTTTTTTCTCAGTTTTATCTTTCTAGATGGGGGATAGCCATAAAACAGTGTTGAAAAAATGACTTAGGCCTCAACTGGGCCCAAAAAAACGCCCACCTCTGGTCGGGGGTTTTGTGGGGTAAGACGCGTCAGCCCTGACAATGGCTCATAAAATTTTTAATAGTCAATCTAGTGGATTTGTAAATTTTAATCTAAAACTGGTTCTTAATGATAGATTAGATACTGCTATTTGCCTGTGTTATTTTTTAAAAATCATTTCACCCCAATCAAAGCAATGAAGCCACTTAGATGCAAGAGGTTACTGAGTGTTAGAGAATATGAGAAAAACTACTAGAGGACAATAAAAGAATAAGAATTAAGAAGACAGAAGATAACGATTGACATTGCATTTAAATTTTTGATGATCCAACTTGACTGGATAGCAAGAAGCTGGAGGAAAGTTCCACAATTGAGAAGTGTGAGAGGAGAAACTGTTAGCACAGAAGTTAGTTACATTTAGCCATTTTAACTATAAAATGATGAGATCATGTCACCAATCTAGTACTTATGAAGGAATTATGTTGTGATGTGGTGCTTGGAAGGGACTTTGTGAGCACCTAAAAGTCATTTCTGAATATGGAAGGCGTTTGCCTGAACTCATGAAAAATGCTGCACTTTAGAGGCTGCTGATATAGGAGAGCCCATGCTGTTGCTAAACATTACATTTGAATGTAAGTCAATGGCTACTAAATCAAAACACTTTACTAAAGACAATCAGGACTTTATTACTATGGAAATAAATAAGCTGTTGCCCAATGGAATTATTCAGCCTAGTATCTTGCCATAGTGTACCCAAGTTGTTGTGGTTAAAGTTGAAACTAAAAGGCATAAGAAAGATTGTGTTATTACTCTCAAACCATAAACAGCCAACTCATTACCTACGATTGATGGTATGGTTACAAAACTTGATATGGATAAATATTTCTCAACATTCAATTTAAAAAATGCCTATCATCAAGTCAGATTGAATCAATCTGACAGGAAATATACTGCTTTTGAAGCAAATAGGCAACTTTATCAGTTCACTTGATTTCTGTTTGGAGTGGCTAATGGTGTTCCTGCTTTCCAAATGATCTAGAGACAAGACAGTAAAAGAAGAGAATCTTAAAGAAACATTTCATTGTCGTGTCAATATTATAATTGGAGGTGAGATAGAAAAGCATGGTAAAAATTTAGAAGAATTTGTAAAGAAAAGAAACTTGGCTTTGAATGATTCTAAAACTATAAAGAAAAAGTAATCACGTTGAATACTCTAGTATATTGTGTAGGAAACAGTATTACTATGACTGATCTAGAATGAATGAAGCCGTTATAAGTGATGCAGCCCCCTGAAGATATGAAAATACTTAATAGTATCAAAGGAATGTTTGTGTACTAAGTCAAATAGATACCTGGGTTGTCGGATAAAATACACCCTTTAGTTAAAATTAATCAGTTTCCATTGAAAAAAGAAGCTCTTGAAGCCATTAATTCACTAAAATCTTTGTTTTCTAAAGCAATTTTATTGGCTGTTGATGAAAACTTACTTTTCAAAGTTGTGATGCTATCTAGCTATAAAATAAATTGATGAATAGAAAACATTCGGTCATTAATCTTAATTTTGTCTCATTTCCCAGAAAACCCATAGACATCTTGGCCAATTCTTGTTCAGTGAAATGTAACATCACACAACAAGACATGACTCTTATTAAGACTATCTGGAAGATGTTTTCATTTACCAACAAAATTTTGGGTCATTGCTTGAAGAATTTTGAATTTTTTAAATATTTACTAATTCTGAAAAGAAAATTTAATTTTTCTAATTCAGTACAATTTTTACCAAAACAATTTTCTTATGTAGTTCATTTTTATTTAGATCCCACTGCATGTCATTAACTTGTCAAGGTCCTTGAAAAGTCCTTTAGTATTCAATCTGATTGATTTCATTACAATTAAATTTAAGTTTGAATGTTAGCAGTTACTTACACTGATTAATTTATTATTTATATTCTGACTGTTGTAACAAAACTAAAATATCACATAACTTTTACAATTAATTTTTAGCTGTGTATGGAGATTATTTTGAATACATGAATAAATGGTGGCAAGTTATCAAAGATAATCCAAACTGCTTGATTGTCAGCTATGAAGAAGCATCACAGGTAAGTAAACAATGCCCAAACAAAAAATTATATAGATATGAAATAGAAAAAAAAACCTCATTTCCATTCTAACAAAATGATTTTAGAATACATGTTGCCTGTACCAAGGTTTGTGGCGAAGAGATTGAATTTAATGTCTTTTAGCAGAATATCTATATGTCCAGCAGGAACTGTCTTTGTTGCATGCTGGGAGAGCTTTTGTTATTTTTAATTTAATGTTATTATGTTATTGTTCGATTTTATTTTATTTTATTTATAATTTTTATTATTATTTTATATATTTTTTATTTATTTAAAATAATAATAATAATATTCCTACACATTCCAACTGTATTGCAAATTTGGTATTATTTATTCATAATTTTCCTTTATTGATTGTTTCAATAGAATTATTGTTATTAATATTTATTTATTGTAATTTATTAATAATATTATTTATTGTTCCAATAGACTTATTATCACTATATCCATTGGGTATGAGGTAACTAGTAAAAAATAGTATTAAAGTTGATTAAAGGGGTATGAGAAACATTGTGCACACCATAGGTAGGTAGATAGAAACACAAGAAACCAGGTCAAAATCAGGTTAGACAATGCATTTTTAAGATAATAAATTTATAGATTGTGTGGGTGGAGTGGTAAAATCATTACAAGCACAGAAAACAAAACCAATGTTCAAATCTCAATTGAGAGTATTTATCTTTACTTTGTACTAATGAGATTTAGAAAGGCATGAATCCAATTCTCATTATACACTGTCCCAATTGATAAATTTAGCTTGTCGTGAATTATGAGGTTTCTTTCTTTTGTTTAGAATTTGCTGGAGACTGTGAATAAAATAGGACATTTTTTGGGTAAATCACCCAGTCCAGAATTGGCTACAGGTATTGCAGAATTGTGCACGTTTGATAGAATGAAAAAAGAAAAAAATGCTACTGTCAATAACAAAAAAATGGATGAATTTTGGAAACCAAATTACTCATTCTATCGAAAAGGTAAGAGTTTTATGATATTATTTTCTTGAACCATATTCTGAAAATCTTTGGTCCTATTAACTTTATATTTTGTTTTGCTATGACTATTCTTCTTATTCTTGAAATTTGGTTTCTTATATCTGATAATGTTAGTTGTTTCTAGTCACCTTCCAATGATAGCTTCCTTTAGTTGTGCTTGTCTTTAAGAGATTTCGTTTTTGTTTTATTAATCAAATTGTTAACTTTTATGAACACATGCTTTTTGTATTGCTGCCATGGTTCCTAAATTGTATTCCATATATAAAACAGCAAAAGCTTTGATACTGCTATGGGGTCCTCCCCTTTTTCATATAAGTGGACTCGACTAGAGTGTTACTTGGGCTGCTGCCGTTAAATACCCAGAGTCAGTCAGTATACAGGGGAGACTGAGATTGTGATTGAGTTGGAGGTAGAGTAATAGTGTGAGGTAACCGCTTGTAGAAGTTACAAGCACATAGACTCTAAGGAAGTCCTATATATATATATATATATATATATATATATATATATATATATATATATATATATATATATTATTGCTACTAACGGTGTTCCTGGATTTACTAACAGTATTACCCATTGTATTATTGTGTAAATACATTTAATTTCTTATCTTTAATTCTTGCGTTTGTCATTCTTTGGAGACCGAATTTCATCTCGGAATCCACAACAGATACAGCATTTAAACTCTGGACTAATATATGTATAGAAGAAAATGGTGATTAAGCTCTTCAACTGAAATGCTCTGTGTTATAGGCAGAGCCATGCACATCTCCACCTTGGCGAATCGTAAGCGTTATAAGGGCACAAGGAAGGCAGTGTGCTGGGTGTGTGACTACAAATTTTGTGACCGAAGGATTTGGGGAATTGATATTTTCAGAACTCAACAAGCAAACTGAGCAGACAAATCATTGAATATCAAACTGATCCATGAATTTGAGATCATGATAATTGGTCAACCAGTAGATCAAGTTCCTTCAGACTGCCGTGTTTACCATCTAGTTGACTTTTCACTCTTTAGCTTGTGACTTGTTTTGTTGCTGGTATCATGATAGTGGTACGGTTTCACTCGACTTTGCTGGCGTTTGTCCGTTCATGACCATTCACTACTCTACCGCTTTGTATTTTTGATCTCAGAAAATCGTTGATCATGCAGACTTAAGTGATGACGGTTCGACAATTTGGGAGCTACACAAAAAACAAAACAAAAAAAAACAAGAATCATTTTGAATAAAGAATTAACTTTGGTTAAAAATATAACAACGATTTGCTTTATATATGCTTTGTTGTATGCAGCGACTTTAATCCTTCCCACTTGTTATAATCAAATGACACGGGGATCCTCTTCAAAGTCTACAGCTTGTGTGGTGAATGATGCGGATTCCAGTAGCAGTAGTGCCACGGTGTGACAAAAAATGAAAATAAATACATGTAAAATAAAACAAATGATGAAATTAATTTATTTAAGTTAACAAAAATAGGTAGTAGCAGAAACAGAAGTAAGGTCTAGGACGGTTTTGATTAAAATATTAATACATATGGCTATAGTTAAATTTCCCAGAAATAATTCTGAAAATAAAGACAGGTTGGTTTAAAAATGACAATTGGAAAAAATTCTTAGTTCTTGCTGACGCATTTCGTCTTTTGACTTTATCAAGGAAAGCAAAATGTTTTGTAGCCAAGATTTATTGTATATAAAATAGAATTGTAGCACAAAGTAAAAAATGGGAGGGGTGGGTGGGCTGAGGCTGGTCATCACTTACTATCTAATCAGATTCACGACCCATTTACTCATTACAATTTGCACATCCACCAAAAGAACTTATCCATAATCATTCAATCCTGCATATACCACAATACCGCATATTTTCAGGGGACCTACAAAAACACCTCATGGTATAAAAATTAATGATTATAAAATTCTATATATAAAATCTGTTGATGATACGTAGTGAGGGGGGAAGGAATGAACCCCAAAATATCAAAACAAATACACAAAATAAAAAGATAACTGATGTTAGTTGGACCCGTCAAACCCTCAACAGAATTTAGGGAAGCGACTGTATTGTCTTTAGACAAAATCAAGAAGCTCTCTCAATAAGGGAGAGGAAGGGTAAAATAAATTCGGCCATGAGGAAAGAAAAAAGCTGACCAAGTCCAGATAAAAAAAGGGGGTCCAAAAACAAACTGGGGAGGTTGGGAATCTCGACTTGGATCATAACCAAAGAAGCAGACCAGGAACAACACTTACATTAACTAGGTACGCAAAAAGGGTCTAGCCTAACCAGGGAAGGGCTCCACAGGAAACTACCCTATTGTTACTTAGGGAGACCTAGAAAGAAAATCAAGTCTAGCCCCGTTCAAGTGAACCAGGCTCGCTGCAGTCACCCTTTTGTTAAAATCTGTCAAAACCAATCGCTATCAATTCTTATCTTCATTTTGAGCTGATGCTCGAAGAATCGAATTAGATCCTGATGAGAATAACAGTCACCTCACAAGATTTCCTCAATTCGCGTCGTCCAAATCACCATTCAGGCCGTGGCCAGCAGCGATAGAAACAACCAAAACAGCATCACTCATCCGCCGACAACATGAGCCAGCCGTGTAGCAGATCCTTCGCGACCCCCTCCACTATTTCAGGATAGAAAATATTCCTAGGTCGAGAAAGGTCACTGGACCGAGGAACGACCCTCAAGGCCGATTGACACTCAAGGAGGAAACTCGATTGATTCTGGGGCTTACAAAGGCACTCGGCCCGCGAAATGGGAGGGGTGATAGTAAGGAAAGGGAAAGCTGCCCGCACACTTACCCCCCGCCAAAATCGAGTCCCCTGTCAATGCGTGGTGTAGAAAAGCCAGCCTCGGGGCGTGTTTGTGACACGCCAATTGCAGTATCCCCCGATGACATGGACGTTGGGCACAGACTTCTCTGTCGATGTGATGCTTGCGTCCCCCACCCCACAAGAGGGAGGAGAGCAAACACTTGATCGCCTTCTTACGTTCCTTACAGAGAGGAAGTACAGACAAGCGGTAAAGAGCAAGAGGAAAGATGTAAGTCGCACACGCCTCAACCCTGCCCTTCACGAACAACCTCCTTCGGCGCCGTCTCGATGGCCGCGCCGACCTTTGCCTGTACTTCTGACCAATTCTAGGATCGTGCAGATTAGATGTAGGTTTCTCTGAATTGTTCGGTCCTTCATAGAACAAGTCTGCTCAGGTCCCAACAGAATCTCGGCAACTGACTGCAAGCACTCTGTAAGAATCTTGGCCCAAATCTTTAACTCTGTGTTTAGCAGAGTTATTGGTCTGTAATCATCTAAATACCGCCCAACAGCCTTGCCCATTTTCAACAGTGTGATCACACCCCTGCAGATCCGGTCGAGAACGGACCCCTGGCGGGACCAGTTGTTGAACACGACAATCAAAATCAGGACAAAGATATGCTACAGGATTAAGTACATTTCATCAGACAAACCATCCAGACCCGGCGATTTGCCTCTGCCAACCTTCTTCAGTGCCGTGTAGACCTCATCCTCTGTGATCTCCTTCTCACAGCTAGCCGCTTCAGTCGTCAACAGCCGGGGAAAGTCAGCCAAATAGTTGCG
This sequence comes from Acanthosepion pharaonis, assembly GCA_903632075.3. NCBI lineage: Eukaryota > Metazoa > Mollusca > Cephalopoda > Sepiida > Sepiidae > Acanthosepion > Acanthosepion pharaonis. The sequence goes on from CAHIKZ030001601.1 coordinate 446,430, forward strand.
AAACTCTTTGTCACAGAGACTAGGCTCCTTGGTAAACCGGCTCTCGAAATACCGCCAAAACGCCTCACATATATCGTCAGTTGACCTCAGAGTACGCCCCTCCGGGATTTTGACCTCTCGAATGTAGTGACCAGAACCTCGACGGGTCTCTTCCAATGCGCAATTCAGCGCCCATGTTCCTAGCTTGGGAAGACATCTTGCTTAACTTATGTCTAATTATCTGACCCATGTAGCACTTGATAGTCAAACGCCGCAGGGCCTCCTAAGCTAGGGCTATCTCTAGGGGAAATGTTTTGTCGCCATAGTTTCATCAAATCCAAAATTTAAAAAAGAGACACTCTTGCCTAAGCTTCTTTCTGGATATTGGTATTATTAACTTCTTTTTTGCTATGAGTTTGTTTTTTATTTTCCATGTCGACAATATAGTTAAAATCTCCAGAAATAATTCTGAAAATAAAGACAAATTGGTTTAAAAATGACAATTGGAAAAAATTCTTAATTCTTGCCGATGCGTTTCGCCTTCCAATTTTATGAAGGCAAGCAATGAAAGCGAAAAGTTTATATATGACTATATAACTAGTGTGGGGTCGATGATAGCAAAGCTGAAATTTAAAGGAATTGACGGGAGGGCACCATCAGGCTTAATTTGACTCAAAACGAGAAAACTCACCCAATCCAGACACCGGTAGGATTGACATATCGATAACTTTTTCTCGATTCGCTGTGTGGTGGAGCATGGACATTTTTAGTTGGTGAAGCGATCCATCTGATTGAGACTCTGACCTGCTAACTAGTGCGCTGATGTGTGTGTTTAATCAATTGCGGATTCGGCGTTCATAGCACTCGGGTCTTGGTCAGTTTTATCACCCACTTCTGAAAGGGACGGGTGGCAGAAAGACACACAAGGCGGAGTGATGACAGGTCTGTGATGCCCTTAGATGTCCGAGGCTGCACGCGCTCAAAAACTGGCGGTATCTGCAGGGACTTCACACCGGCCCGAGAAACCTCTTAAATGCCTCCTGTGATAGGGATCGGGGCCTGTAACCAACCCCGTGAACGAGGAATTCCCAGTAGGCACGAGTCAAAGTCGATCACCTCCCCGCCCTTTGTACATACCGCTCGTCACTACTACCGAATGAACGGTCCGGTGAAATCCTCGGATCTGGCCGGCGACAACACCAGGAAGCACGTGGCGCAACGGTCGTCAGCAACCCTGTTGCTGTTGTTACCGTTTTCCGCGTATGCCGTACTTATTTCTGTCTTGCCTGGAGAAGACGACCGAACCCGATCGTTTAGAGGAAGTGGAAGTTGTAACACAGTTTCTGTAGGTGAACCTGCAGAAGGATCATTAATTTTGCCGCAACAGACGCGTCGTAGCAAGTTGGATACAGGAGGCTCAGCAGTCAGGAGGTGAGGTAAGTGGTGGTCACGGGTACCACTTTTCATAGGGGTGTACGTCCGTTCCGGGTGATTCATTGTCGCACCATCGCATGAACGGCCAGCTCTGCTGTATGCGCTGCCGAGCTCCTAGCTTTCCGCCGGGGACACCTGGATGGCGGAACAATGCGACCTCATTTGATGGATGTTTTGCCTGTGCGAGACGGATGTCATCGCACAACCAACTCTAACGTATGACCAGCCTTCTCTGTACGTCTCCTTCCTTTCCTCTCACTGGGAAATCGAGGTCGGTTAGATACGACGCGATTCGGTAACGATGTCGCTCACTGCAGCAGCAGCCGCTGACGTCAAGCTTACGAGATGGCCGTCGTCGCACGCGCAACTTCGATAACGTAACAAGTAGCTAGCGCACGGGCCTCGCGGTGACTTTTCTCGATATTGTGGTGGGTGCCGGCCGCCAGTCTGTCGCAATTGGCAGATGGCGACAACTCCAGTCGCAGGTGTTTCTAACTGTTGATGCCGACAGTTCATCGCCAATGGGGATTCACGCTGTCCGGGACGGATTCCCAGACAGTGGTTCTCGACCTTATTGTCACTCGTACACATCTTTAAAGCACACACAAAAAATATCAAAAACAACAACTAAAAAACTCTAAACCCTGGACGGGGGATAACTCAGCTTGTCCGTCGATGAAAAGCGCGGCCAGTCGTAAGAACTGATGCGAATTGCAGGACTCAATGAACATCGACACCTCGAAAGCACATTACAGCCTTGAGATCCCTCGTCACAGAGCACCGTCCAGTCGAGGCGGAAAACTGCATGTCTTCTCCCTCGATAATAGAGAGATATCTCACCATCCCCGTGTTTTTGCCTTTCTCACTCAGAGAAAACCGAGAAGACGCAGGATGAAAAAAGATTATTCCTTCGTCTCCTGCTTGCAGACCGCGGGGTCGCTTCCATCACGACTGTGAGCAGTTGTTGATTGTAAGCTTGAATGTGTGGGTTGTGTAATGGATAATGGCTTGGAATTGTTAATTGGAAAACCAAGTTCCAATTCCAGATATGGCAGTAATATTAAATGCACAGATGAATGGCAGATTTATAAATGTGCATGTTGGATTCTGATGAGAAAATTTGTCTAAACTGATACAGTGAACCAATTTTCCTAGCTGCAGACTTAGCAGTTAATTCAATATAATCTTTCCACGTCATGTCAGCAGAAAACATTTAGCCAAGAAGTTACAAGGAGTCACTCTCCTGGTGGTTAATTTATTCATTTTTACACTTTCTTAGATTATTACTTTTCTTATTTGAGATAAAGTTTATCAGATTTGTTACGCGATATTATTTAAATCGTGATATGTCTGTAGGTAGCGCAATAGGGACTTGATTTTCGTGTTTGCTTTTTTTAAACTTAGCCATGTTTTTTAAGAGTTTTTAATGTTGGGAGAGACGATAATTGCTATTTTCTCGTTTGGCCATTGCCTTAAGGTGTTGCTTTTTTTATTTTCTATGTTATTTTTTAGATTCCATATTTTGACAATTTTGCGTTTTGTATATACTTTTTGTTGGTAAATGAATGTTTTCCAGTTTTCTTCTCCTATTCTTATACTATCTATCTATATCAGTCTCTTCTCATTTATCTATCTAGTTTTTTTTTCACTCCGAAGATTTCTCTTTAAGTTTTTGTCCTATTAAAATAAAGGTTTATATGTGTGTTTAAGCTGCAATTTTTCTGTCATAGATTTGAAATAACAACAAAGAACACTTCTGTACCATTTCATTAATTTGCATATTGTCTTGCACGAAACAGTGAACCAACTTTCTTAACAGTAGACCTGGCAATTGATTCAAAATAATCTCACCACTTCATGTCAGTGGGAAATGTGATACTAAGAAGAAACAAGGAGTTGCTCTCCTGGGGGTTAACATCAGCCATGCTTATAGAAAGCAAAAATTGGTTGTCTAAAAAATAGTTTCTTTTGTGAGTGTTAAAATTTACACGCCATTTCTTGCTTCAGTTAACTACTGATTGAAGGTCATTTTCAAGAGCAGTTCTACTTTGTCGGATCAATCGGATTATTAAAACAGGAGTAAATAGTTGTCATCAGCATAAATACTGAGTTGCGGAATGATAATATCGGGAAGGTTGTTGATAGTTAAGAAACTATATTAATCCAAGGATAGAGCCCTAGTGATCCCAGCATTAATGTAAAAGAATCTAGAGGCATAGCCATTCAACACAACTTTCATTACACAATTTGTTAAGAATAATTGGATTAAGTCAATATTTGGCCTGAAATATATAATTGCTTAGGAAGTGATTCATCCAGGAAAGAGGTCTGTCTCACTAAAATGAAGCACCAGGCTTAAACCCCAACACCAAGTTGCCACCCTGTTTTTGATTGAGATCTGGGAACTGATGATGAAAATAATAGCCTATCTCATCAATGGAAATGCTCTCATATCATGTGCTCTGTTCAGCAAGATAAACAATCCAGATGAGTTCTGTGTTACACATGTGGCCATGCAAATTTTTTTCTATCTAGCCGATTGTCATGGCTTTATGAGCTCCTGTTTTTTGTTTCCAGGAAGCAGGTATAGCAGTGTACTAATTGCGTGAGAACAGATTTTATGACCTAGAGATTTTCACAACCAATATCTTCAAAACTTGCTCTTCTGCTATGCACTTTGAGATTCTGGACAAATTCTAAAGAAAAATCTGCTATATCATCTGTCTTGATCTGGTATTTCGGCTTCACTTGCTTTCCCCATTACCACAACATAGCTTCCTTTTGTACAAATATTTTCCTGGCAATTAAGCATAGTACTAGGTAAGCAACTATGTCTTATCATTTTACTGTTGAAATTGTTAAATATAACTGTAAATTCTACTCTAATAGTTTCTTCTCTTGCACTTCTCACCTGTGGAACTTTCTTCCAGTTTTCCTGTCAAACAAATTTAAATGCAATATCAAGTGTGATCTTCATTTTCTTTTAAATCCTGTTCTTTTTATTGTCCTTTCTCTTCATTAATGTTTTCTCAGTTTCTTTTACTATTATTGTTCATCCCCAGTAACCACTTGCATCTTAGTGCTTTTATCGCCTTGCTTGGAGTAAACTGATAAAAAAAAAAAACTTTAACACCATATACAAAATTATCTCCCTTTTGAAGTATTAAAAAATAATATATACAGTTATCTCCCTTCTGAAGTATTAAACTTATTGTATTTACGGTCCAGTCACATGGAAAGTATTGGTTTCCATGAGATTATTAAAGTTAAACAACAGCGAACCTGATCAAAACTTAGATGGGTCACTGTTCAGCTCCTCTAAGCACCTTATGGTCCTATACAAGACGGAGCTAACTTTAGTAAATAACTATTGATTGTAACTTTATTGTATTTCCGGCCCTACCAAACAATGGTGCAAAAGAAAGGCTTTTAGTATTTTTTTAAATCATTCTACCCCAAGCAAGGCGATAAAGACACTAAGACGCAAAGGATAACTGAGTGTGAAAGAATATGAGAAAAAAGAAAACATTATTAAGGAGAGAGAACAACAAAAGAACAGACATTGTAAAAGCCCAAAGAGAGTTCCACAAATGAGAAAGGCAAGAAATTATTAGCAGAGAACTTATGGTTACATTTAGTCATTTCAACTGTAAAATGATGAGACCTAGCTGCCAATCTAGTATTGTGCTTAAATTTGTAAAGTTTAGGTAGTAAAAAGGAAAGCTCATGAAAACAATTAGCACAAAAATATTTATAGAAAAATCACAGGCTGTTTCATCAGACATTGAATTTCTTTTTCTTATGCCCAACTTTTATCTAGCACCAATATAAATTTATGTTTCAAAAATAATTATCAAATATATTCTTTGACCTTGAAACAATACTACAAACAATAATGACACCATCTATTTCTTGTCATTTATTTTTTCTCTTTTCCAGGCAAAGTTGCCACATGGAAAGAATGGTTGACTGTTGCCCAAAGTGAGAGAATAGATGCTCGTGTGAAAACAGAACTTGCAGATTGTGGCATTCCAATTGTATATTCTATTGAAGAATGACTTCATTTCTTACCATGAACTGATTTTGGAAAATTCATATTTAAGAAGGAATTAGTTACATAGAGAAGGATTCGATTATGAACGATTTTTGCAGGGTGGGGTGATTTCAGACATCTGAGATTTTTTTCTTAAGAAATTATTTTCAAAATTGAAATTATTTTCAAAATTGAATGAAATATTTTACAATTAACCTTTTTTATATGACATTATATATTTAATTCTGTAATGTTGGGAAGATTGTTGATAAAGTTAAGAATGGACCAATATAAAACCAAATTAAAAATTCAACATTTTCTTTCAAACTTTTCTTTTCAGTTATTTCCTTTAATTAAAGCTGACACAATTATGAATATTTTACAACCCCTGGCAAAACTAACGTAATTAGCACACTTAGAGAATATTCACTTAGTTTATTTATAACAGATAAGATGCAAAATATTTTTTATTTAATAGCTGAAATTCTTGGTTGATAAAATGTCCCTAAAAAAATAGATTAAATTAATGGCATATTTTCTTTTCCAAGTCATGTAAAAGAAACTATGGAAATAATCCAGTATTGAAGAAAAAAAAAAATGGGATTCATTGGCAAAAAAATTAGAATTAATTCGTAGTTGTTTCTCCTCAATTTTTTTTCAGGCATGTATTTCAAATTTAAAGCAATATTCTTTATCAAAGTGCCTCCAGCATTCCTGAATGGTGGTTAATAAATCTTTTGGTGGTTGGAGCCTTCTCATACACCATTTTTTTAAAAGTTCCACCATAGATTTTCAATTGGATTTAGATCTGGGCTGTTTAATTTACTTTTTTTTCAGGTAGTTATCTTTGTTTTATTTGAACAGTAACTGATACAAGTTCCAACATTATCACCTTAGCCAATGCAGATTCTTCATTTTATATATTTCTCCCATTTCTTTTATATTTGCACCAAATTTTAGACACACCTTTCATCATGGTTTGCTTTCTTGAATGAGTTTTATAATTTTCATTAATTCAATTGAAAGTTCTTTTGTTGGAGCCTGATTTCCTTTCAATTAGGTATGCTGAAAACTTATTAAGGTCTGAAAGAACTCTTAACTATAGACCAATTTGCTTATCTCTTCTGGTATTTGTTTTAGAAATACAAGATTATTCCATAATTTTTTTTTCTACACTGGGTTATTCCATATTTTCCTCTATATGGCTTAGAAAAAAATTATAACATTAATTTGATCAAGCCTATTTTATGAAACCAGAATGTTCAGCTATTAAATAAATGATTTGCATTTTAATTCTTATCTTTACTGCTAAATAAAAAAAATCTAACTGAACATCCTTTAAGTGTGCTAATTCCATAACTTTTGACAAGAGCTATATTTTCAAAACAATGAAATTGGCTATGATTGTAAAAAACGAAAACTTTCTAATGTTTCTAATTAAAATCTAAAAGTCTTAAGTAGTTTTCATACTGTATTGCTATGATAAGTTTTTCTTTTTTTTTATTGCACATTTATGAGCAACACTATAAAATGGATTTATTTAGTCTGCATGTAATTAAGAATTTTTATTTATTCCATTTTTTTTTTAAAAATGGAAAAGTTAATTCACAACTTTCATGCAAAGAGAAAGTTAGGTCCTTCTGCTTGTCACTTAAAATTCTTAAGTTTACAGATGTCCCCAGTCAAAATATGTCACTTAACTCCACAAAAGTATGTTAGATTTATGGATTTCATATGCACAAAATAAAAGAATAAATTTCAGAAAAATAGATTTAGACACTTCTCTATTTATGCTTAAATATGGTTTTAAATGAATTTCTAAAATTTTATTACCGATTCATATTTAACCAGGGGAAGTTTCCATTTGTGCATGAAAATGCTCTTTGGAAAGCTTGTAGCATTAAAATAGATGAAAAAAAATTATGCAGAAAGTTTAGATCAAACAGATTGATGAGACAAAGAACCAATTAAAAGTCTTAATTAGGACCCAGAAGTGAACTGTGAAAACAGAATCAGCAAAGATTGAACACTTACTAAATCCTGGTAACTAAAATTTACCTGCTTCCTACTTGGCACGCCTAGTCTGAGGTTGGCATGATTAATGGTTTCTTAAATGAAGTAACACAGTTAATGCTGTTTATATTTTTATATTATTCAGCTAATTCTACACTGAATTAAGTGAAGGGTCAAATTATGGGCCTAGGGCCACTTATCAGCATTAGGGCCATCTGGTTTTCAGAAAAAGAATCTTGGAAACTTGAGATTACCTGCAAGAAATTAGTCATACCTCAATATCAGGGTAAAGAGGAATTGTCTATTTAAGGGACAGACATGGAATGATAAGGAGAGTAGGTTATCAACTGTTGTTTTTTTTTTTTTTTGCCAGGCAGACTACAGAGATACAATTACTACACTGCAGTAATGTATCTGGATAAAAGAATGCTACAAACCTCAGTATACTTTTCTTATTATCTATATCTTTATAATAAACGAAAAATTGTTGAATGTTAAACAAGCACTGGGTCATTATTGTCTGTAAATCAAAAATATTTCATTTCAGCAGAAGTAGCAAGAAGCCAGAGAATACTTTGTCATGTAACATGAACACAACAGACAGTCTACCAATTTGTGATCTGTCCACTACTTCAAAGATTATATAAATTACTAATTTTTTTTTCTTCTCATGGCCAAATTCCTTGATTTTATGGCCAAATTTATATCAACAAAATACACAGACAAACGTTATTGATTAGATGCTTATTGCGATTCCTCTGTCAAGTATTGTTACTTCAACTTTACCTTCTTAATTACAGCTAAATTCTCAGTAACTAAAAGCATATTAACCTTTACAACTCTGCAGGTGTACATGTCTGCTGGTGATACACTTTCTCAATATTCTCTGGGCAGACATATTCGCTGAGTGACAGAGTTTTGTTTCAGAGGGAAACTACATTTCTAAAAATAACCTATTACTATAGAAATGGCTTCATTAAGATTGTGATATGAACTAGGAATGACCGGACATCAATCATTTTGTCTTAATTGAAATAGTTATTTTATCATTAAATTTTAATAAAGCATTTTAAAAACATTCATTCTTTTCCATCACAATTTATATATGCAAGGCTTTCACGAAGTGATAAGTAGGAATCGTTTTTCATCAATTCTGTTGTATTTTAAAGTTTTCATTTTTGTTTTTTCACCTCAGAATTTATGTAGAATAAAAAGAAAAAAAAATTTACATTTTTCTACATCCTTTCATGCAAATACCCTGAAAATTTTATAACAATATCTTTAAAAACCTAAAAGTTACAGTTCTAGTAATATATCAAACATTCAAAAACTTAGCACACCTAAAATTAATGTGGCTCCACGGGATACAACTCCGAAAGTTAGTGCAGAGTTGTAAAAGTTAAAAAAACATCTTCATTTGTTATCTTAATTCTGGTACTATTATCTTGTACAGTATATGACCACATTTATACATAAGCAAAATACATAGACAAATGTTGTTACTCATTAGATGCTTATTGCCATTCTTCTGTCAATTATTGTCATTTCAACTTAACCTTCTTAATCATAGCCATCTTCTCAGTAACTTTACTTTGTACAGACAAAAAGCAGCATGAAAAAAAAATTATTTGTTACTAGTTAATTCTGAGTTCAAACCCTGGCAGGTATTTACACTGAGTATTTTTCTTCCTCAAAATCTTTACTATTTTGACTGCTATTACATTAAATTTATATTACAAAATTTAATACCTAGAAAATATTAAGAGAATGTCAACATCCACATGGGCCTTTTGGTGACATATTTTATACAACAAAATTATTGTTTTGAAAGTTGTGAAAAATATAAATTTCTCTCAAAAGTTAAAAGTTAACTATGAGTATTAAGAAGCAGTCTCAAGTAATTACAGCTTATGAAATGTACTATACAATTCTAGTAAGACCATTTGGGTTATCCTGTCTTCTGATTGGCATAGTCTTCAATAGTAAAACCTTAAAGCCTATAAAAGCAGAACGGATTTTTCTGCTGAGGTTTTTTTTTTTTAGGAAGAAACCAAATGCTCGTTAAAACATCTAAAATTTCAAAAAAATTAAAAGGAAAGATAAATTGAACACTAAAAAAAATTGATAAAAACATTTGAGGAAATGTATTTATTCATTTGTTGGAATGAAAACCTGCAACATGGGATTTTCGTTTTTATTAAGAAAAAATAATATCAAGAAATATTCAGTACTGTTGTCACTCAATATCCAAGAACAATATAAAAAGACAGCTTACTCTTTGTGAAAGAACATTTGTTTTCTAGAAGAACTATTTATGAAAATATCCCTTCAAATCTTGTAGAATTCACTTAGATATTTTTTTTTTTAAATGTAATTATTTTTAAAGGATATAATCCAATAATATTTGCTGGACAAACTTATAATACATTTAATTTATTGGTAACTTTTGCCAATCATCCAACAATGTTTATTAGATTTTGATTTAATGAAAGCTGTAGGCAACACAGAACTTATCATTTTGAAATGATTATCATACCAAAAATGACTCACAATATTGATCTCATTACTTCTGTAACTACAATGTTTTGGCTTATCCATTTTACAGCTTTCTACAAGCGTATAATCCATATGAGAAGAACGAAGTGACCTGCTCAAGTAAGCAACCATTTTCTGGCTGACAAAACTTGAAAGAAAAAGACTGCTATATTTTTCCCCATTCACAATAATCTTGGGGATAGCTACAGAATTAATCATCCCAAATGTTGTGTTGACAACAAAAAGAATGAGATCAATATTTCAAATATGTTTATAAACATATGCCTCAATATCCTTTGCAAGAAAAAATATAATTGAAAAATAGTATATATTTTGGTTTGTTCATTCAATTGGAAATGTGTCATGGTTCTTGTAGAGTTCAATGCACCAGGAAAACAAGTCTTTAAATTAGCATCAGATAAAAATTTAAATTATCTTTATTTAAACTGAAGGAATTTAAAGAGGTTTAGATTTTTAAACACCACTATATCTTATTTACTTCCAGATTCAATGCAAACTTTGTTCTTTCTCAGAGAAATGTAAGTGTCCTTTCTCAAACAATATGCCTTTTTTCCATTGGGCAATGCTTTATGGAAATTCATGGGTCTCAATTTTTAATCAATAAAATGGTGAAGAGAAACTTCAATATCAAAAGAAACAGTTTCAACATGTTTTTAAGATCAGGTTTCTCTTGAAAATGAATATTTCAAAATTGAATATAAGACTGATAAAATAATGAGAACACTTGCTCAGTTAAATATTTCTTGTGTAAATAAATATTTATTTGCCACTTTTACTAAATTTCAAGAACACAAATGCACCAACAATAGTATGTGGGCCTTAAAAAACTTAGTGAAGGTAAAAAAAAAAAAAAAAAAAAAAATCACTTTTTGTTAGGGAATATAAAATTGATAAATGTTTGCTAAGGAAACAAATCAGTATTGTCAATGGCGGATTTGGGCTGAATTCCTTTAATATTCAGTTGAATTGACTAACACTCCTAAATTCAACTTTCTAATTTCTTAATCAATGAATAAATCTGTGCTAGCAATAAAAATCTTATTCAAATTATTCTATTGATTATTCAACACAAATATAAATTTATGATTACTGAATAGCAATAAAAGAGATAAAAAGTCAATTTCTGAATGACAATTTATAAGACAAAGATTCAAGTATACACTGAAATTTTATGTCTAATGACTTTTATGTGTCTCGTAAAATTTTAGGATATGTATTTTAATAAAGAAAAATACTGAAAAGGAAAAAAAATTATATCAAAATAGGTTGTCTCAAAATTTAGACCAATTCAACTTAAATGGTTCAGAAAGACTCATAAAAGATATGAACAAACTTAAAACTTTAAAATAAAAAATTGATCAGTTAAAAAAAAATGTATTACCAGACAAGATTAAATGGACATTTCAAAAAGAGAGAAAGGAAAATTTGTAAAAGGCAAACTTTATTTCAGCCATTAACAAATTGGTGACTTCATCTCTTATTGTTCATTGTTTTAGTAATTCTAAGATATTTTGTTAAAAAAAAAAAATGAACATTATTAGTTGCAAATGATTTTAAAGCTACATATAAAACTAAACAGCGGATACAAATTTTGATAAAAAAAAAAAAAAAGAATTGGTATTTCCAAATAACAAGTCATAATATATTAACATTATATATAATATTTTTAACTCAACAATTTTTAAATTAACCTGTTCTACTTTGTTTTTAATAACTGGATGTGATTCTAATTTATATAAATAAAAATTAAAATGAATAACAAAAAATGTGCCATTTGTAAGCATTGATTTATGAATTTGTTAGAAATTATTCAGCATACTAATACTTAAAGGTCTCAGCTCTCCAAAATCATTCCCACACAATAACAGTTTTAATGATAGATATTCATTTCATTTGGTTATTACACTTTGTACAAAACTTATTAGAAAACAAGCTTAAAAAAAAAAAAAAAAAGAGAGAGAAAGGATGGATTACCACTAAATATACATTTTTTTTTTTCAAGAGCAACTAGACTGAAATAATACTTACACTGAAATAAGGATTTCTAACTCCCAAATACTTGATAGTCAACTGACATTATGCAATTTATATAGATTATTATTTAAGGCCCACATCTTAATTAGCACCAACTCCTTTACAAAAAAAAAAAGAAGAAAAAAAAAGAGGAACAAAAAATACCTAGGTTTGATTTTCCAAAATCTAACTTTATCAGAAGAAAAATCCTGAGACTGCAGACTTAAAAATGAAAGAAACATTTCCTCAATTTAATTAACTGAAACCCATTGATGCCATTTCTGACAATATTTAGAATAATTTATACATAATCAAAAAGCTGTAGTCCTTTCACCCCATTTGTAACATGTATCCAAGCACACAAAAAATAAACATTGCGCATGTGTATGTACACAAAATCTTACAAACTGCTTATAATATTCACTTTTATCGCTCCTCAAAATAACTTTTAGAGAAACAAAATAAAACTGAAATTATCCCTCAAATAATGGAACATTTTCATAATTCAACCTATTATATATATATATATATATATATATATATATAAAATAATCATAACAACAGACCACCCACAATTATAACCAGAGTTGGGAAAAAGTATATTGTTTTTGATCAGATTTCCATGTTTTTAAAAAAGATTTGGATAATACCAGAAATGAATAATATTTAATATATAATTCAAACCAAATGAAAAAAATATTTATGTTAATTTGAGTGTCATTCAAGTATAAGACTGTCCGCGGTGGGCACAAGTGCATGAAAGACTTGCCCATGGTTTAGGGGCTCACTCTGTCTTGCAGAAGTAAACATCTTTACTCAATGAGCCAGGACACCTACTCCTATATGCTAAAAAAGGATCTAGCATAATTTGGATTGGTAGGATTTGTAGAGTCCAACAATGTGTTGAACTAAAATCAAATAAAAATAAAGAATTTTTAGAGATTTCTAAAAATCCAAGTTTTTGTAAGGATTATTTATGACAAAAATTTATTTGCCTCCTTTCAAATTAAATTTTATGAAAGTCAATAATAAAATGAAAGAAGAGAAAATGTTAGGATTTCATCACTGAAATAACCAAAGTGCCACTGCAAAATGAAATTAAATCAGATTTTCAATTAAATCCAAATTCTAAACAAAATTTCATTTTCATGAGGGAATTTAATAACACTTAAGCTTTCAAATTTGAAATCATTATTTTGGGTTTTAAACTAGATTTTTTTAAAATTTTTTTTTTAACTACATAAGGTTCAACCAAAAGTTAATTTAACAGTTGAGGCTTTCTGTAATACCTGTACAAAATGTTGTCCAGAAGCAAATTTGACAGATTTTCATGCAAACAAAAAAAATAATGAAAAAAAAAAAAAAAAAAACACCTAAAATTCTTCAAGTTATGAAATGAAATTTTATCTCAAAATGACTCAGTTTCTTATGTTATTCTTAATGAACAAAACCATATTAATTTTTTTTTTTTATAATGACCAAATGAATTTTTATAAAAATCCCAAATAAATTGTTCTATTATAGCCAAATTCCTTCAAAATATTCCTTCAAAAGTAAAATGTTTATTTACAGTTTGTGATGGAATAATTGAATTAGGACCTCCCACTAAACATCTTCCTTTATGCATGCATGTGTGCACGCACACACACAACTAATGAACATTTTCACCCTCCCTCCTTATTAATGAAAAAAAGAATCATTCCTTATACCTAAGAATAATTTGCACAGAGAAAGACAATGGGTAAAAAACAAGTAGTGCAAACTATTTTCAGTATTGAGAAATAAAGAACAGAGAAATAAGTTTACCTTCCATTGCTTGGGATTAATTCTTGTCACTACCAGAAAAATAAATTACAAAAAAAAATTTTAAAAATGAAAATATCCACACAAGCTGATTAGAATTCCATTTCGTTTTTTGTAGTTGGGTGACAGATTCACTCACATGCATTCATTCACATGTGAAGTTTTCTTTAAGAATAAATTTCAAAGATGAAATCATCAGTCAATGATAAAATAGAATTTCCTCAAATCTTGACTTAAGCTCACAGTCAGAGTGTCTTAATTGTTGGTTCCATTTCTCATTTATAGAGATGGTCCCTTTGATTTATTTATAGAGAATTAATAGTCAGTGTCATTTGGCCAATAGATGGTCAATCTGAAAGAGAAGAGATTACAATGGAGTATATCAAGTATTGATGTAAAGTGATTCAAATGAAACAAAAACATTTTATAGGGAAAATAAAATTAAAAGAACAAGTTGAGGCATAAGAAAACATTTGACAAATAAGTAAAGAAAAATGCCACTATTGGATTTCTTTAATTTTAGATCATCTAATTTTTTAAGGATTTTTATTTTCAGCTTATTGTGAAATTTTTCTTGTTTGTTATTTTACTAGAAGTATAAACTATTTATATCTGTATTTAATCAGTAGTAAAAACTTCTAGGATCTAATAGTGTTAGACTAAATGATATCAACATTTTAATGTAAGGGTTAACTTTTAATAAATAGAAATCCTTAAGCAACAATATATTTACACTGGTAATAGAAGTCAGTCAAAGAGAAAATAATAGTCCACATTATATAATCATTTTAAAGTGGTATTGAATTTCACTTATTGAATTTTGATTCTCTAAAAGTCACGATATGGTACCTACAAAGGTGTGTTTTATTAAAACAGGAAAAGCATCAATTTTTAGGTTTAACTTGAACAAAAGATTCCCCTTCCAAATGTTTACTTGATAAATGAAAAATTTGACTTGCCCTCCAACTCAAGTGAATAACAGTTGTACACGCATACCTGATCTTTGTACATTTTCTTGATATCTTGAAGATCCATTCGCATTTCTTCTGCCTCTTCAACTTTCTCACCATACATTTGTAATAAGGCATTGTAGCGTTGAAATAAATCCTGTTTGGAAAAAAAAGGAGTTTAACAAAAGGAAAAACTCATTTCCTATTAAAAAAATATAATTGAACCATCATTTTTGCACATTTTTTTGGTAATTACTAATTAAATTAATTATCAAAAAAAAAAATAAGAAAAAAAAAAGAGGCCACACAATCAACTAAAATAATTTTGTTATTTCTAGTTGTATTAAACTAAGCATATTTATGCTTGAACCATTAACTAAATTACAGTAGTGGTAACATCATCACTACTGAACCTGTGCAGTGAATTTAGTAAAAAGAAAATGGTGTGGTCACTTCTACAACAAAGGAAAATCAGCATTTGATAGATGTCTAAAAAAAGTCACCAAATGTTTGATATGTTTTAGCAAAGGTTTTGTTTACAGCTTTATATTTTTAAAACTTTTATTAAAATATAAAGTTAAGTATTATTTTTCACATAACAATATGTATACTCTTATACAATTGATACTGAATGGCACAAATAGGTTTTTGAGATATGCTACATGAATAGACACAAAGATATTTTTCTAATTCATAGTTTACTGATATTTCTATAATCTTAGTTTCCAAAGAGATGATTATTGCATTGATAACAAGCAACTACCAATCATCCCTTAACTAAAATATCATCTCTATTCAAGTTTTCTTGAACCTGCCTGGAATAATAGATAAGAGCCCTGATCATTGCCTGTAAAAATGGATCCATTCCTATTCAAGATGTTACACTTACTGAGTGTTTTTCTTTAATTTCTGGAAGTTCTTTCACCTGTTCTTGGAGATCTTCATTTAAGTTAGACAAATTTACAAGTTCTCGAGCCATAGATTCCCTTGTTTTTTCTAATTGACTAATGTCTTCCTGAAAGAAGAAAAAATACTTTAAGCTGTCTGAATCAAAATGATAAAGTAGAAAATCTGCAACAATGCAATTAAGGTTAGAAAAAAAAAAAATTTCAAAAGATGTCAAGCAAAAATGATTTACCTGCAATTGGTTAATTTCTCCCTCTTTCTGTTTTAACTGAGACTGCAGACTTTCCAGGAGACTAGCTGCACCACCCTGACGCAGACTTTCATACAGACTTGACTTGTTCCCATTGGATGTTGAAGCAACAGCGGCTATCAGCAAACTTTTCTCTAAGAGATCATCCTAATAACACAAAAAAAGTATTCCCATGAAATTTGGACATTTCCTTGATGTTCATCAGCTGGAGGAAAAAACTAAAAAAAAAGTGTTGGTGATAACTTCTTAAAAGAAGGACTAAAAGAAAAATATTGACTACAATTAAAGTTCATTAACTTAAAATAACCAAGAAAATATTTTCACCAGTGAATCACTGAAGAAGTATTCTAAAAAGTGTAGTAAGGACTGAAAATAAGTAGTCACAAGAATTTGACAAATGGAAAAGTCTTTAATAGAATCAATAGGAACAAAATGACATACAGGGGGAAGAAAAGTATTCAACAAATTCCACAAAAATCAGCTGACTGCATTATGTAGCAATACAGCTTATCACATTATGTACCAACACATTGTAAGTAATAGTAATGGCTGGCTACTCATTTCCAAGTATGCTCATCTGCTAATGTGGCTAGGTAATTCCTGTTGCAGATGCCTGCTCAGGCACATTCGTGTTTCTCCAAAACACAGAGATCTAGTCTGTAGTTTATATTGCAACTATGCAGAGTGGTCCTTAGTTACAGTTTCTGGTTGGTTGTTGGATTTAACAGCATGTCAACTCCTATTTGACAGTTTCTGGTGTGATAAGTATTTAACTCAAAACTGCACCACATGTTTTATCTGTACAAGAAGCAAAAAATTCAATAAATACATTCATATATTATAAAAGATATATTTAAAAAAGGTGATGCAAAAAAGTATTCAATATGCAACACAAAATAGAATCAAATAGATATTACTTTGTGGAACAAACTTTCTTCTCAACATCAATCTTCAGTAACCATTAGCTTTGAATATTCTTCTTGTGATTTTTTGGTCCAGTATTCATGGTATATCTTTAGTTCATTCAACTTACTAGGCTGATAAGCTTGGAACCAAATTTTCAATCAGGTTCAGGTCAACAGACTGACTGGGTTACTTGTTTGTTTTGATTGTTTTACAGCATATCAAGCCATTGTGTCATTTAATGGTGAAATTTCATATTTTTTTTCTAATTAAAATCTTGTATTTAAACAGTCAATTTTTTTAACTAGTAAGACTGCTGTTAGTTATAGTTATATTTTTTAAATTATATTTTTGAGATTAGTTTAATTTCTCTTAGAAACTGGAATATGTAAAGTGGACCAGTATTTTGAAAAAGTTCTTCTAAGTTTGTTGTTTGGTTTAAGCAGATTGAATTAACATTGCCAGTTTGTCAGTATGTTTTATGGTGAATAGTTCTTGGCATGCTACACATACTGGAGATTCTTTTATTTTTTTTTAGGATATATCAATTGGTTATGGTAATATGTCCAATATGGAATCACTTCTCTTCTAGTTTGGTGTTTCTGATGCCATTCTTCTACAGTTGGTTTAATTTTGTACAGTTTATTGTTTGGGCAGGAGTTCCATATGTTCTACTACTCTTCCCTAATATATTTATTGATTGTTGGTTTCAGATCTGCATATGGGATTTTGTTAAGGGGGCCCTAATTGTATTAATCTTTTCATCAGGTATCATATTTGTGATTATTTTCTTACATGTTAATTTTTGTGATTTCTGTCTAACTTTTTTCTTTCATATATTCTTCCACAATCTTACATGTTTTTCGTATGTTTACATTTCTTCCTCTTTTCTCCAAATCTTACATACTCTTGCATATGCAGGGTGTTCTTAACCACAGTTTACACATTTACATATATCTCTGCATTCATTTGTGGTTTGATCTGGGTCCTATTGCCCATATCAAAGACAAACTAGTATCCATCTTCATGATGTCCAAATGTCTGACAGTTGTAACAACAGAGAGGGTTTGGGATGAAGACTTCAGTTTTTTCTAAGTTATGTCCTATTTTTATCTCTTTAGGGATAGTTGGTACATTGAATGTCAGGATGCAAATATTGGTCTGGATGTTTTCATTATTCTTTTTAATTGTCACTCTTCTAACATCTGTGACTCCCTTCTTTTTCAGTTCATTCTTTATCTCTTCAATAATACACAGGGAAAGTTCCTTACTTTGTACCACACCTTGTAAGGTGTTCAATTTTTCCTGAAGAATTTTTACTTTAGAGGATATGATTTTTACAATAAGAAAAGGAGATAATTTCATGAGTGTTGTTTCATCTCATGATTCCAAGATTATAAATCTTGGAAATGATCCCCTCTCTTCATTCTCAGAATCAGTGTCCATGTGAGGTTTCTTAGTGGGTTTCTTTTTATCCATCATAAAAAGATTATTTCACTGATCCTGATCCCCACCCACCACAAGAGTCCAATTTAATGGAAAATACCAAGGGGGAAACCCATTTGCCTTGGTAAGACAGGGCTACAGCAACAGTATACTCATATTTGATGGAAGGCCATGAGTCCTTGATCTCCCTTTAGTTTTGCTACCCAAGAACTAGTGAAATGTCTGGAGTATCTAAGATGCATCATCGTTCTTTCCTTCCAAACTAATCGACTCTACAGCCACCACCTTTTAATTCAAATATATATCCACTTTTGAGGTGTTTTTGAATGATGACCAAATTTTCATCCTTCCATTTTGGTTACTTTAAATCAAGGCTTGACATGACTAGCCAATTGATCAGATTGGGCCTCATCGACTGTCTGTCTAGGCCCAAAGTGGTGTGTTGGGTATCAGAAGTATCTAAACTCGACTTCTGAAGCCCTCATCTACCAGGCAAACAGGTGGCTTCATGGTTTTGGTACCCCACTGCAGAGGTGCAGTTAGCATATTCTGAATCATAGGCTGACAGTGTAGGACTGGGCTACTTTAAATAATTGATTTTCTCATTTTCAAGCCACCACTTGGTTGCATTGTTTAGGATTGTTGTCTTATTGAAATGCCCAAATGAACTTCACTTTTAAAGCCTTGATTGGAGTAAGGAGGTTATTGTTCAATGTATTTCATGCATTCTTCCTTTCATTATGTGAAGTCATATTGTAAGAATGTGATTAAAAACAGCTTCAAACCATTGCTACCTCCATACTTCTGAATTGAGATGATGTTCTCTGGCTTGGATTCTTCATTCTTCCTCCTCTAAACTTGACAATGTTAATTGAAGTCAAATAATTATCTTAATCTCAACAGACTAAAGAATATTATTCAAACATCAAAATTCTCCTCCACAAACTTCAGGTGCACCACTCTATCCAATTCCTTCACAAGTAGAACTTTTCAGGCTCTACAGTATCACACACTATGTTGACAACAGATCAAGGTATAACTGTTGTCTTTGATGGTCATAATCTTCTACCAACACTTTGTGAGTAATTGTTGGTTGCTTCTTTACAATATTTACAACCTGGCTTGCCACACTGCTTGGAAATTTTTTGATAGGTATCAAATTGAGTACCATTTACTGTTGAGCCATGTTCTTTTCACTTGTGAACTATCGAAACAGTGATGTACAGATTAAGTTGAAGCTGTTTATTAATAACTCTGTAACCTTTGGAATAAAACCTAGAGAATCTCTGAGGTCTGTAAAATGCTCCTTCATTTTCAGCATTATGATTGCTACTATAATGATGGTCAGCAGTCAACTGATACACTATACCACCATCCCAAGAATGTTCACTACTACTTAGAATGTTCTAGGATAGCCTACAGAACTAATCACATAGAAATTTACATTCTTCAGTAATATTAGTTTACTCCTCTTATGAAGATATTTTTGCTTCATTATAAATATATTTGTAAAATTTTTTGCTTTTATGTCTCAAATCCACATTATGCATAAAAAGCATTCAATAAATAATTTCCTTTTGCTTTAAACCCGTCACAAAATAATATTTTCTGGCATTCTTTCAAGCCATTTCCATAGAACAATGCCAATCTGATATTGTCTAATCTATAATGTTCTATATATTCCTCGTCAGTTCTTATGAGATCTTACCTGAGATAATGCACTGATTGACAAAGGGGATGATCTTAGAGTAAGGTTGTCAGTAGGGATGCCAGGACTACCACGGTGAGAGGAAATTGGTGATGGACTCCCCCGAGAATAAAAACTTTTTTCCTGAAAACAATACACATACAAAATATTCAATAGATTAATAAAAAAAACAAAGAAAGATAGTTTCTTTTTTATTATTTGCCTTGATTTTTATATATTAACATTAATTTTAAAGGGCTTCTGGTCTAATGTTAAAATGTATGTATTTATGCACTGTCAAGTCATTGAAAAATTTGTATATCTCCTAATTTCAAATAAATGGTTATTTCTTAAACTTGAAATTTAATATGTAAGTAAAAAATAATCACTGTTCTGATGTAAATTTAAAAAATATGACATGAACATAAAAAGTAGATATAAAAACTGTCAACAACCACATTAATTTGTAATTTTATTTTCTTAAGGAAAATAAGAATAAAAACTTAAACGTTTGTGTTTAAAAAGGTGTGTGCATGTAATCAATACACCTAATCAAAAGACAATATAAAAGATTCTGAAAGCATGTTTGAATTGAAGACTTGATGAAAGCAGGAAAACAATCTTTAGAACCCAATTATTTTTCATAATCAGTATAATGTTGAAAAAGGGATATTTTATAGCAATGGACTTAATGCCATAAAATCACTGATCTCTAAATTACTGCCAATAGTTCAAACCTAACATGTCACAAGGTTTCGTTTCTTTGATATTGTCATATTACTCTTTTGTTCTGAAACAACATACTGAATTGGAAAAAATCCAAATTCATTCATTTATAAAACTAATTTTCTTTTTTGGATCTCAAAATTCTGAGAAATATATATGATCCGTGTGAAGGTTTGTTAAATATAATAAACAGGTTTGTCAAGTGAAACAAAAGATGATTGTTAAAATGATTATAGATACATATAAATGTAAAAAAAATAGAAAATTGAAAGCGACTGAAAAGTATAATAGATACCATTTCTTTCATTTGCTCAAGTGATTGGATCAGTTTCTTCTTTTCTGTGTCCACTTTGGTCTTCTCAATTTCCAGCTGAGTTTCAAGATAAACCTTTGCAAAATACAATGGAACAGAATGAACAAAAAAAAAAAAAAAAAAAAAAAAAAAAAAACTACAAATGCATCCAGTAAAGAGAAATTTGAAAATTAAGATATAAAGACCAGTATGCAGAAATTATAATCTTATCTAAAATATCAAAATTTAGGCAACATGTATGCATTGTTTCTTACAATTGTGTGCATTGAATAAATATCAACCCTACTAAAATGGTTGCTAACAAAAAATTAAAAAAAGAAAATAAGGTTTATCTGTTGGTTTAAGAAAGGCTACTTTTCTATTTTATGTTACATTTTATAATTTGAACAACAAAAAAAAACTGTCATTCAATGCATGTGAAGATTGCATAGTTCTATTAATTTTTTTTCAATTGAAAATCTTGCTGATCATAAGTGAATGGTCAAAGTAAAATCAATATAAACACAAATGAATATGACAATGGTAAATAAAGCAGTTACTATCAAAACATGAAAAATGGACAAGTGTAAACCATGACATTAACTCCTTCAAAAGCCAGTTTAATATCTAGATTTTTAAAAAATAATTCACATCTCAAAAGCTATCACCACCCAAATTTCAACAAAATTTCTTCAACCAGTAAGATAAGCATAAACATCCTGCATCCATTTTTTTTTTTATTATAGGTTTTTATACACAAAGCCCTAAAGCTAACATTCATTTAGAAAGACTAATAATGTTAGCAAAATGTTGATAATACTTTTTTCAATCACTTTAAATGATCATACAAAACAGAATATTTGCCTAAACTGATCAAACTTTTTACTTTCCAGTTAGTGAGAGTTTAAGGAATATAAACAACACAAAATGCTGGTCTTTTATTTTCATGATTAACATTTCAGTGAGCAATAACGCAGTAGGTAGTCTATTGGAGTGGGGCAGTTCACTGCCAGGCTCGCAACTGACTTGTCGAACTCTCTGCCTGGGGAGAGGAACCCAGACAAGGATATGCCTATGGGCAGAGTCTTGTTTGAGGAGGTAGACAAACCTGACCCCTTGTATGCTGGGCCTACGGGGAATTTTTGCCAAAGCCTTTGGCTTGGAATTGCCCTACAAAAAATCAGCCTTGTGCCACATCCTGCCTTGTGGGGAGTTGGTAAATACCAATAGTAATAATAGTTAAACTTTTTGCTGCTTCTTATTAAAAGAGATAACACGTGTTGGTATCACCCAAAATGTGATTTACAGATCTTGTTTTGCTGTTGACTTGGATAAAATAAATTTAAACCCATCAATTTGCTTATTGTCAGGTTACACACCAACATTGTACTCCCAAATAAATGTTCATTAAGTGCAAATTTTATTGATGGAAAACATAACTGATGCTGAAAACATGTACAATATTTACTTCTATTTCTAGAGGTTCATTTTTTAAATATTCTGATTGATATTAATATGAATGGAAAATTTGGTTTAGAGAAATTTTAAAATGTTCTAAATAAAAAGAAACAAATTCAAGAAAAATGTACCTTCTCTTTTTTCAATTCCTGAATCTCATTCGACATTTGTTGCTTTACAGCTTCAAGTTGGGCTGCAGCACTGAAAGAAAGAAATATCTTTCAATTTTAAAAGATGGTGAATAGTATTAAATAAGGAGATGCAAACCCCTGTTGCTCTTCAATTTATATCAAAAGTTTTAAATGAGAATTTTCAATTTCTAAAATTATAAAATTTCCACATATTTTTAGAAAGTTTGAAAAGTAATTGTATTTTGTCATCACTGGCAATTGTGATTTGCCTTTTGTTCTCAAACTTTTCTATCATAATCTTAAGGATATACATTAATACAAAACTTTTTTTTTTTTTTTTTAAATCAAGTTCACCACAAACAATGCATTAAAGCCACTGAAACACAAAAGGTTACTGTGCAGAGAAGAATTAGAAAACAGAACTACAACTAAGGAGCAAGTACAGAAGAAGATTAATCAGGAGGACAGTAGATAGTGATTGATATTGTATTTAAATTTTTGAAGATTAAAGTTGGCTAGAAAGAAGTTCCACAAGTGATAAGTGCAAGAAAAGAAACTGTTAGCAGAGAATTTACGGTTACATCTAACCAACTCAACAGTATGTCTATGAGATCTTGTAGCCAGTCTAGTACTGTGCTTATATTCATAAAACCTAGGTACCATAATGAAGAGCACATCCGAACAATTACCATGAAAGTCTTTAGAGAAAAAGCACAGGGAGGCAATTTTATGGTGGGGTGGGAAAGTGACTGAAGTCAAGACAGAATGCCTAGTTTTGGCTGTACTACTTTACAGAATGCATAGGCTGGCCTAAAATGGCAAACTGTTGATTCAAGCTGAGTTTAGGTGGTTTGAAACCTGTGGACATAAAATTTTGACAATGAGGGATGGTCTTTACATTTTAATATAATACCAAAAAAAAAAAACACATGAACACACTCAGTACAGTGGCAGTAATAAAAGTGTAAAGATGCCTCTTTACTCTGCAGATTCCTTGGTATGGTGATGACAAGTTGTTGACTGACCTGTTGAAAGCCTGCCCTCTCTCCCTCACACACTTCCTCCAAGGAGGATGCTACTATTATTGCATCTCTTCACTGAAAATTGAGGAAAAGAAATGATGTAGTGGTGGGGCCTGAAGAATTGCTGATAGACCATAAGAAACCAGAGATGAAATGAAACATAACAAATTAAATTTCTTGGAAACTTAATTGTAACTGCAGACACTCAAATAAACTTAAAAAAAAATGGAAATACAACCATAAAACAAAGTGTGCAGGTTCATTTTTTTTTAGGATTCTCTTGACACTTACTTGTTATAGCTATCCTCCAACATCTCTGATTTGGATTTTTCCATTTCCAGCATGGCAGTGAGTTGAGACTTTTCCTGACGAATACTGGATATTTGAGTTTCTAGAGCTTTTAATTTAGCAGACTGATCTTGCACCTTTTCTGTGGCAATATGGTCCTTTTCAGTGGCCACGGCCAATTGGTTGTTGATTTCAGCTGCAAAACAGCAAATGAAAATGAGACGCATGACCTTTGAGAAAAACAGTTACAATTAGGAAGCATATGTGATAAGTGGTCATATGATCAATACAGAATTATTTGGCATGTATTATTGTGTGATGAGTTGACAATTAAAAAAAAAGAACAATTGAAAAAAATTAAATTTTTGAGATACAGAATCAACAGGAAACTTTTTCATCACACTTATCCATACATAAACATTACAAAGATAAGAAAACCATTTTCAAGTAACTTATGAAAAAGAAAAAAATAAGAAAATAACAATTTCACTTAGTAAAATGCCTAAGCGATTTCAGATGATGCATCATAACAGACAGAATCCATCCTCTAAGATCCTTACAAAACTAGTAGTCATAATAGTATAATAACTTACTATTGTTTATATCCAGTAAAAATTAGGAATTTATCAACAAAATATATTACATATATAAAAAAAGAAATTTATTTTGTAAATTACTTTTATATAAATAACTATTTCCACCTCCCTTTACATATACATAATTCTATCAACAAAAACAGTACTTTGGTCTGATGGAGTCCTATAGGACTAAAATGAGTCACTGAACTTTTCCATTTTGTCATTAATTTATCTAATAAGTAACTAACCTGTCTAAACAAAGTTGATTGCAAGAAAAACTATATAGTTGCCTTACTACCAAATAAGTAAAAAAAACACTTTACATGACTGATGGTAATAATGAACAGATTGATTGACAAATATCACATACCACCTTTTCTCTCTCATTTATGACATAAAAAAAATAAAATGCATGAAAAAAATAAAAATCTTTCCAAAATTAAAAAAAAAAATATACAAAATTTCAGCTTTTTGTTGATGTCATTAAAAATTCCTGTGACTTACTTCCAAAATTAATATAGTCAACCATTTTGTTTTTCACTTACTAATTTTGTCCATGAGACTTTTCTCTCTTTTCTCCCACAGAGCTGATTGTGCAGCAAACGTTGATTGGAGGTTTTCAATCTGTCGTAGCAAGGGACGGGTGGCTGAGTATAGAAGCACAAAAAAAGACATAGTAACAGATCTTCTCAATGTTTAATACTGGGGCACTTTACATAGCATACCAACAGAAGTGAATGGTCAAAATGTATTATTACTTTCCTTGGTTTTTCCATGCAGATATTTATAACAAATACAGATTGATTAATACTGTGGCAAGAGTTACTGTAGTGAAATCTTGACATTTATTAACTTTAACTACATGTGTGCACACACACTAATGTACAAAACCAACAAGAAAAAAAAAATCAACCAAGTATATATATATATATATGTGTGTGATCTACAGACAGCCTGTTTCACTGCATCACAGCTCATCAGTGTGGCTAGACATCTGCTTCAAGCCGAGATTGAAACTCAACTGATTTGATATCATATAGATGTATAAAAACTGAAAGTAGTTTTTGTATGATTAAGAAAAAATTAAATCAAGCAATCTATTGAATTATCAGTTTCTTTTAGCAGAAAAATTAAACAAATTATATAATACCAAAAATGTATCACAATTTTCAACCACACACATTCTGATGATTATTTAAGGAGTAAAATGCCATAATTCTATGTTTACACTTTATATCTGAAAGTCTATCTTTGATATTGAACACTTCTCTCAAAATATAACAAATTTTATATAACAGTAAAACAGATCTAGTAAATAAAGATAGTTAAAAAAATTTTCTTTCTGAAAATGTTGAACACAACCATCTAGATCAGTGATTCTCAACATGGGCCTTTAAGCCCAAAAGTGGGCCAGAGAAATATTTTAAATGAGCCCAAAGACGCCAGGTGACATGTAGTCATTAGTCAGGATTTATATTTTCTACTACATTTTGCTTTTGCAAATAAAATGCATCTCCTCTTACTTGGAATTTCTATTTGTGCCTATGTGGGCCTGAAATCTTTTTGACACCAAAAATGGGGACCACAAAGAAGAAAAGGTTGAGAAACATTGGTCTAGATCAATGTTTCTCAACCTTATTCTGGTTGTGGCCCCCTTCAATCCAATGTGAGTTCTTTATGACCCCTCATGCCAACTTGAGTTCTTATCCTCCCTCCCACCCTCCCTCAATTTAATACATCTAGGAAAGTAGAAATATTAAAGGTTGTAGTTTGGATAGTACTATTGCCTGAAACACTAACTCTGGTTCTAAATCAAATAATATTATTTTGATAAATATTTTATCTGAATAAACTCATTTATTTACAAAACAAAAAAATACATATACCATCAGCTCTATCTTGTATGGTTTCAATGGGATCCCTGTGACTGGTGCAAGGCTGCCAAATTGTCAATGTTTGGCTTGAAAGCCATTAAAGAGAGCTGTAAATCACCTCTTTTTCTCTACATAAAGTCGATTTTGAGTCTTTGACAGCAGATGCATCATCCAACTGAAATCAGACTCAACCAAATAAGATGAGGGAAAAGCAAGTAAGAGCAACTTCACATCTTTCCAGAGTAGTGGGTAATTCTTATGCATGTCTTCATTCATCCACAGCTTCTGATATCCTCCACGCTTGTGCTGCTGTGTTATTTTTAAGTTCATGCTTGAGCCACTGTTATTTTGAAGTGCAATGAAACTTTCTTGTAGGGTGATATCAATTTCAGATGCATCAGCAATAAAGGGATCTTTAAACCAGTATGGCAATGTCGTTTGGAGTAGATCAGAGAAACAAGTTTTCATATCATTATGCAACTGCTTCAAATGATCAACATACACTGCTTGGTCATCTTCAAACAGCTCAGTGAATATATTTGCTAAGGAAGGTAACTGTGCAAACTCCAGTCTCCCAGCTTAGGTTTCTTGTTAAATGCGTTAAATGCCTCCTTGCAGGAAAACATGATGGAGTCGTTTCTTTGGAGTTCTTTGTTCAGGACATTCAACTTTTCAAAATTGAAAGACAAGTTGGTGAAAACATTAAAACTTTAAATTGAGTTTTAAATTTTAAGAAATTGAAAACTAAAGAAAGCCATTTTGCATAGAGCAAAAAAAAATTAAAATAATTAAATATTTATGTTAACAAAATGGCTTAGATTAATTTAACTTGATAATAAATTTAATATTTTATTTTAAATAATAATTATTAATTACAAAATACTCCACACAAACACACACACATATATATATATATATATATATATATATATATATATATATATATATATATTGTGGGCACTAAATTTTCTAGCCCCCTTGTGGCACCCCCATTTTTCAAAACTTGGCCTTGTAGCCTCTGAAAATATCTCATGGGTGGCATGTAGCCCATGTTGAGAAACCTTGGTCTGGATGATAAGAGTCTTCCATATTAGTAATAGGTATAGACAAATTGTTCAAGACACTTTGGCCTCATGCTTACCTGATGTAACATTGTTTGTCAAGTCTTGATTACGAGCCTCATCTTCTTGGGATCTCTGTCAGGGAAATATACAAAAATGAAATCATACTAACATTACAAAAATAATTAACTTTTCTTTATTTTTGCTGCTTAATAAATGGTAACAAAATCCTACAATTAACAATTTTTATAACTGAATATGGTCATTTATCAAATCATACCATATCACAGTAAAACTATTTCTGCAAATAGTGACAGCATAAATATTTTTCAAATGGCAGAAAAAAACTCAGTGAAGAAAATGCAATATTCTTATCTCTAATGATATTTATTTACAAAACAATCTAGATATGACTAAATCTTTGAAGCTAAGTGGGTTAGATAATGTGCTTACTCTTTAATATCTTTATTTAAAAGTTAACACTTTGGAACCACAATTTTCAAAGTTGATTTCATTTTATTACAAAATTTTGTCTAAATGAAATTTTAATGTTTTCTATAGCCTTAAAAACATGAATACAGTCAAATTTCAAAAGTTAAGCCTTGAACTTAAAAGCTTGTGATTATGAAATTTGCTTAACTTTTATGGAATATTCTACTCAGCTGAATTTAAAATAAATCTTATAAAGAAAGTTTTCTGAAATTTTTCTTTATTACCTTACCTAAAATGGCCCAAACATGCACAATAGAATTCATGCTAAAATAATGCTCTGGCTAAGATTCTAATGATTTTTATTCAGCAACAGAATGACAAATGACTTTTTAAAAGGAAAAAATAAATTCATATTAGTTTCATGCTGATCAGGAAAAAGAAACTGCCAGTTTTAAATCAATGCAAAATAACCTTTATTTCTCATGGCAGGTTTAAAAATGTCCCTAATGAAAGTTTAATCAGTAAGAAATTAGTGGATTAATTTTTTCTCCCACTAATCCATACAAACAATTTTTTCAAATTTTGATTTTTACCTATGTGAAAATTCTAGACTTTGTGGAGAGAGCTGAGGAGCAAATTTTTCTCAGTACACTGACCTGCTGTAAGTCAGCAATCTCTCGTTTTAACAAATCTTCACGACGTCCATATTCCTTTTCCATCCGCGTTAGGCTCATTCGTAGATCTTCAATCTATGGAAAAAAAAATTGTAATGTAATATGAATATGTGTGTGCATATCAGAAATTATTCTTTTAAATACAGGTGACATAAAAATAAGTTCTTTTGGACAGTTTTATTTGGAATTTATAGCCACCCATTATAGGTAGATTACCAAATATTTAATAAGTAAACACTAAGCATCCTTACTTACAGGAATTAGCTTGCTTAAATATCTATTATACTTTGGAAATGGCTAAAGATCCAGATTCTTTTTATATAACACATACACTTAGGAAAGAGTTCCAGAGAACCTCATTATTGTGAAAAATAAAAGTGCAAGTATTTGTATGTCTAAATTCATTCCTTTTGTAAATGTTCACACACATTATATATATGTACCAAATGGTAATTGGTAGGCATAATTCCAAGGACATTAATTCAATGTAAGTAACAGAGCAATATAATAATAAGTCAAGGAAATCCTTAAAAGTTCATCTTGGTTATAATTTATTTCGTCAATATATTTAAATATTCATCTCTTCAGACCAAAAAACCAATGCTCTGAAGAGATGAATATTTAAATATATTGGCAAAATAAATTATATCTGAGATGGATTTTTTTTTTGATTTTTATTACACACACACACACACACATATATATATATATATATATATATATATATATGTGTGTGTGTGTGTGTGTGTGTGTGTGAGATATGTCCAGTTTGCATGCTCTAGTACAGGTTTAATGTTATGATAATCTCAAATAGTTTTGATTATCAAAACATTAAATCCCCCAAATCAATCAAAGCAATTCCTTGATAATATTTTACCTGCATTATAAGGGATTCTTTTTCTAGTCGACTTTTCATACGTTCTTTCTCCATATTGAGATGATACTCATCTCGGGCTTGCATCTCTGCACTGAGAACAGCTTCATGCACTTTGCTGTCACGAGCTGCATTTGATTTATTCAATTCAGCAATCTCTCTAATAAGAAAAAGAAAAAGAACATTTTGGTCTCAAGATTTAAAAACAATTAGGAATAGAAACAAGTGCTGTTTAACTAGTTTCTTTTAACAGTTTCACTGCTGCTTTGATATAGCATTGTTGCTTGGCTGTACTGGCTCATTTGAGAAAAAAAAACACCTACTCTAAAAATTTTAAATGAATGTTTTATTACCTTATTGTTGAAACTGGATAAAAAAAAGTTGCTAGTCTGAATAAATTCTTTAGTTTTAATGTGTCAAATTCTATTTAGTCATAACTTTTCTGCTTTGGTCATGAAAACATAATCCTTGTATGTGTTGTGATAGAAAAATAAAGGACTAATTTTATTAGAACTATGTTTTCCTGGCCCAAAATGAGCAAATCAATAATGACATAGTGCAAGGAATGTCAATATTGCTAGAAAGCAAAAATAACCAAACATACAAAGAGTGAAATTCAGCCATTTGAATTACCTTCTAATTGGTTCCAAACGGTGCACCTGGATATGGTGGATCCCTTAACACCAGTGAAAAACCTTACTGACCCCTATTACTTATCTTATCAATATTTAATAACATGTATCAGAAAAAGTACTCGATGGATAGAAGCATGTTCCTTGACAGAGATTTCAGTACAATCAATTTCTATGACTTTTATTGACACATGGATATGCAGATTTGGAGTTCTCATCCATGTTGTTATAGATAGGGGTAGTCAATTTGAATCAGAATTGTTTTCAAAACTGTCAAAGTTAATAGGTTTCCACAGACTGTAGACAACATCCTACCATCCACAAATAAATGGATTAATTGAATGGATACATCAAACTCTAAAAACGGTAATCATTGCCAAGAGAGAATCATAATTGTCAGCTTTACCTATTGTCCTTCTTAGAATCAAAGCAACATTTAATGAACTGAATTGCTGTCTATTTATTGCTGTAACAGGAGGCAACACTCAAATTCCCTGAATATTAATCAACACAAACAAAGGCAAGGACATTGGAATAACAAATTCACAAATAAAGAAGTTATCTAAAGAAATGCAGAAAATTGAGGCTGAAAAACTATTCAATGGATATCTGCATTGTTTATCCAATTTATGTGCCAAAAGATCAAAATACATGTGTGGTTGTGAACAGAATTCGGAAATTCCTGAAAACTCTGTACACATGTATATTGAGGTATTACACTGTAATCAGAAATACTTTATCATAAAAACTTCTGATGAGGTTATAAATACCCTTTTAATTGACAGACTAAAGCCTGCATTATTTTTGGAAAATAAGACTGCTAGAGATTTTGCTGGATCTCAACCACAATTAAACTCAGTGTCAAATTCTGAAGGATTTAAAAGAGACAAAAATACAATTGCCAAATCTAATTCTGAAAGAATGATAAAATGGAAAAAAAACAAAACATAATTATAGTATTAAAAATTATGCATAAAAAATAATTTTAGAACTCTATTCTGCAGGGTGGGAAGTGTGTGTAGTAATATAAAAATAATCAAATAATAACAAGGAGACTAAAATTTTACCATTTCTAATGATAGATGTATATTCAGGATTGCTAGGCCATAAGTTATATTTTGATGAACCAATCAGAAACTGTCCTGACCATGATACAAACACCATAGTCTAGTGAATGATTTAAAAACAACTCAACCAAGATATAAGATCACTAATTATGAGCCAATGAGAAACAAAAGCAGCACTTTTGAAGCAAATCTCTAGATATGTATACATTATGTAAAATCAACCTAAATCAGAATAGATGAAATAATTTTATCAATTCTCTGATGCTACAGTCATTTTAACATAACCAGAGCTGAAATATGATACAACCCAAACATTCTCACATAGATACATTCAATATCTACCTCCTACCGCACGCTGGCAACTAAGATGTCTACACAGCCCTGTGTTGACACGAAAACAAACATATTTCCTTTCCTCACATTTTTAAGCAACTGGATGCAACATTTGAATACATACATACATATATATCTACATACTCCGGGACTCACTCGTGTACACCTGGACATC
This sequence comes from Acanthosepion pharaonis, assembly GCA_903632075.3. Lineage (NCBI taxonomy): Eukaryota > Metazoa > Mollusca > Cephalopoda > Sepiida > Sepiidae > Acanthosepion > Acanthosepion pharaonis. Next base: position 478,020 of record CAHIKZ030001601.1, read on the forward strand.
TGAACTTTTGAATCTCTAACTTTCACTCTATCCATTTATATATATATGTGTATGTGTGTATTCTGTCTTATTTAAAAATTTATTTTGTATATATTAATGGTGTGTGCATTTTCTTTCAATTCTTACACAAGGCCAAATAGATTTAATGTGGGAATATGGATGTTGTCATAAGATAACCACCTCCACACCCACCATATATGTATCCAAATGTATCAACACTTATATACAAACCAATATTCATCAGCAATAATGTTTATCACTTAGTAACCTTGTCATCTCATGAACTGGACCTACTTGTAAGAGTTATCCAGGGCAACTTGCAAACCTCGAGCTTTTTCTTGAGCATCTTCAAGGTCACTCTAAATAGAAAACAAAAATTACCAGAAAATCAGAATGTAATGATTAAATGAGAAACAAAAAAAAAAGTCAGTTCTGTGGTAACTAAATTATTATGTGATAATCAATTTAATTTATACAAAAAATTAAATGTAAAACATTGAATGGAAGAAAAAGAAAAGAACATTTAATAGACAAATATTCCAGGATGAGTTGTGCCCAAAGACTTCTCCCTTCACCACCTTAATAGAATGTTGCATTTTTAAATGCTTGTTTATTTTTATACTAATCCTATACAAAGTCATTTAATTTGTAACTTAACTTATTGACTGTAAGCTACATTTTTTTTCATACAGGAAGGTAGTAGTTACATTGACATTTAAAAACAAGTATCATTAGCATAAGAATAAAAGTTTTAAATTTAAAGCTGTATTACAACACATGAACAAGTCTAGGGTTTATTCTAATTAAAAGACAATGAGTTTTGTAATGACCACAACAAGATAAATCATCATCTCACCACAGTAAATCTGACATGTTCTATAAATGCCCACTTATATTGACATTTGAATTAACTTCCACAATAACAGAGTGGAAACATCTGTAGCAAAAATTTGTATTATAATAGCACAGAAATCACTTGCTATAATATCCTTCTAATGACTTCAGGCAATGACTAGGTCCTTAGCCAGAATATGCATAGGATAGAAATGTAGGACATTTCTCAGTAGTAAATAATTCAAAGCCATGTGCATTAAGTGAATGAGAAAAATTGAAGATATTTGATAAGAGATTTATGTTTTACTTAAAAACTTGATTGAGGTGTAATCAAGTTTTTAATCATTTAACTGCTATAATATTCATCTTTATTCATTTACCAGAGAAATGATCTTAGCACAAAATTTGGTATACAAGCCAACTTATAAATTTTATTTTCTTCAAGTGAAAAAAATGTAGTTATCCCATTGTAAAAATCAATAATATATAAGATTAAACATTTATGGCAGAAAATTCAAGTTTAAATTAAAATTTAATTTTACCAAGTCATATGAGAATAGGCAATAAAGAATATAGATATATACTAAGCTTAGTATACTAAGTACAAAAGTACAAAAGTAGAGCAATCACTTAGAATAGACTCACTACACTATAGCAGTGGCATGCAAAACTAGTTTCCTAATTAATATATAGGTACATATCAATTCCTATCATTGACCATATGGATGTTGTGCATGTAGCCTACTGTTATAATATCAGTAATATTTTTTAATTTTAATTTTCAGTTAATCTGAATTTTGGTCTCATAACTTTCAATCTGATTAATGCTAATTTTCTCTGAACAAAAGATTGAAAGTGATGTAGTGGAATAACCTGTCATCCCAATGAGTGACTACACTATAGGTAGTTGGTTGGTTGGTTGTTTTATAGCATATCAACCTCAGTGGGTCATTTAATTCCAACAAAATTTTGAAATAGATTCATAGCGATATATGATGTATAAGGTGTGTATGTATACATATATATTTGGACCATTTTTCAATTACTCATATTTTTTAATACAATCCGACTTCTTTTAGGAAATTTACAATCTTGGATGGTTTTCTTTTCATAAAATGTTTTTTTTTTTTTTAAATTACTCACTTGGTTTGGTTTGGTTTGTTTTATGGCATATCAACCTCAATGGGTTATTTAATGCCGACAAATTTTTTATTGCTGGTAATATTTTGTTTTGTCAAAAATCTATTTCTGGTAATAATTTTTTCCTTCAAAAATGTATTGCCGGTAATATTTTTTTTTTCCAAAACATATTGTTGGCAATATTTTTTTTTCAAAAATGTATTGCTGGTAATAGTTTTTTCTTCAAAAAATTATTTTTTTACAAAGTAGTCCTGGTATTAAAACCCATTTTTACCCCAGTTTCGGGGTTAACTATTTGCCCATAGCTGGGACCCTAACAGGTGCTACCATCCTGGGCCGGGGTGAACCTGGGAACACCAGCAATTAAGAGGTGGTTCCAAGCTCCTCAAAACCTCCTGATCAGAGGCCTTGCTACTGGACGTAGTTTATCGTCTTACCCAGAATGTAGATGTAGTTTGTCACTATAGGTAGTAACTACCTATAAGTATCTGTAAGTCAATGGACTACAGAGTCTAGCTGGGATCTGTTGAGTACAATTCAGACTTATGCGAGAACTACCGACATTCCAATAGTAGCACTCACTAGTGGATTGACTTGCGATGGCCTTGTGCATAACTGTTACCTTTATTTTTATTGTACTGGTTTTTACAATAAACCTTTACTTATTTTATTCACCTTGTTTTTCAAGTATATATTCCTATTAGCATGGAATATAACAGAAAGATATAAAGAAAAATTCAGAGATTGCAACTTCTGAATAAGGCAAACTATTCCAAAATGGCTTAGAAAAGATTAATTTTTAAAAAAAACTAATAGAAAAGTAAAGTTTTTTGCTGACCTTCATTTTGATTATATCACGATCTTGCTTCAAAACTGCAGAATTCAATTTGGCTATGGCTTCTGTGGGAAAATATTAAAAAAATGGTAACAATGAAAATAGTTAACTAATTGGGGATAAATTGCCCTATAATTGCGAATATTTCTTTATTTATTATTTTCAATTATTTTTATAATAAACAATTTTTTTCAGGTATAAACAACTGGGATATTTTTAAAAAGAATATTTTTGTTATACTTTTAATACCTCTTCTAAATATAACTTAATAATTAACTCATACTTTTTACTTTATGCTTCTATATACATGGATTTTTTCTCAATTCATGTATTTGAAAAAACTACATTCAAATTGCTGAATATGTTGTATGCTATATTATACTAGAGTTAGTAAAAAAAATGCATGTTCTTTAGACACAAATTTAATAAAAGCACACATACTAAAATGACCATAATTCTCAGGATTTCAAATCTAATCCACAATATTAGTTTCTTTTCTCAATCAAAGTGTTCTACATTTAAATGAGAATATGTTACTATTGCCTTCTCTATGGTTTGGAATTCAGAGTTTTCCGTCTATTAAACTGGTGCCACCCAAGGCTAGAATATCTAATCTAGACAACAGGGTAGGAAACTGAAAACCACATAACCCATTCGATATAGTATAAAGAGCACAGAATAGAAGAGTTATATATGTTATCAACATTAGCTAAAAAGATGTGGAATGTGATTCATTTTATAATGATGTGTTTAGGAAACACAAATACCTGTAAACTCCTTTCTACACATGGACAGTCATATATTAATCTTGTCTCATTGCCAGACCAAAATACATAAGAGACAGTGAGGCTGAGTAATTCTTTCTTCCATGTTAGGACAGATGAGAAAGGGGACTATTAAATTATTAAAGTGTCTTAAATTTTTCTCTATTAATACTGAATTTAAATCTTTACAAAACCTAAGTAAAATATTAAAAAATTCATAAGGTAAATAAGAGCAAACTATTTAATTAATCTTTCAAATTTAAGATTAAAAATCCTTTATATCATGCTTCTTAATGAAAAACAATGTTTCATTTTGTTCTTAATAGAATATTTGTAACTGAATAAACAAACCTGTTTGCTTTTTTTCCATATCTTCTTTTGAATCCAAGACAACTTTCAAACGTTCAAGTTCGTTCTTTTGTTCTTCAAGTTTTTTCCTAAAAGTAAAAAAATATATAATATATATTATAAATTACATATTTAATCCTTATAAAAGGCTATAAAAAAGGCTAATTTTTAAGATGAATTATGAATATAAAAATGATAAAATTCCTAAAATAAGTGGCAATAAAATTGACAAATGGAGCAAGAAACACTACATAATTTATACCAATAAAATTCAACATTTAATCTTAAAATCCTTAATCTTCATTTGACAAAATATGATAAAGAATAGAGAATATTCATTATTAATTTTTTTATTGGAATCTCAAAAGTTTTCCACCATATAATACACACATAACCCCAAATTTTACTTAAAAAATTACTCTAGACATACTACAAAGGAGTTTGAGCTAATTATTATCAACATACCAACTCCTGTTTACAAGAATGCCTGCAAAACAATCCAGTATTAAATAAAGGGTAATACACAGCAGTAAATATGGGCTTATTTTTTGATCAAGTACTTATCTTAAGAAACTAAAGAAGCAAATAACAAATTTCAGAAAATCTTACATAAAGTTAATAGAATAAAAAAAAAAAAGTGATGAATGTATATAAAGTTTAAATACTAATGAGAGAAGAGAAAGCAGTTCAGTATGGAGTAAAAGAAAGAAACTAATCAAGACAAAATGACAAAAGGGAATCCATGAGAGGAGAGAGTATTTTTATGCAAGAAGTATCCAGGATTTTAAAAGAAATAAGCAGAAATTTAGACTAGAAATATAAGGAAAAGTCATTGTGAAGATAAAAAAAAGATTAAGATCAAAGGTCTTACTTTTGAGTGGAAATGAGAGAATCACTTTCTTTTTCCTTAACTCTCAATTTTTTGATGATGTTGTTACACTGCAACTGTTGCTTGGATAATTTTTCCCCTGTAAAAACACAAAGATTTAGATTTAAATTAGCCAAAAGGCTGATTACTAATTACGCCACTGTAGAAAATTTTTCCAAGCATAAAATTAGTATTACATTGTCATACTTAGTTCTTGAAATTATCTTTATAATCTTTGCAAAAATGATTTTTTTCAAAAGTAACTGAATTATTAAACTATGAAATTTAATTTTCATTCATATTGTGTGTGTGTATGTAATTATTGTTTAAAATTTGTTATATTAATGAAGTAAGAGTGTTCAGTATCAGACAGAGCTTTTGTAGATGATGATAATGTGGAGATGGAAATATTGCAGGATGGCTATCAGTTTCATGGCTCAAGCAATCTTCTTGTAAGGGCTCCATATATAGATCACTATTTCCCATGTTATTTTTGGTATGTTTGAGTTTATATTTTCAGGTTTAATACATATTTTAAGTGTTATACTATTTGCATATTTTTTGTTGCTAAATTATGTTTTGTGTGAGTAGTTTCCATTTCCAGTACTTTATGTTATTTCTATATTTTTTCTGGGTTTCCTTAAATCATACAGTTGCTTGGTATATTACATTGGTTTGTAGCAGTTACCATTTAGTGGGTATTCAATCTTTGTTCTGTAATTACAAGTGGAAGTTGTGGGTGTTTGTGGTGATATTTCTGTTGCTTTTTTTTATGGTTTGTGCAACTACAGCTAAGTTTCAGAGTATTTCTACTGAGTATTTTGTGCAGTTTTCTTAATTTTAGGGAAGCAATTGTTAATAAATTTAATGAATATTTTAACTATATTTGCTTTTACATTTTTATTATAAAGTGAGTTGAACTGTATGATGTTTCTTTTTCTGTTGCATTTATTCTTATTGTTCTGTTTGGTTCAAATATAAGTTTTGTCAAAAACCAGTTTTTTAGTGGCATTTCATAAGGGCACTAAATGTTTTTTCAGTAAAACTTAATTTTTACATTACAGAAAAATTATTACAAACATGTAACCTGCTTGGCTTAAACCAATGCAGGGACAATTAAATTTATGTTTATAAATATTCAAGTTTTTAAATTTGATGCAAAAAGATTAAAATTGGTAATTATTCTCTCTCTCCACATATATATTAAAGTTTGCAGCTTATATTTCATATCATAAAGAAACAATTTATACAAAGAATTAAATAGTAATGTTAATGTGATTAATGGCAAAATCACTTTACTAACAGAGGCATTAACTTACTATCAATATTAATATTTGCCTATATATAAGAAAATTGTGCCCTGAAAATGACAATTTGAAATTGTTGAAAGTGCTTGGCATGTGTCTTCCATTTCACAGTAACTGGAATATAAGGATCTTATTATTCAAGGAATTGATAGTAAGTCAATGTCTCATTAAATTCTGTTACCAAAGTGATTTTGCCATTAATCACATTAACATTGGTATTCAATTCTTTATATAAATTGTTTCTTTATAATATATATATATATATAAAAATGTCTTCCACATACAGGCCTGTTTTGCTGTATCATAGCTCATCAGTGTGTCTACACATCCAATTGCTTCAAGCTGGGATCGAAACCCGATTGTTTTGGCATCAGTCAGAGTTTCTACCCCTGAGCTATCAGTGCAGAGGGAAAGGAAAATTCTAAATTCTAGCGTATTAATTTTTACAAATGTGTGTGTGTGTGTGTGTGTGTGAGACCGAATCAAAAAGTATTTGTACTAGTGCTATAAAAATAAAACTACAACACATATTGATTCGGTATTTAATTTTAGAAGTAGTACCCTTCTGAAGCCACACATATTATCCAGCATCATTTCCATTGATGGAAGCATTCTTGGAACTCCATTTTAGGGATAGTGAGCAACTACCTTGTTGCATTCTTTTGGATTTCCTTAATGTCTTGAAATTGTTTTTCTTTCAAGTGGGAATTGATTTTTGGAAAGAAGAAGTCATAAAGGGTGAGATCTGGAGAATATGGTAGTTGTCAAACTGGGGGAAATGTCATGCTTGGCCAAAAACTGCTGCACAAGCCATGGTGACTGATGGAACCTCTGTGGTGCAGTGAAACAAAAATACTTTCTTTCCATGTGCTGCTATAAACAATGAAATTGGGTGAAAACATTGTAACAGTGTGCATGTGTAACCGATTTCAAAGTCAGTATGTGCCAAGTGGCTTCACTCTTTGTACTTTAGCTCTGTTACCATAGCTTGTCTTTTTCTGACAATGTCATTAACCATTTGGCTACAAAGGCTTTACTGGTGGGCATCACTCAAATAAGTCAGAGTATATTTCAAATGTCTGGCTGCTTGTATAGATTAGTATTAAATGTAATAGTCTTCAAATTTTCAGTATTAAAGTATTGTCATTATTACTTTTATACTAGTCTTCCATCTTATTTCACTTTGTAATGACCATAAAATAACAATAAAAGAGTTGCAATAAAAAGCAACAGAAGTAAGATTAAAGATTAATCATAAGTTAATAATAATGAAAGGACACATTGGCTCAGTGAATAAAAGCATTAGTTGCATCCAGTGACTTGACCCAAAGAGTTGTGAATTCAATACCTAGCTACAGCTGAGGTAAACAAAAACTGGGAGAGTAAAGGTAGGTAACTGATACTGAGACATCCGGAAAAGGCATGGCATGTGGAACTAGAACAATCTACATCAGGGGATGAAATAAAGGGTTTTGTTCAAAAGAAGAAGGCCAGAGTGTACAATGGCTGAAACATTGTGAATATGGCAACAAAGATGAGGAAAACAGTTTGATTAATGTAAATAGTGTAAACAGTTATATCTTATATTTGTATCTTAAATTTGATATTTAGCTTTACTGGATAAGCAATGAGCAGTAGTGAGTTATGAAATAGTGAGATAACTAATCACATGAAGAACAACCAACATTAATAATAGAAAGTCTTGTATTATTCTGTTATATTCACATTTTCCAAATATAATAATTTGATTCCTTTAAATATTGAATTGAAATATATAAAATAAAAAAGTTAACCTTCTTGTAAAAGTTCAGTAATCTGTTCATCTTTTTCTTTGACCATTACTTTGTAGGTTGCATCAAGGTTTTGGCTGAAAGGCAAAAGAAAAACAAAGGAAACTAAAAATAACAAATTAGTAATTGTGCTCAATTTATGACATGTTGGTTCTGTATCGGGGAATGAATTGCCTCCAAAAATACAAGTAAATAATCAGCTGTTAACAGGATTTGAAAGCACATCAATCAAATCACAGTACTAAACTCTTAGATTGCATTAAACAGTATTAAATAGCAAGTTCGTACAATCATATATTGAAAGAAGCCATTGATCAAAAACAGATTACCATTTCTAATAGAAGAGGTAATAATTGTATTAATAATAAATGATCAAGTATTTCAGTGTGATATACTTTATTGTTGTCATATACAAAATAATTACTAATTTCTTCTTTCATATTAGCCTTCCTAATAAGAACCTTCATCCAAATCATTTTCAATCTGTCATAAAAATAATAAAAATCTGTATTAAAAAAAATAACCCATATGTAATAATATTAAATAATATATATATATATATATATATATATATATATATATATATTTTTTTTTTATTTTATTTAAGTTATTATATTTACTATATTTATTTATATACATTTATATTTTTTTTATATATTTATTTATTATTTCTTTCTCTAATATTTTATATTAAATTAGCTTCCTTCGATTATTAATAATTTATAGTTGAAAACTCGCCACTCTAAAATTAAATTAATAATTACTTGTTTTATGTTCATATGGTAATACCAGTTAATTTAGTTGCTAGATTTAATGCCATGAGAAAGATAATTAAAAGAAATTTTTTTTTTTTAAAGTTTTTGAAAAAGAATGGTCAGTATACACACAACACCTGAAGATTGTGTTTAGCATGAAACTCCAAGATGATATATATATATATTCATTAACATATATATTTTATAGCTCTGTTATAGGCGCTATTACACTCTTCCACCAAGCTTTACCTGCACACCTCCAAATCCTCTTGTCCACCGATGGTGAATAGGTTTGTTCCCTACAATGGCTGTTGCAAGCAATGTAGTCCCTACTGACTGCTAGCAAATCATAGTTACAGCACCAGTTAATGTAATTATCAATATTGTTGTAAAACTGTGCTACAATCTTCAAAATGGTGATGTCTTCAAAAACCTGTTGATTGGGAATGCGTTGAACACCAGCCATAATACTTGGTTTGAAATGAACAGTAACGACTAAAGTACGTGAAGTTATGAATGTAAGCAGTTCAAAAAGGAGAGCTAACAGGAAAAAAAATATTTCTTGGGGAAAAAATTACATCACAGCGCAATATTACAAGATAGGGGTCTGTGAAAGTGTAATAGCACCATATTATATATATATATATATATATATATATATATTTATTTATTTGTGTATTTGGACAACAATTCCTCTTTTTTATACAAGTTTCATTGAAAACAGCAGACAAAGTACTGTGGTTAATAATTTTAGTTAATTTTTTTTGTGTTCTTATAATTTTCTTCTTTTCAGGCCATAAATTATGTAGAAATAGTCAAATGTTCTGTACGTTTAAGTGCTTTCAGCTATACTATTAGCCATTATTAAAGATGATTTTATTTTTACTTTTAACTGAATTTATGGATTGTTTTATGTATGGATCTGAAGTTACAGGAATATTTTATTTTCCAAACATGGTCAGCACATAAATGATATTATTAAAGTGTTGCTTTTTCTTTTTTTTATTAATAATGCTTCCATTATTTTTAGCTTTTTTTTTTTAACATGTGGATGAGGCTATTAAAGTTGTTGATTATACAAATATAATTATTATTAATTTATATTATTACCTTGATCCATCCATCTATAAGTGAAATGACAAATCATTTAACATTAAAACCAACTTTAAGATAATTTAACAACTGATTAACACTGGTTAAGATAAACAGATGAAAATTTATGTCTATGCAATTCAATCATTGTACATGCTCTCAATGAACAGCAAAAGGGATTTACTTCCATCTTTCTCCTTTTTCTCAGTATTTATTTTTTTAAATTCTGAAACAAACTAATCAGCTTATAGTAATTCATTTTTGAAAACTACAGTTGTTGAGTTCATTTAGTTGGCATAATCTTTTTACAACAATACATTTTTAATTTATTCAAAAAAGGTAATGAATATCAAGAAAACAAGATGGTCTTCAAAGCGATTCAAATACACAATACAATAAAGCATTAACAAGGAATAATGATTTGAAAAGACAAATAACTTTCAAACAATATTTGATACTCAAAGCCAATTTTATGTTGCTCTCTGTTATATATTTCTTCTGAATGTTGATCTTTAATATCTATTCCGTTAGTAACATTCATTAAAATGCTACAAACATTTTAAAAAGAAAATTCAACTTTACTCCAAGATTCAATAGTAAAGATATTCATACTTTTTGCTGCATTTAAGTTCAAGTCTAGCAGAAAAGAAATGTTATTTATAATATTTGGTTTTATTATGTGGTTATTTATTTAGGAATAATAAAGCTTAATTTGGATCAAGTAAAATCGTGGAAGTTGGAAGTGTCGTTTATTTTGAATTATTGAAGAAAATCTCTACAAAAGAGAACTGCTTACTTTTGAGAATTTTCTTCCAATGTTTGTTGCAGTTGAACTTTCAAACTTTCTTTTTCCTGAAAACAATAAAAAAATATATTTAAAAAATAGGCACTCTTCTCTAATGAAGTGAGAAAAATATTAGATCATAATTCTCTGAGTGCACTAAAAATTCAGTAATCTTATGCAAAATTTGTGAAAAACAAATTTAAAACGATTAAAACTAAATATCGAAGCAAATTGTTATGAGTTCATATAAAAATGATTGCAAAATCAGATTTTCTTTAAAAATTCTATGCAGAAAAAAATTTAAAAATTACTTCAAGAAAAGCAAGTGCATTGATTTTTAAAGATTATGAAATTGGTAGTTATCAGATATTGTGGTTAGTAATTTATTCAAACTATCATCTTATTTGAAATTAAAGTTTACTGTTTTTCTTCAAGTGTTCATTTTTTTTTTTTCAAGTATTCTTCAATGACACATCATGGATTAAACTTACCATTTTACATTGAAAAGAGTAATTTACTTAACTATCTATAAACAGCTCTTTTAATTTTAGATTAAATCCAAAGACAATTACAACGTTTAAATGTTATTTCCGAAATCAATTTTATACATTACCCTTCAAATAAAGGAATGAATTATCAAATACAAGTACAAAACTGATTTAGATTTGCACTCATCCACATGTAAACTTTAACTTAAGTTTTGATCCTTATATGATAAATACATCCCAAGAAAATATTTCATTAATCCCAGTTGTCTATCAGATCCTAATACTGTTAAGATATTTTTTGTCCCACTCCTAATAATTTAAAAAACACAAAGGATCTAAAGAGTAGTGTTTATTATTAACTGAAACTAGTTGAATTTGTGGAAATTCCACCGATGTTGAACACTAAGATTACCATTACTGTACGACTATACAATTTGTCACCTTTTCTCTGTATCTTTATTCTATCCAGTATCCCTTCTAATCCTTTGTTGACCATACATTCTTTTATTTAAATCTTATACAAACATTAATTAATTTCATATATTAATAAGGAATGTACAAATATTTTCTGCTGCATCTTACCATTTTTTTGGCTCTATTTTAACTTTTTACAACTTTCCATTCCTACCTGCCTTTCAATCTTTCACTGTTTCTTGATATCCAGCCAGCAATCCATCACTTCTGTCTCTTTACACACACACACACACACACACTTTCATTTCACTAGTAATTTTTTTAACTTTTTTCTTTCACTTTCTTACTTTGTACCTTTCATTTGTCATTCATTTTATCCTCCTCACCTTACTTTTCTCCTAATTCCTTCTAACTTTGTATTTTCATCAGAAATGTAGGTTTCATGAGCCAAATTAATTTCAATTATTCTATAAAATCCAACATTACTAAATTAGGAACAATATACATTAAATAAATTCTGTACTTTATCTTAAAATTAATTACATTTACTTTCCACATTACATTTTTGAATCTCCTAAGATACATTGCACTCAAAGCTGAAATATTGTCTGTACCTTAAGAACAGTTTGTAGTTTCTTCTCTGCTTCTCCAATACGTATGGTAAACTCTTGTGTTAGTGCATTAACATCAGCCATTTCTGACTCGCGTGTCTCTTCACATTGGAGAAGTTGGCTAACAAATAGAGAAAGGAAAAAAAAAAACAATAAGTTAAAGCAAAATGAGCTTTGTAAGCAGGTTTGAATAGTCTGCTATTTTCATAATGAAGACATTGCCACCTGGTGTTGTCAATGCTATGGCAATATATTATACAAGAAAAAAAAATGTACAAAATACACGCGCACACACACACACACACACACACATATATATATATATATATTTTGAAAGAGCCATTTTAGTTTAGAAAATATTGTACAAAAACACATTGTACACTTATTATGATAGTAAATGCATTAATTCAGAGACAAAAAAGTTTATTTTGGATAAATGTACAAAAAAATAAAAAGCATTATCAAAACTTCTTAAAAACTACTTTGGGATGCAGGCTGAACATAATTATCAACAAATTAAATAGTAAATAAGAAATACATATTCAATGTAATATGTTTATTAAAAATGACATACTCTGATTTAAATTAATTCAAACTTAACTTATTTTTGCAAAGTACATCTAAACCATGTACAGTGATTTAAATAATGCTTTTATTATGAGAGGAACAGTAATGATTCACTAATTGATGAATCAAATTGGAGGTGGGGGAAGAGTTCTTAAAATGTTCAAAAATTTGTTTACTTTTAATGCAAGATAAAATTTAACTCTTTAAAACAATGAACATAAAGACATAAGCAAATTCGTTATCTAATAGAAATAGATATGAATGTTACTCAAATACAACTTATCCTCAAATAAACCTCAAAGAGCAGCCAATAACATTCATAAGATTTTCTGCAAAAAACACAATGTAACAATTTTCAATTTTAATTCTAGTCAATGAAAAATCTTTCAAAATATGAAAAATTAACCCATTACAAAATATTAATATTCTTCAATATTCAAACTGAAAAGTTATGAATTATCCATTCAAGACATTGTATAATATGATAGAGTGGTAAGCCAAAAAATTAATTTGGTTTATTAAGTAAAAAGAAACTGTATTTTTTGCATTAGTTTTACTGAACATACTTTTTTGCTTCACTGTCTTTTGTCATCATTCAGGTAGATTGATTATTCCATTCTCCCAAAATTCTTTTATCTTTCCATACAAAGAACTGCTCTGGGTTTCTTTTGCAGTCTTCCAGGAAAATAACTTTTTTTCATTAAAAAAAATTCCCTGATTGATGCCTTCAATTGTGATAACCGAGAGTACTTTAGTTCTCTAGGAGCCGACTGTAAAGGACTACTTTCCAATATATATATATATATATATATATATTCATAATTAATTCATTGAGTCTAGAAGAATCCTCAACAGAATGCAGAAAGTACTGGATGGTCATTTCATCCTATTTTTGGGACTTATCAGCAGTGCACATCCATTACTGAGAATTGGACCCAGACTGTTATATGACAAGTGTCATACCCACTGGCCCAACAGGTTTTGGTTACAAAGAGGTAACAAATGGATGGAGTGGCTTGAGGATAGAAGTTGTGACTCATGGAGGCACAGTCTGTTGGTATAAGTAGACTCGGATGTGTTACATGACGGAATTTGTGAAGAGCTGGCACTATATTGAGTCTGGTTTGTTATCGCTCGTCACTGAGACCCACTGGTCCAGTGGGTATGACACTGTCATATAACAGCTCAGGTTTGATTCTTGGTAGTGGGTGCACACTGCTGATGAGTCCCAAAACTAGTGCGAAGCAGCCATCCAGTGCTTTCTGCATTCTGTTGAGGATTCTTCTAGACTCTATGAACTAATTATGATTATTCAAATGCCCTTAATTTATATATATATATATATATATATATATATATATATATATATATATATATATATATAAAAATGATAAAATATAGTTTTTAAGGTATGCTACATTTATGGGTAAAATTGCTGAAGTGAGGAGAGGAGAAACAAAGACTTGCCGTCAGGGAGAAGGTGACATCGGGGGAGAATGTCTTCACATTGCAATCATGATTGTCACTCCTGTGTGGGCCTGTACAGACATAACAGATGCTCCACCACCATCAGCATTTGAGGCATGACTCTTTGGGTGCAGATCCAAGGTTTCTCAAGATTGATGGATGCCACACGATATGGCATCACTTGTGGATGAACACTAGTTTTTGGCACAATTATCAGTTATTCATTTTGCTTGTCCCCATAACCTTCAGTATTCCATATTACTGTAAAATATCTACTTTTTATTCATTATAGTTGTTTAAAAAAAAAGAAAAAAGAAAAAAAAAGCAGAGTGGAAGGGGTGACAGGTTTGCTATGCTTAAATAGTGAATTTCACATAAAAATATAACCCAGTAAAAGTTTTGCTAATTTATGTGGAAACCACACACATCATATAACATTAATTATTCTCAACTTCAGCTATCAACTTGAACTGATCTATCTGTCCTTGGAATAATATTCAGTGTGAAATCTCCAGTACAAAACTTTACAAATAACTCGATATATTCAATCATTCACACTACTCCATAAACTGCACTATTTTTGGTTTTCTTTTGTATTTTATCTGTAGTGTTACCTTACTTAAACTAACAAAAATATAATCTGCTAAAAATATTCTTTATTACTTAACATTAAATACAGAAATATTGATAGGTGCATGTCCTGTATCCTGAATTCATAAAAATCTTAAAGGACGCAGTAACTTTCCCATCTGTGCATCAAGTTTCCCTTGAAAAATGATACAATGCACAAAACTAATGTAAATAACATATTCTTTTTGTATCTGAACAAGAATCATTCATCAAATGAACCTGATATTGATGGTAATTAGGACATTAATATTTTATTTTTTAAGCATTGTATTCTTGTTGTTAACATACTTTTTAAAACTATGAGTGCAAAACAATTTAACTAACAAGTAGAGACATTTATATTTAACATTCAGTTCATTGTTCAAATAACATTTAACAGGGCTCAAAAAATGCCTTCAGAAAAAATAAACTTTGCTGTATGGATTGGTACAGACTGTAGGCAGAGCTGTAGATTTTGTAATTTGAAATAATAAACACAGCATTAATCATTTGATGTTATTTCTTCACATACTTTTACTAGTTCTTCCTTTCTTCACTTTCTCTTTCCTTTTTTTTTATTGGGTGATGGGATGTATGGATGGCATGAAATAGACATCAATCTTGCCTTACCAGACACTTTCTTCGTTTTATTTTTTAATTTATTTCTGTATTTTAATATTTTTAAATTTGTATTAATTTTTTTTGTCAATTTAAAAAAAAAAATAGTTTGTTCTGTCAAAATTCTCAATATATATAGTTTCTTAATTGAACTGTGATTAAGTGTAAATACTATTTTTGTATTGAATTTATTAATTTAAAAAACAAAACAAAAAAACAACAAAGATATTGTGTCAATTTAAGTGATTCAGCATGATTAAAGTTGTTTTATGGGATGAAAAAAAACAAAACAAACTTAGTCTGTAGCCCTGTAATTTAGCACAACAATTTATTAAGAAACTTTAATTGTGACCATCGAATATCCCAGGGACCCAGCAAAATTACCACCTGTGTGTCCCAAGGACTCACTATATTAGAAATCTATCAACATCACTGAAATATGCCAATTTTGACAAATTTGGACAGCAGTAAATGAATAAAAATTTTTTTTTTTTTTTTATAAATTACTTTCTAATAACTAAATAATTTAGATAGTGACTAAAAACTAAGATTATTACAAAAAAAATTTTTTTTAAATGTTATATTCACAGTTTCTAAATGCCAAAACTTTTGGGCAGAAAGAGAAGCTGTAAAAATGATTCCAAGAGAATTATGCATGAATTGAAGCAAAAGTGAACTGGGAAAATTGGCTTAAAGAAATTAATATCAGATACTCACTTCCGTAGAATACTGTTGCTTTCCAGAAGATCATTGTTTTCTCGGCTTAGTTGCACAAGCTTATTCTCACGATGCTGAAGAATTTCAGACATTTCTGCTAGTTTCTGAAGAGATAAAAAAGCAGACATACAGCAATGAGGCTTTTATATATTAAATGTGAAATTAGCACATTATAGTAAAAATTTAATAGCTTATTTTTAAAATATGGTTAGCAAGACTAAACTGATTTTCTATTTAATCAATATATTAAACAAAATCTACATAGAAGTCACATTGCTGGTTGAATATTTCCTTATCTTTAAATGAAAGTAAATCCTTGAATTAGTTTTTGTTTCAAAGATTAACATTTATGTGTAGACATACAATAATATCTTTTTTCAAGAAAACTTAATACCAGTCTAAAAATAACAAACACACATATAAGCAGAAACCAATTATGGCAAAATTAATGAACAAATTTTCTTAGTTTTTGCTATTCAAATTCAAAACAATAAAAAAGGTTGAAGAAGACATATTTAAATTAAAAAAAAAAAATCATTGGTACTTATCTAAACTTATTTTCCAGAAATGTATTATTTTCTTTATAATCAATATTTGATAAATCTGGTACTAACATATAATTATGAAAATATAACAGTTGGGTACTAGTTATAATAATTCCATAATAGTAACTAGATGTGAAATCAGAAAGACTATTTCAGTTCTAAAGTCAGTTTAACTGCCAGAACTGAATGAAAGGAATTCAAGAACTGTAAGATTAACAATCTCTAATTATTAACTTTTGGCTTATCAAAAACTAAAAATTATATGAAAACTTATTCTATCAAAATTATTTTTGTTCTTTTGGACTTTAAGGTTGCCTACCTTCAAGACAAATAATTTTTTCATGGTTGAATTGATAAACAATTTTTTTTAAGACTAAATTTCTAATTAATCAAAGGAAACTATATTCCCCATTTTGACCACATACTTAAAAGCTGCCTGATTAGATAAACATATTTGCAATTGTAAGGTTAATTACTAATTTTTACTATTCAATTAAGTTGTTATCTATGAACAGAGATAGTTATTGGTAAAGGTGATTTAACGACATTAAAACATTATTCATGAAAAATTTGATTTGGGGACTCATTTTTATGAAGCAGGCTATACTGATGGATATTATCTTTTAAGGCTGTTTTTTTTATAATATATTTGAATATAAACAAAGAAAATCTACTTGATGTATTAAACTGACCCACAACATTTTTAGCAACTCACCCAGCTGAATTAAGATTAAATATTTTAAAAAATTCATTTTTGACAAAAGTATTTTTAAATAAATTGGTTTGCCATGTGTAAGATTAACTTATTAATAACAAAAAGTATTGCATCTAAAACAAACAACTCTTGTTTAAAGATAAACAGATCATGAACAGTATTCAGTGTTTTAAAGTTATCTTGTTTTAGAAAGGTTAAAAAGTTTGCTTATGCTTCATATTTCTATTAAACAGTTATTTTTGCAATTGGTTTTATAACCAATTTTCCTTAGGATTGAAAAATTAATACTTAGGAAATTAAATCCTTATATACTTTGTTTCTGTGAAGTAAATGAAGTTAAAACAAAATTTGGATTACCAGCAGTAGCGTTTAAAATACTGAGTAGGATTTGGTGAAACAGTCAAAACGTCACTTATATACAAAAAGAACACAATAGTAACAATAAAAAATATTTTGGAGATATAAAATTAAAAAAGCAATGTCAGTTTTGAGTGGAAGGTTGTTTTGTTTCTTGATCTCTTAAAGCAAACAAAGATAACTTATATGAAAAATAAAAATAAAAAGATTCAACAGCGGTGAGCAAGGAATTTTATTAAGCATGGGGAAGAATAGGCAGCAGAGTGAAAATGTATTTTTAATGGGAAAATATCTGGATATCTGATAGGATAAACAAGAAAGGAGTTTTTTTTTTAATCTACAAATGAAGATTTAGATATTTACTAAGCTTAGTCTTGTCTGGCACTAGGCCACAACAATGAAGCATTCAGTAGGGGTCAAATTCCATATATTGGAGGAAAAGTATAGAAAGTTATACTAATTTTAGAAATAGGAAGAGGACAATCCAGTTTTAAAGAAATTTAAATGTTGCACTTACTTTTTGTAGTTATATTCATTCCAAAGGTGTTTAAAAATAAACATAGGATTTAAAAAATGGTAAACTAACTTTTTTCTAAGTTGTTTTTTTTTTTCAATTAAATATTTTTAACATTTGTAAAACTGAAATTTATAGATATTCCTTTTCAACATGAAAATATCAAATGGCAAAGGATTTGGCAATTTAGCAATGTGAAAACAATGACTGACTAAAGTCATAGCAGACAATTTTCTAATTTGTATAATTACCAAGTTGATAACCTAATAGTAGTCAAAATGTGACAGATTCACGGGGCTTTTATTCTTAGATTGTTAATTTCATATGCAAATATTCATACCATAATAAATCATACTTCAATAAAGTTAAACATCATTAATCAGAGTCATTGCTAACTCCAATAAATTTGCAATTTAAGAGAGTGTTATATCAAAACACTCTTGTTTATCAAAATCTTGTTCTTTGGATGAACTCATATATCAGAATAACAAATACAATTCAAGTAATATCAGTGAATCAATTATTAAATGCATTCATAGAGTCTGAGAATTGATTTGAAAGATTTATAAATGAAAGTCTCCATGTTAAAGCACAATAATAAAACATATGAATTAATGATAAAATTTATGACTGGAAATTTAATATAATCTTTATATATTTAGTAATTGAAACTTCCTTTTGATGCAAGACTATGACCATGGGTCTGTGTGTATGTGTATTTACACATTCAGTTGGAGAGTGGAGGTATAGCATTTGAAGACTTATAAAATATTTAATGTACTTCTAATATCTAATTTAAACAGGTGATTTATCACAATATAAAACTGACTCTTATTGAGAAAAAATATATAAATTTCCAAATTTGCAATGCAGAAAAAATGTATATCAAAAAACATTGAAACAAATATTTGGATACTAAAACAAATGTTATTGCAGAAGGAATCTTCTAGCAATTATTCAATATGTTCAATCACAGTTTTCATTCACTGCTTCACCTTTTTTCAAAGAGCCTCTGTCATAGATAAAGTGAAGGAGCTCTCAACCAAACAAAAGAATAACATAATTAAGCAGCATAATGAAGTTTGATGCATGGATGAAGTTCTCTTTTGATGGTACAAGAGCAATTCACATAGTTGAAACAACTATAAATAGAGTAAAATGTATCAGAGTATTTTGGAAGCTAATTTGTTCTCTTTGGTTCAACAGTTGAAGCTTCAAGATGGTTGGATAACAACCTGAAGCACAGAGCTAAAATAAATTGCAAACGCTTTGTTCAGAATTCTGCAAAAGTGCTTCAGTGACATTGTTGATCTCCAATTGTATCCATTTGAAAATTTATAAC